>VZRF01011643.1:0-22565 GCA_013396875.1 Vireo altiloquus | reverse complement strand
ACTGATGGTATTGAAGCATCCCAAGTCCTGTCCATAGCACTGTCACAGCCTCTCCGCCTCAACTCACTCTGCTTTCCTTCTCCATCTGGAACTGAGCAGTCTGACACTTTTTTTGTTTGTGTTTTACAGCACAAAAAGCTCATGCAGGCTGGAAAGGCTTCACCATTATTTCCCAAACACGGAAATATGTGTCTGGTGCTTTTTAGAGCAGCATCCACTCAGATGGTGGAGAATTCATCACAGCCCAGGCTGAGTAATTCCAATGGCTCATTACTCTTTCAATTACAAACTGGCACTTTTTTTGCAGTCTGAATTTGTCTAATTTTGGTTCCAGCCATTGGATATTGATATGGCTTTGTCTGACAGATTAAAGAGAGCTCTGTTATAAGAAATCTCCTCTATAGTAGCTGCTCTCCATTGTTAATAACATACTTCTTCCTCTCCTTTTCATAAGCTAAATTATTAAGCACCCTCAGTGTCTCAGTGTGAGCAGCCCTGCTCCACCCCACAGCTCTCAAGCTGTACCTTCAGTTTCCTCCTGAATTCCTGCTTGGATACTACTTGGCTTCCCAATAAGCCCATCATGCCAGCGGAGACCTCTGTGTGCAACTGGCAGATCCGCCACATCTGCAGAGGCACTGGATGCAGCTATCTGCATCTAGGCACCTGAATCAAGCCCTCAAATTCCAGAAAAAGGAGGTGAGATCCATCTCCCCGAACCTGAACAACCAACAGGTGTAGTAGTAGACCAAACCTGTCACCTCCTTTCCTGAGGACATCTTGCTCAAAGTTCCTAAGTGGTTTTCAGTTAACTAAGTGAACACTGATTGAGGTGCCAGTCTCCAGAAGGTGACTGTGGTGATGCATCTGCTCTGGTTATGGAGCCATTGGTATGACTGAGAGATTTATCTCTGTGGGTTTGGGAGGAAAACAATCTTTGGGTTTGCTGGTGATGGAGACTCATGCCCTGATTTGCCAGTAAAATCCAGCAGAGTTAAACTGTTTGATGCTGATTATTGTGGCCTCAAGGACAGTGTTTTACCTTCTGCTGTTGGGTAACTAAGGAATTGTGCTGGGGGACAGACATTGGCTGGGAATTTTCAAGGACAATCATCAGCCCTTTTCTCCCCCCACAAGTCTCCCTGGGGGGACCTGACCCACACTGCCATGTGCCTCATGGCTCTTCAGAATGCCTGGGCTTGGCATGGCCCCTGTTTTAATGATGTTTTAGAGCTGCTTGACAGTATCGTGGCTCTTTGTAGTGCAGTTTGGGTTTATATACAGTGACTGATCATGTGCCAGCAGTTTTATTACGGACAACAAATCTCATTCAATCTACAGCAGAGGCCAAACAGCCATTGTTGAACCTCAGTGCTTAGAACAGTGCTGGATGACTCCAGGCATGCCAGATGGGACCCACCACCCTCACTCTGCCCTGTGTGAGTAATCAGCACGTGGATGGGCTGCAGATTCCCTCACCACTTGTGCTGTGTAGGAGCCTGTTTTGGGCCCAGCTAGAGAGTTCTGCTGTCTGGAATGGTTTGAGCACAGGAGGCTTTTGCAGTGTCTGGCAAGTCAGCCAAGGTGGGACTGATGCCTTAGGTTTTAACTTTTGTGTTTTTCCAACCCTGCAGTGCCCAGTGTAGCTCTGCAGTTCCCTGGAGCTCATTCAGTGCTGTTCTCTCATGCTCACACTGACATAACAAAGCCTCTCCAGCTCGCTCTCCAAGGACACCCAGACCCTCCTGGGCCCAACAACTGCAAACCTTCATCTTGGGGAGAGGGGGGCAAGCTTGGGCAAATTCCATCCTTGCCTGGCTTCTGCTTGGGCAATTGATGCTGATATCAAAGTGGGAAGAACTTGGGAGCTGTCATTGTCCATTTTGGGATGCACTGAGGCAGGAGCCTCTGGAGCCCAGAGTGTGACTTCTGAAGACCTTTCCAATCAATACCTCCTTTATTCCTTTATTCCTGTCTGCTCTCTGTTTTCAGGGAGCCATTTAAGGCATCAGGACTTGATGTGAAGTCCTTGCAGAGCAGAGTGCCTGGCTGTTCCACCAGGCTCTATTCTCCTCCATGCCAAAAGTGTTTTCAGTTGATCCTGCTGTACAGAGGTAGTTTGTCCTCTGGGACCCATGAATCAAAGGCTGCAGGAGCCCTTGTGCACTGCTGATGAACTGGCCTGTCTTCACCAGCACAGCCCAAGGCCCAGAAGGATGTCTGGGAGATGCTCTGCTTGCAAACCTCCTTCCCAGGAGCAGCCGAGCTCAGCGGAGCACATCCAGTGAGCACACAAGTAAATGAGACGTGACCAGGCTGATCATGGCAGGGTAAAACACACAGATTCATTGCTCAGGTGAGGAGGAAGAGCAGCAGAGCACTGAGAGAGCCCGAAAGAACAAGCATGAGTGTCTATAATCCATGGTGTGAAACCTGTGCTATAAATAACAGGCTGATGGAAACCAGACCTGCTCTGCCTGTGTTTGCCATTTCTACTGCAAGGCAAGAAACTCCTTTGCAGCGAAACGCTCGTCCATGGCCATGCTTTGGCCTCTGCTCCTTCTCCAAGGCACGTGCTGGTCCTCCTGAGACCTTTAAAAGGAAGTTCTGGGCACGGCCTGGGAAAGGCTTGTGATCTCATGGAAGATTTCTGATGGGCCACTACAACCCGTAAGGGAAGGCCAGCATCATTTGTTTGATAATAGAGCTTCTCTCTCTCTCATACTTGTTCTTCCCTGCCCCCATTTCACAAATAAAACATTGGAATCCAAACCTAACTTGTTTGAGGGAAGAAGTTGGCTGTAAAAGTAAGTGCTGCTGATATCAACACCCAATAGTATTAATATTTGGTATTTTGGTCTCTTCAATCCACCAGTCTAGTAAAGCAGAGAAGGCTGGACTTGCCATGTTTGGTTGTCTTCAATGCTAAATCCTGCTGTGAGCCATCAGAGCAGATAAATTCATTTCTCTCTCACCTTGTGTTCATGCACATCACCACAGCAGTGGAATTAAGCTCGTGTAAGGCCAGGGTGAGCAGGAAGCAGCTTTGGGGAGCACAAGGAGAGCTGAACTTTGGCTACCAGTTTTTAGGGAGTTAAAGAGAAGGAAGCATATTCCCTAAGGCAGAGACCCACTTGGAATAAATCTGCTTGCTGGCTGCACTCCTCACTCTGGCAGTCAGCTCATTACAATCCAGGCTAAGCTTTGCAGTATGGTTAGCTTTAACTAATAAAGATCTAGCATGGTACCTCGCTAATCTCATTAGATGGAGAGCTGTGTTTTGGTAGTGGTTGCTGGAGGAGGATGAAGAGAGAAATTGGTTTAGTGATTCCAGTTCAAGCCATTTTAGTTTTTTAAAGGTGTGTACATATGTACATATATGTATATTGTGTTGTGTACACATATTTACACACCTTTTAAAGGTGTGTAAATATGAGTACACAACATAATATATATATATGTGCGTTCTGCTAGTTGTTTCTACTTAATTCTTCCACTAAAAAATAGTGGTACCAGAGGCCCCAAGTGCCAGTCCCTAGGGACAGCAGCATTCCAGGCTCCAGGGAACACCAATAGTGTCATTGCTCATGGCTGGGTACCAATCCACAGTGGACTCAGGGTTCTTCTTGCACATTGTTGGCATAGAAACATTCTGAGCCTCCCCTCCCAAAGCCCAGGAGTAGCTGCAATGTTAAAACCTGTGGATTTCAGTGCCTTACCCAAAGCCTCATTGTCAGGTTTATTTTCAGTGACATCAGTGGATGTTCCCCCCCTCTGAAATAGGATTTAAAAATCCCAGGAACTGGGCCAGTTCTAATAAACAGCAGCTCTTCCACTTGGAGGAAGAGGCATCTCCCACCCTCCTGAGCCAGACTCCCACAGAAGGGGAGAAAGGGAAACACCTGATTCTCTCTTCAAATTTTTTCTCAGACTTCTGTGGCTCAGTGCTGGTGTGATAACATTGAAGTGCTGTTGTTGCCTTTTCCTGGTCTTAAAAGGAAAACCAATACACAGTTTACGAGGAAAAGGGGTTTTTATCTCTGTATTTATTCAAGGATTTTATTTAAGGATCTTTGAGTGCAGCACTTTTTCCGGGTGGAATGCCACGAAATGCACACACCACCCCCCACACACCAAAATGCACACAATTATCGGCCTTGCTAATTAGCACATCTATCGAAGATTCCCCAGTGAGAGGCTGGAGTGAACCCCTCGTTGTGAGGAACTTTTTCCTTGGATGGGCTTATCTTAGTTTACAAAAACATTTTTTGGAGAGGCCCTTGGTGTCTGGGGCTCCCAGGATGTTTGGTCTCCTGGTTTAATGGTGCCGTGGGGCTGAGCTGAGTTATCAGCCTTGGAAAATTACAAGTATGTAGGCTAAAAGCACTGAGAATACATCAAACTGTATAAAAGTAGGGTATAAAAGAAAAGGCAAAAAGTCATCCTGGCATCACTGTGAGGATCCACTGGATTTTGGCACCAGTCCTTGGGACACATTGGCACTGTCACTCTGCCCTCCTTCCCCAAGGCAGTATTTGTCAGGGACCCTCTCCGTGGTTCCAAACCCAGCCCTGAACTGAACCCAACACCCTGCCCACCACATTTAGATGCTGTAACTGCTGCAAAGGAAGAGGGAAAAATATTGGTATCACTTGATTAATCAGCTGGCCAAGGTGGCAGCACGGAGTCTCCTCTGAGCCTTGAAACCTTGTTCCTTCCCCGTGTCACAACAAGGATGTTGTTGTGCTTTGCTGAGTCCTTCCTCGCTTGGGGCCAGCCATTTATCAAAGGAGATTTCCATCTTGGCCTAATAATTCATCTCTTATTGCAGCCCTCGCTGCTCCGAGGGCCCTTTGTTTCCTCTTATCACAGTCTAATTATTTGGTGAAGGAAAATTTCTGGCTACCTTGGGGCCAGTGGCCAAGAGTTCAAGAGAACCTGACTCCCAGGTAGGGATGTGCTTGTGAGCGTGGGAGAGGCACTCCCAGGGGCTCAGACTCAGATGTTTCTGTGGCAGGGGGAGGTTGTAAGAGCCCAGTGGGTCCAACATGAAACACAAAGTCTCTTTTTTTTTTTGGCTTAACCTTCCCTTTGTGCACTTGTCACCCCCAAATGCTCCCATGTACATCACACCCACTCATCTCCCACCACTTTCTCACACACGCAGACACACTCACACTCTCACAGATACTATTAAGAAATCCTGTAAATTGAGGGGTATGGTCTGTTTTTTGTTATTTTCTTTTTTCTTTTCCCCTGGAAAACCTGGAACAAAAAGATAGTAAGAATTTATATTCATACGTATGTGGCCAGTGCTGGGATTCTAGAAAGGGGGATGAGTGGATGGATGAATAGATAGTAATCAAGGTAGCATAATTAATAATAATGACAGAAAGGCATCCTGCTCCTATTAGGAGTACATGCATAGCTTTAATCAGCTCTATCCACCATCCAATGGGAGACTTAAACTAAATCAATTGCTGATTTCTATCAGAAGGGTTGCTCTGACCAGATAGAAAGAGGGATCCCCTTGCTTCTTTATTTCAAAGAAAGGAGAAATTATTAATTTATTATTAATTTATGTATCTTTATCTAAACCAGGATAATTTCTTGGATTTACTCAATGACTCCAGTGCAGCTCTGAGGCCGTGGAGGATGTTTCAGGGAGTTCCCCCAGTTTGCTTTCTCCTGGATGAGCATTTTTTGCTCCTCAATCTGCTGCCTCTTGAGCTCAGTGCAAAGCTCTGGGATGACCCTGGACAGCCAAGCTGAGGAGAGAACCATTACTGAGAGCAGCAGGGCTGCCTGCAGCCCCTGTGCCACTGCTGTCTTTGCACCACACTCACTGCTTTATAAAGTGTTTTGGAATCACCTGGAGCATGTGAGGCCTGCTATAAAATCAAACTCCCTCTCAGTCTGTCTTGCAGCCATTCCCTGGCTCTGAAAGCAGCAATAAATTCACCCAGGCTGGTTATGGCCACTCACACCACTTCAGAACTGTTCTTTAAAGAGAAGTTCTAAAATCTCGTTGCTTTATTAAGCATTTCATACATTTGAATTGCCAGTTGATGTATCACATGCAAAAGAGACAGCGACTAGAATAATAACCTTTCCCAGCATTTCATTTTGAAGCCCCATTTACCTGAGCCTGGCTGCTTCCAATGAATATTTCACAACATGTTTCTCCTCCACAAGTGCACTTACAACTTATGAGGCAAACACAAATGTTTTAATTCTGACAAAATGAGCATTTTTCATGCACCAGCCTCGATTCGGCACATAGTTTTGTGGCTAAATGGCTTTCTGATTATCGTGTCCCAGGATATTACTTCAACTGAAGTGATATGAAATGTCATTAAAAAGTAATGTTCCTCTGCTTTGACAATCATATTAGTAAACACTGGAGGCTCTGCAGGTTGTATGTCAGGCGGGCAGACACTAATGGGTTTATTAACATACACAGCAGCACTTTGTCAAACCTCCTTGTTAATCTAAATTTGCAGGTGACAAAAATAAAGGAAGCAGTGAGCAAGAAGATGGTATTTAAATACTATTTAGGTTGGGCCACAAGTTAAAGGAGCCAGGACACCCCGAGCAAGGTTGGATGCTCCCAGGGCTGCTTCCCTGGATTCCACCAGTCCTTGCTCCCTTGTTCCTTGGGATCCACTGAGGCAGGAGCCTCCAGACCCCCAGGGTGTGACCTTTGAAGGCCTTTCAAATAAATACCTCCTTTATTCCTTTATTCCTGCCTGGTCTCTGTTTCTAGGGAGCCATTTAAGGGAGCTGGAAGCCTGGGGGTGGCTTGCCCAGCAGGAATCACAGCAGGGCTCGTGGCACGAGTGCTCTTTGCCAACAGGTACAGGGGCTGCTAACACTGCACAACCCTGGCTGGCAAACCCAAAATTCTCCTTCCCCGCCAGCAGCAGCTCCTTCACCCTTTGTGCTCCTCCAGCAGCAGGCAAAGCAGAAGGTTCTGGGCAAGAACATCACCCCAGAGATCACCTCCATCCCTGCCCCTCTCCCTCCACCTGCAGCCTCCCCCTACATCCATCTCCCCACTGCTCCTCCTGCTCTGACTCCAAAAACAGAGCAGTTGTGCCACTGTGACACAGGTACCTGTGACAGGAGTGGATGTTACAAGCCCTGAGAGCAGATCATCACTCTGCTGGTTTCTGCTTCGTTGGCAGATAATTACAGTGTGGAAGGGAAAAGTGTTTGCTGCAAGCAGGAACTTAATGGGGTTTACAAAGGATGCTTTGTCCAGGCAGCCACTGGAGTTAATAAAACTCAGCTTGGGCTCCATAAAGCTCAGTAGAGGTTAAAGTCTGAGTTCTGCTGAGTGTTGCCAGGCTGGGAATTTGGGGCTGGCATTCATGATCGCTGCCCAGTGCTCCATCGAGAGCTGCAGGGGTACAAAGGGTAATGAGGGCTCGGGGTTGTATGGGAACAGCTCCTGAGCATCCCAAAGCTGGAGCCAAACTCTTTGTTTGCCAGCCAAGGAGTTTTGTTGCTGGATTTCACAGCACCACAAACTCCCAGAGGTTTTCTGTTTTGGGGGACTCATCATTATTAAGTGCATTTGTCTTCATTCAGCCTCTCCTAGCTTAAACAGTCAGCAAGACTCAGCAGCAACGAGGTGAAGAGGGGATGTGGATTTTTAATGCTGTGCTGTTATTTCTATTTTTGTGATCCCATTCCCGGTGCCCAGGTGGGACATTGGTACAGGGTGTGGGTGCCAGCCCACCCCAAATTAGCCATGGACCCAAAGATGCTCACTTGCAGCACCAGGAGCTCCTGCACTCACAGCTGGTGGTTGTACTCGCTCCTTATGAGCTTTGAGTTTCTCAATCTGACATAAAGGCAATGGGAGCTCAACAGATGTTGAATAGGTAAATTTTGGGGGATGGAGTCCCTACTCTTTTCTTGTCTTTTCTTTTTTCCTGCAGTAGCTGCAGCAGGAAAAAAAAAAATAAGAAAAGGGAAGAAGGGCCTGGAGGCAACAGGTCAGAAAATAAATAAGGAATGAGAAATGAAGTTATTTGGAGAGCAGAGTTATTTGCTTTGAGAGCCAACTTTATCTTTTTCTTTTTCTTTTTCTTTTTCTTTTTCTTTTTCTTTTTCTTTTTCTTTTTCTTTTTCTTTTTCTTTTTCTTTTTCTTTTTCTTTTTCTTTTTCTTTTTCTTTTTCTTTTTCTTTTTCTTTTTCTTTTTCTTTTTCTTTTTCTTTTTCTTTTTCTTTTTCTTTTTCTTTTTCTTTTTCTTTTTCTTTTTCTTTTTCTTTTTCTTTTTCTTTTTCTTTTTCTTTTTCTTTTTCTTTTTCTTTTTCTTTTTCTTTTTCTTTTTCTTTTTCTTTTTCTTTTTCTTTTTCTTTTTCTTTTTCTTTTTCTTTTTCTTTTTCTTTTTCTTTTTCTTTTTCTTTTTCTTTTTCTTTTTCTTTTTCTTTTTCTTTTTCTTTTTCTTTTTCTTTTTCTTTTTCTTTTTCTTTTTCTTTTTCTTTTTCTTTTTCTTTTTCTTTTTCTTTTTCTTTTTCTTTTTCTTTTTCTTTTTCTTTTTCTTTTTCTTTTTCTTTTTCTTTTTCTTTTTCTTTTTCTTTTTCTTTTTCTTTTTCTTTTTCTTTTTCTTTTTCTTTTTCTTTTTCTTNCCTTTTCCTTTTCCTTTTCCTTTTCCTTTTCCTTTTCCTTTTCCTTTTCCTTTTCCTTTTCCCTTCCCTTTCCCTTTCCCTTTCCCTTTCCCTTTCCCTTTCTTTCTTCTTCTTTTTCTTCTTCTTTTTCTTTTTCTTAGTAAAAAAATGGCAAAAAATAATTTTCTCAAAATATCTTTTTTTCCCTTCTTTCCTTAAAAACTTCAGGGAAATTTTTTGTGTTGCCTCTGCTCAGAGTTTGCAATTTAATGACTCTGTTATGTTACAAATCCTGAGACTCCACAACTCCTACCCTAGTCCATCTGCCAAGCAGAGAGTATTTCTTGACCTTTTAAAGAAAGCTGGAGATAATGAACTGTTTGGATTGTAGGATGCCCTGGCTGCTTGGAATAAAATCAGCGTGGCTGTGAATTTTGGAGAGGAACGAATGTGCGGCCCTGAGCCAGCAGTGTGGCCTGAGCCTTTGTGGTGATCTCCCACTGCAGAAACAGCCATAAAGTCCTTTAAAACAGTTAATAAATCAGAGTTCGTGGGCAGAGTGAGACCTGGGCTGCACAAGGGCTTCAGAAAGTGTTTTGAAAGGTCCAGAGAGGGAGGATTTGCCTGGCTGCCATTGAGTTTCAGCTTGCAACCAGTGAATTTTTCTCCTTCAAAATTCTCTGGTGAAAAAAGCTCTGGTGAAATGAGGAGGCTGAGAAGGCTGATGCTGCTTGAGGGGAGCTGGATGTCAGCATCTGCTTTCCCTGTTGTTGATGGCATTAGAAATGTGCAGAATGTGCCACAGGTTTTGCCCCTCAGGTGTTGGAAGTGCAAGGGTAAAAGATGCTATTTTCACCAGTGTTTTCAGTGGTCAGTTTTAGTTCTTCTCTGCAATTCTTTTAGGGAAAGATGCCATAGTTGGTCTTGATTAAACTTTTAGTTTAATGTTGATTAAACCATAGTTAAATTATTCAGGTGCCTAGCTACTTGTGCAATACAGAAGGAGTTAATTGTAATGGGATGGGTTGATGTGCCCAGTATTAAAAACTTGCTGTTCTGCTCATTAGCAACTAGCATGGAAAAATAAACAAATAGGATGGCAAAGGAAGGCCTTTCTTCATTCCCACCGCAGCATAAATGGAGCTGTCATTTAAAACTAAACAGCATTGGGTTTATGGTGATTTTCAGCCACAGATCTCGTGTCACAGCCTGCTTTGCTGCCAAGGAAACATGGGCAGGCTTGCTCTCCTCTAATGGGGAAACCCAAAGCATTACAGAACGTGGCCACTGCCATGGTGGTGGCTCAGAGCCAGGCAGAACAGTCGCTTAGTGCCATAATAAGTAACGATTCACCTAAGGGAAACCTCCAAAGTCAACGCTCATAAGGAAAATCCCAGGGCTGTTGTGGCGCCTGGCAGAGCAGAGGAAACACCAGGAAGAAGGGATTTCTCCGAGAGGTCTCCCACTCTCCACACAGGTTTGGCTTTCTTCCTTTGAAGCTGAAAATCTTGGCACTTGTGTGACACAGCCCACAGTGCCAGAGGCATGCTCGTATTGCTCACTGGAATTCCTCCTCATTGCCATCACACCCAGGGATGAAAGGTGGACATTAGGAATGGATTGGAAGCCTGGCTGGGCCAGAGCTGGGGTCAAGGGGTGGCTGGGTTAGAGCTGCAACCTCAGCTCTGGTGGCCTGAGGAGGAGCAGATGCTGGAGGCTGCCTTGGCATTGACAGCACCTCCCTGCTTAGCCGTGAAAAAGCTGAGGGTGAGGGATGCCCAGGTCACTGCCCACAGCCCTGTTTTCCAGCAGGGAGCTGAGCACTCCAACGTGATGGATTCTCTCTGTCATGGATGAGCAGTGGGTGCCTCTCCTGGGGCAAACAGCTGAAGGGGACCCCACAGTTGTGCTGATCTAACCACAGCCTCTGGTGTGGGAGCTCTGAGGATTTCCTCTGGTTTGTGCTCTGCCCCCTTGAATGAGTAAATAAAAGCCTCCTCATTTATTTATGATGCAAATAGCAACTGTGCATTCAGCTCTAGGATTTATTATTATTTATTTAGAGCCTCTTGTCTCAGAGGCACTGGCAGTTTGCATGCAGGGGGCATCTGTCTGCCTTTATTACCCACAGACAGACATTTTCCTCCTTAGGCTTTGGCCGTTCGTGCTGTTGAAAGTCTGCCGTGGAAATGTAAATCCTTCCAGGGAGACACAGATCCCTTGGTCCTTCCTCTTCAGAGTCAGTAGCAGCAGCCCAAGGTCCCCCCAGCTCCTCTGAAAATCCCAGCCCTGGTGTGCCCCACTCGAGTGGAACAGCTGAACTCTGAGCTCCTCTGGACATGAAGGTTTCTACTGTGACAGCACCGAAGAGGAATGGCTAAAATCTGACTGCTGTAGGTCCTTAGCAAAAACCTAAAGGGAAGAGGAGTAGGAGGTGGATATGGGCATGAAAACAGCGAGGTAGTATTTGGCTTTATGTGTTAGTGATGGCTCTTGGGAACCCCTTCCTCTGCCCCCACAATGGAAGACTGAGTGTAACTGTGTGCTGGGAGAGCTGGGTTTGTCCTGTTCTGCTGGAGCCCAGGAAAGCCAGAAAACTTCTCCTGACCCTCTGGGAAGTCNCTTCTTCTTCTTCTTCTTCTTCTTCTCCTCCTCCTCCTCCTCCTCCTCCTCCTCCTCCTCCTCCTGAGTGCAAGGATGCCAAGTGCAGGAACCTTCAAACGAGACCTTGTGCATGGGAGCCTCCTGCCAAAAGGCAGCAAGGAATTTGATGTCAAAGCAGAAATTTTCTCCAGTTGTCTTGGAATGAGATATCCTCCTGAGCTGGATCACTTTGCAGAAATCAGCTGCCCACCCATCCACCAATACCTCCCAAACCTGTCTGTATTTCAGTGCCTGCAGGGTGTTGTGTAAAGAGAACAGGAGGATGATTGAGCCTCTCTGCTTCCAGCTGACCATGAGGCAAAGTGCCTAAATCTGAGCCTGAGGATGGAGCTACACCCTGAGAGCTGCAGGAATTCTTGGTGTCATGTCTGGTTGGACATGGGTGTGGTGGTGTTGGAAAGGAAGGAGAGCTTGGAAAAGGAGTTTCTAACGGGGAGTAACTGGTTTATATGCCAATAAATTGGAACTGAGATTACTAAGGCAGAGAGTAATTTTTATGCCCTGAAGCTCATTCATCTGCTTGGCTCTGGGTTCGGGTGGCTGGTATAGGAAAGGATGAGAGCCAAGGGCTGGGCATGGAAATCCCCAAACCCTGTATCTGACAGAATTAGTCACTGTTTTCTCTAAGCAATATGTGGGCAGCTCTGGGTGAGCAGTGTGCCCAGTGTGGCTTTTGGTGTGCCCAAAAACGCAGTGAGGGTGTGTGTGTGTGAGGGGGGAAAGGCTGGGAGGAGGGAAGAGGTGGAAAAGCCTCACTGCTCCGAGGCCAGGCTGGAGATGGAACAGAGAAAGGAGGTGAAGCACAGATGACACTTCTGCAAGATTGAGCCCTACAGAGCTGCCTCACTCCAGATACGTGGGGTCTCCCCACCTGCAGCTCCCTTCCCTTCCATCCCTCCAATCTCCATTTCATTTGATTAATAAAAAACTTCTCCTCCCGGCAGAGATACTGGAGCACAGCCTACGGGTTGGGAGAGGAAGGAGGAAATAGCTGCAGCTTGGCTTCTCCTCTCCGAGCACCAGCCAGCTCCCTACCTTGGGATGGATCCAACAGGAGCATGGGAGCTCACATCCAAGAAACCCCAGTGCTCTGCCAAGGCCACACAGGTAGCAAAGAGCCTGATAGAAAGTCAAGCGAAACATCTGGGAGCTCTTTTAATTTTTTTTTTTTGTTTTTCTGCTGCCTCCACTTGTGTTTCAGGGCAGGAGCTCTCTGATCCTCTGCACAGAGGATTTTCCAAGGCTCCCAATGCTCCAATCTCCCACACGGACACCTCTGTGTGTGCATAAACTCATGGCTGTGTCCATCTGGGGAATCTCGATCAGAGGACAGAAACAGCATTTCAAAGCAAAATGTCAATTGATTTAATGGAATCACAGAATGGTTTTTGTTGAACGGAGCCTTAAAGTTCTTTGCCATGGGCAGGGACACCTTCCACTGCCCCAGGCTGCTCCCAGCCCCAATGTCCAGCCTGGCCTTGGGCACTGCCAGGGATCCAGGGGCAGCCACAGCTTCTCTGGGCATCCAGGGCATTCCCCAGCCTCTGAGTAAAGACCTAAATACTGGTTCAAGAAACCATCAGATCTGATGCAGTTTTGCCCAGGGAAGTGGTGGAATCACCGTCCCTGGAAGTGTTAAAAAAATGTGCAGATGTGGCCCTTGGGGACATGGTTTAGCAGAAGAGTGGCAGTGCTGGGTTAATGGTTGGATTTGATGATCTTCGAGGGCTTTTCCAAACTTAATTATTCTATGATTTTAGGAGGGGAAGTGAAGCATCCAAAATGCATCCAGTAAAGCTTTTTAGTAACTTTATCTTTCTTCCTAAGAGATGTCATATCCAGCCTGGGAAAATGAGTCCTGCCATGTAACTTGACTGATTAATCCCTAATGCCAACAAACAGCTTAAATAAATAATTTCCTACCAACAGAACTAGAAAATTCTGTTTGTGTGAGCCATCCAGCTGAGAAACAGTGACAGAAGTGAAATAAATTATTGCAGGAATTAATTGTGAGCAGGGAAGCAATCCAGTGTCAGCGATACAGGAAAGACACATAAAAAGGAGGAAAAAAAAAACCAAACCCACAGGAAAATATAATTTAAACATCCACAGAAGACATCCAAATGCAGGCACAATGAGAGGCCTCTGGATTTTTCCTGATGAAGTCCAGTGCAAAGAGGAAATTAAAGAAGTCTCTTTTGCACTCTCCCTGGTTGCAGGAGCTCTGTGCTGGAGTGGGAGCTGAAGCAGGGGGAAGGCTGAGGGGCTGGAGGGTGGGGGACAGGGAGGGACAAGCAGGACTGTCAGGGCTGTATTTTTGAGGAAATATTCTCCTTTGTTAAGTGAAACAAACAACTAACTCAGCAAAACTGGAATTTTCAGCAGGAGAAGAACAGCCAGGATAAACTCCTCGAGTGAGTGGTTTTGTTTCTCCTTTTTTTCTAAAAAGGGTTTTCAAGATGGTTCAATGTCTGAGGCCATTTGAAATAGAAATATCCAGTTTTCTACTCCACAATACTTTTCATTTTGAATTGTAAGCGAAATATTCCATGAATGGGACTTCTCTACTGAAGGTTTGGGAGAATTGAAACCAAATGTTTGAAAATTATCTATTCAAAAGGACTTGGCTTGACTCGACTCAGACAACAGTTGCTTTTTTAAACTATAAACATTATTGAAATTCTGACTGTTTATCCCCATATGACTTGAGGATTGTTTACAATTTTTAGACATTTTTCAGGAACTGAAAACCTGTTTCTCATGTATATTTATGCTGGCAGCTGCTATCAAAAGGACAGCTCAGCTCCTTGAAAAGTGGAAGCATATGACAATTTTCTCTTTAGGCAAGCTGGTAAAATACGAGGTGTCAAACCAGGATGAATTTCCCAGGCTCGTTTGGCCATCCAGGCAGGAGTTGTGTCTGGGCAGGCTCCTCGGTGGCACTGCCCTCTGGAGTGACAATGCCAAGGGTCCAGAGTGCACCATGACCCCCTCCCTGTCCCCCTGCCCTCCCTGTCCAGGGCACAGCATGTCTGAGAGGAGTTTAGCTGGTGCAAACATAAAACTCTTGACTTTGGATGCTCATTCCCTGGGATCCCAGAGGAGCTGTGGCTGCCCCTGGATCCCTGGCAGTGTCCAAGGCCAGGCTGGACAGGGCTTGGAGCAGCCTGGGACAGTGGGAGGTGTCCCTGCCCATGGCAGGGAGGGGAATGAGACAATCCTCAAAGTCACTTCCAACCCAAACCATTCTGTGATCTGGTGTGTTATGCTGCATCCAGGACCAGGCTCTGCTGGAAAAAGGTCAATTCTGCCATTTATAATCTTTTCTAAGTTGGTGAAAGCCCAGATATGATCCCAGACGTGATGATGTGTGTGCAGTCCTTTACTACATCAGCAGCATCTTCCATGGTCGCTGCAGGTCAGGCAGAGCTCACACCTTGCTCACTCGGATGTCCAGGGTTAATATCCAATTTATACAGGCAGGGATGGCCATGCCCTGAGCCCCAGCAGCTCCCAGGGGAAGCCATACAAATAATTTCTTCATTTAAGCTTGAATCTTCCCGTTGTGGAAAACGAAGGAGTTTGGTCTTGGATTGATCCAAACACTGGATTTGAGTCAAAGGAAAGGGGGACAGTGAGGGGGTTTTCAAGTCATGGCGCATCACTGCCATTGGTTTTGTCTTCATAATTCCCATGGTAAGATGGGTAGAGCTGTGCCTGTGGGATAGGATGTGCCCCTAAACTGCAGTCCTTGGATTGTAGCTTCGCTTTGGCCCAACAGCTCCTGTCTGAAGTTACCAGAGCTCACCAAAAGCCAGCAGGGAGATGGCCCATGGCATTCCATCAAATCTGGCCTTGCTGCTGAGCTGACAGCATGCTGGGGGCCCTGGTGGGATGTTCCCTCTGCCTCCACCAGCCCTACTAACCCCAGCTGAAAGGGGAGGCTGTGCTCAGGGCACAGACAGTGCTGCACATCCCAAAGCCATGGATCCTGGTGGTGGCAGAGCCCTGGAGAGCTGTGGGCATGCAGAGAGGTGAGGAATTAGATCGGTGACTGCGTTTGCCCTGTGGGTGGGATGCATTTGGCTGCCTTCCTCCGTGCTCTTAAACCTGTCCTTCTCAGGAGAATGTTTTCACTCCGTTTCCATCTCTTCTGTGCCTGGCCACTGGGGTCCCCAGCAGTGAGCTGGATTAGAAAAATCTATTGATTCTCTTCCACAAGCCCTGTACAAGGGAAGATAAGTGGTCCCCAGCCAATACCTCTCGGTCATTTCCTTTAGATTGTTGCTCACACGCCCTAGATCACAGCGGTTGGTGAAAGAACAAAAGAAATGAGCTGGAGAAACTCTGGCCAAGCAAGTCTAATCCACAGCCTCGCCACTGCCTCGGCATTAATGGAGATACTCAGAGAGGCTGGTGTGTCTGTGAAAAAGGACCTTCCATTTCCAGGACTGCTCTGAGTTGCAGGGAGTGATGCTTTAGGTTTTAACTTTTTTATTTTCCCAACCCTGCAGTGCCCAGTGTAACTCTGCAGTTCCCTGGAGCTCGTTCAGTGCTGTTCTCTCATGCTCACACTGACATAACAAAGCCTCTCCAGCTCGCTCTCCAAGGACACCCAGACCCTCCTGGGCCCAACAACTGCAAACCTTCATCTTGGGGACAGGGGGGCAAGCTTGGGCAAATTCCATCCTTGCCTGGCTTCTGCTTGGGGAATTGATGCTGATATCACAGTGGGAAGAACTCGGGAGCTGTCATTGTCCATTTTGGGATGCACTGAGGCAGGAGCCTCTGGAGGCCAGAGTGTGACCTCTGAAGGCCTTTCAAATCAATCCCTCCTTTATTCCTTTATTCCTGTCTGGTCTCTGTTTCTAGGTAGCCATTTAAGGCATCAGGAGATGTAGAAGGGGTTGATAAGCAACATTTGAGACTCCTCTGCTGCACTGAGGACCTCAGGTAACACTCACACTGGCAGGTTTGGCCTCCAGAAGTTACCTAGCTGTCTTAAGGACCATGTCACGGTGATGGCCATTATTATTATTACTCCTAATTAACGATGCCAGAATGCAGGTGCAGAGTCTCTCTCTCTCCAGGGGCTTTTCTTGGCTCCCAGCAGCTCTCCCCGTGAGCCAGGCTGCCTGTGAGATGTTCCTCAGCCAGCAGAATCAGGTCAGGGGATAAACTCGAGGCTTGGCACAGCTTTGGCTTTCTCCTGCAGCTTCACGCCCAGATGTGGATGGGTGGTGATGCAGAGCTGTGGTCAGGGAGCAGCACCGAGCCCAAGGGCAGGGTTGGACCCGAGTCAAGGAGAGCTTTCCCCACGGAGCACTGAGCTGCCTCCAGCATGGCCACGTGGACAGGCAGGAGGTGAAGGAGGTATAACTCCTTCCAAAAGCCACGGCTGGCCAATGTCTTGGGTAATAAACGCTGTGAGCTGAGGAATGCAGCCTTGTTACCAAGCGGAATTAATTCTGCACGCTGGCTCCTCCGGAGTTTTCTGCCCAGGTGTCGTGGACTTCTTACCACCACATAGATATTTCTGTATTTCAGCAGAATTCCCCACTTCCAGTCTGGATAGTCCTTGCTGGGTGGAGTGCAAACCCACATCGTTAACTCCGGATAACGGTAATTAAAAGAAAATAAAATCAAAGGTGCTCAGAAAAGAAATGGAAAATTTTTCTGTGGAAGCCAAAAGATTATATTAAACTTCAGTGGTTTAATAAAATATTATGAAGTTTGGGAGCATATTTTCCCTGGGACTTAATCTGTTTATACATCTAAAAAAGTAAATAGAATATCACTTTACTTGACCACACAGCAAACCTGATATGGGGGGGGTGCTTCTCCACTGTATATATTTCTTGAGGAATTCCTTTCCCCTCGGGTTTCACACAATTCACTGTGAACTGGGACTGTTCCTGAAATACCCAGGTCAGGGGAAGCAGGAATTCATCCATCCTGGTGGAGAAATGCTGTGGACGTGGCAGGGCCAGGGAGAGCCAAGGAGTGAGCATTGGGGGAGACAGAGAATTGACTCTTCGAGGGCTTCTGCAATTTAAAGAGAGGAGTATGACATTGACCTTGATGTGGTGGAAGAAGAGAGGTGGTGGGAATGATGCCAATGATGCCACTGGAGACTTCACAGAAGGCAGAGCCGTGGAGTGAGTTAGGTTTAGGAGACTAAAATTGAACATAATGAGTCATTTTGTGGGTTTTTTTCCCTTTTTTCAGGTTTTTTTTCTTAAACCTGCCCCCTCTTTCCAGGTTGTTGCCACCAGCAAAAAGAGAGCACAGCCTCTCGGTACCCGTAAACTTTATTAAATGTGTGCTTTTTTCATTCTTAAATTAAATTAAAATCAGTTTGTTGCATACTGAAATAGCACCAAAGGGAGAAGGATGACAGCATCACCAAGTGAAGGGGAGGGAGGAGAGAAAACCCAGAAACTGTTATATACAATCAAGGAATTTTTTAATGGCCAGGAAATTGGGCAATTTTCCCCCTTCATCTGGAGACTCAAAGAGTGTGCAGCGTGTATGGGGGAGAACCAAGGAGGCTGAGAATCACTGCAAGTCAAAATGCAGGGTAGGAAAGGCCAAATTATTGCTGGAAATGTGACTTCTTAGTGCTGCACCCCAAGGACAGAGGACCTTTATGCCCTGATCTTCACAGCACCATGGTGTAAATACTCCTTTTAACTGCTTACATCATTGAGTGGCAGCATCTCCTCAGGAGCTGATGAAACTCCCTGTGGCACAAAATCAGCACAGGATAACACAGGGACAGCCCCTGGATAACACAGCCTTGTCCTTCCAGGAATGGCAGTGATGGATTTCACAGCAGGAGGAAGACCTGGTTTTGCCTTGCCAAACTGCACTGGCGGAGAAAACCTCATTTCTCTGAAATTTTCAGTTGAAACAGAGTGCAAAGAGCTTTTCCACACTCCAAGTTTGGCAGGCAGCTGTTGCTGCAGAGGGTTAAAGGTGAGTGACCTTTCTGAACTGGGCTCTACATGTGCCAAAGCATGCCAACAGCACTGGGGGAATAAAAAAAAAACAAGATTTTTGAAGACTTTGGGGCAATCCTTGTGCTCAGCATGCCCGAGCCCAAACTCCTGATGGTTTCAGCGCTGTGGTGCCATCTGTGGAGCAGAACAAGGTGCTGTGCAGACCCCCCAGCCCATGCAGTGCTGCCAGTGGGGTCTGTGTCCGTCTCCCCAAAGGAGAATGGAATGGTTTGGGTTGGAAGGGACCCTAAAGCTCATCCCATTCCATTCCCTGCCATGAGCTGGGACATCTTCCACTAGAACAGGTTGCTGCAAGTCCAGTCTGGCCTTGGACACTTACAGGGATGGGGAATCCACTCCCACTCTGGGCAACATGGGCCTCATCAGCCTCACTGTATAAAACTTCTTTATGATGAATTTGGCACTTGATGCTGTTAGGATGCCTTGTGAAGGTTAACTTCTCTTAAAACAAATGTTCTAAAATCTGAATGTTGCATTGCATATAAGCCTAAGCTTCATTAGTGCCTAATGGTAGATTTGATTATTGAGAGCAGAAGCACTTAAGTAACCTTATTATTTTCTCATAGATAATGTTTTAATTTTTCTGCCTTTGTCTTTTTTTTTTTTTTAAAGAAAAACCCTATACAGGTCACTTTTTTATTGACAGCTACTTTTGCTTTCCCCTGCAATACACGTGCTCAGGAGGGATGTGGTTTTCAATAGTTTACCTCCAATTCTTCTTAGGTTAAAATAATCTAAACTTCATGGCTGGATTTTCAAATAAGCCTAAAGAGTTTAGAGGCTTAAATGCTATTAGAGTTCAAAGCAATTTGGTTGCATGACCTCTTTTTAAAAGCCATTGTTCATATGTGGAGGGATTTTCAAAACTACTTATGGTCCAGATCAAAACCAATCAATCACAGTCTCAGATCTCTAAATAGTTTTACAAGGTGTGCAACGAGGTACTCAAACCCTTGGAAATGAGGGGGAGTAAAACACTGAAATATTTAAGGGGGAAGTTTTCCAAAGTGGCTGAGCTGGGAAGAGTTTTTAAAGGCACATATGATGGGCTTGTATCAAAGCTCTGCTGATTTAATGACAGGGATTTGGTGGCAACTGCAGATACTCAGCTGTATGAAATGCTGGGTATTGCTGCAGCCTGTCCAATATGGGGAGAACAATCTGTAGCCCTATAAAGCTGCTTTATAGCAGTCCACGTGTGACTCTACGGGAGAAAATGGCAATATAACTATATGGATTTTTTAAAACATCATACTCAAAAGTGATGTTTATACTTGTCTGCTGGTTTTGGCTGGGGTGGAGCTCATTTTGTTCACGGGACTGTGGTTTGGATGTGTGCTGGGAACAGTACTGACTGAAAACCTGGGGATGTTTTCATCATGGCTGAGCAGTTCTTACACAGCACCAAGGCTTTTTCTGCTCCTCCTGAGGAGGCTGGGGATGCACAAGGAGCCAGGACAGCTGACCCAGGCTGATGCAGGGGATGTTCCAGACCATATGGCATCATGTTCAGCACATAAAAGAGAGGAAAGAAGGAAGGAGGAAATTTTTGGAGTGATGGTGTTTGTCTTCTCAAGTCGCCATTGCAAACGTGAGGCAGCCAGGCTGGGGATGGCTGAGCACCTGCCTGCCCACGGGAAGTCAGGAATTGATTTCTTGCTCTGCTTTGCTTGTGTGAGTAGCTTTTTGCTTTACCTATTAAACTGTCTTTATCTCAACCCACAGGTGTCCTTAGATTTACTCTTCCAATTCTCTCCTCCATCCCTCTTGCGGAGTGAGTGAGTGGGGCTGAAATCCCAGCTGGGCTTAAACCACAATAACTTGTCAAAGGCATCCTGACCTCAATTCTCCTTGAAACACCAAAGAAATGGCACACTTAAATCTTCTTTTCAGCTATGCAGAGCTCAGACTTTGTGCCTTGCTGATGCTGGCAATATTTGGTTATGCCTGTGAGGGAACGATGCCTTGTCCTCGCTACCACCTTGGCTTTTGTATTTGAATGGAAGAGCAGAGCACAGGAGAGAGTCCATCTCCCATTCCTGCCCCCAACAAGCCTTGCTTTTTGAATATTTTTCCCAATAATTACCCTCCATCCTTTTGGCTACACCTTATGGCCATCCTGGCCAGCACGGGCAGATGGCTCCCCTCACCTCCAGTGACGCACTGGGGAGACCATTACCCAGAGCCCAGCACTCTCCCAGCTTCTGATTTGAACTGCAGATGCTGGGAGGGACCACGACCTCGTGGAACCAAAGCAGATGCTGGCAGGGACCATGACCTCGTGGAACCAAAGCAGATGCTGGGAGGGGCCATCTCTGATGTTCTTGTGTCGTGTCTTGCATGAACACAGCGGGGCTGAAGGGAGGCAGGTAAGAGAAGGGACTCTTGGGGGTCTGTGTGGTGCCTCACCTGCCTTTCTGCTGCCAGTTGTGGCATGGGGCATTGCCAAAAAAGGCCTTAAAATGGCACATAAATGGGAGAAGGTGTGGAAGCATCAGTGGAGGTAGTGAACGTGGCACTGAGCTGTGCCACACCAGTGCTGAGCACAGCCTGGCTTTGGTGCCACCGACCCATCACCACTTCTCTACCAGCTGGGGCATGGAAACCTGGGCTCAGGTAGAGCTCTGCAATGACAGCTGTGGGAGAAGCTCCTGGGGCCTCACAAGCTGAATGAAGTTATTTTCATTCCCTTGAGAAACAGGCCTTGCATGTAAAACCCCGTGGGGTTTTGTCTTCAGGCGAGAGGAGGGATCCAGGACTCAGCATCTTTGGGAACAGGAGGCACGCAGGGCTGAGCAGGAAGGTGGCTCAGGGCAGGCAGGAGAAGATGTGGCTCAACACATGCAGTGGAACTCAGGGCCATGAGGCCGAGTGGAGCACCCAACCCTCTCCCTCTCAGCTGAAATTGTAAATTCTGATACAATTCCCTTTGAAATCTCTGTTCTGCTGGGATTTTATTAAGGTCTTGGCTGGTATGCAGGCAGCCAAGTGAACTTCATCCCCAGGCTTCTTCCCCTGGGGGATCCTCACTTAGGTTGTTTTGCCCCCTCAGGTACTCTCCCAAGTTGGACTCAGGACAGGGAGCACCACCAGGTTGTCAATGCAGCACTAAGGAACAATCAGGTACTCCCACAGCTCAGGAATGCTGAAGATCAAGAGTCAGCAGATAAATGAGCCCGTGGCAGTAAAAGACTCTGTTTCACTAACAGATTTGTGCGGCTGAAACATTTCCACAAGCTAAAAAAACGTGGTGAAGGAGATCCTGTTTTGCCTGACAGTTTTTAAAGCCCTTCACAACCTTCCTGCTTCCCCCTCAGTCCTCCTTTAGGAAAGAACTACTGTTTTCTCATTCCTCTTTCTGGACATGATCATTGTTCTCTTTTTCCCAACCAACCCTTTCCTCCAGTCTATTCAAGGCTGGCCCAACTTAAAATATTCATCATTATGGCTTAAATCACATCCACTGGACACGGAGAGGTTTCCTGCATATGCCTGGTGGGACAATGAGTCCCCCAACACCTTCAAGGTGTGCCATGAGCATCATCTCAGTGTGGACCTTCCTTCCCATCCCCCAAATCCCTTCAGATCAGCCCCTCCCTTAGAAAAACCCCCTTAGAAAACCACGTTGCTGTCAGAGTAGCCAAAGGGATGCAAGAGGGGAACACTGGTCTGGAGCCAGCTCCTGTGAATGAGGCCTTTTGACTACCTGGCAATTTTCATTAGAGAGTCAAAAGAATCATTCGTGTTCTTTCACTTTTGGCTACCAGAATTATTTTGTCTCAAAACAAAACAAAGGATTATTGGTTTTGGCTTCCTTAAGAGGAAAAATAAATTTGGTTGATGAAAAGAGCTTGATTTAAGGGGGGTAAAAGTAAAACAAAAAATTGGATAAGTGGAAGAAAAATTCACCCAGTGTTTCATGCAATAAAAAAATTCCCTAAGGTAACGTTTGGAAAGCCAAATTAGGTATTAAGCTACCTTTGTTTTATTGTCAAAAGTGGTGAGGTCTGGCCAAAATGGCACTTGCAAGCCAAAACCTGGCTGAACTTTCAGGAAGACTCTGAGCCACCCCAAGCACCCCTGTCACTGCTAAAAACTTTTCACCTGCATTTTTTCCACAGAGGCAGTGCTAAACCTTGGGCCCGTTGAGGGAAGCCCTTCATGTCAATAGGGCTGGGCTGCTGCTCACAGCCTCCTTTTCTGGAGGGACACAGCACCTCTTCTCTGAGAGAAGAAAAGAAACAAAGCAGCATTAAAAAA
>VZRF01011640.1:298376-334152 GCA_013396875.1 Vireo altiloquus | reverse complement strand
GGAGGGGGAGCAAAGCCCGGCCTGGCTGCCGAGGGGGATCCGATCGGAGGAGCTGGTGGCGGGTGGCTTGGGCTAACCAGGCTGGATCGTTTGGGCCCTCCAGAACCAGAACCTCTTTGGTTGTCTACAGGATAGCTGTGGCAACAGGAGAGAGACAGGGAATTAGCCTTGAGGCCAGCTCAGACTGTACAGTCTCAATGTTAATGCAAATCATGTGTTTGCTGCAGTCCAGACAAGAAAGATCCAAGTTCCAGCATTAACTGATGTTTCCATGAGACCTCACTCCTTGGTTTTAGTTCCCTTGCACTGTTTCTTTTGGCCTACACCCCCAGAAAAAAGGAAAGCTTCTGTGGATGGCAGGAATGTTGTCCTCCATCCCATTTCCCAGGCTGACAAGAACACGAGCCACCTCACCTCTGCCAGAGGCCTGGGGGGCACGGCTGAGCTTGGAGCAGCCTCCTGGCTCCAGAGCTCCTGCCATCACCCCTCCTCACCCAGGTCAGGCTCGTGACACGGCAGGCAGGGATCAGGGATAAACCCCACGAGGGGGGCGGGGGTGCCAGGGAAGCATATGCTCTGAACACCTGCTAGGAATCGATCTCCTCCCTGGATTCCACGGCTCAGAGCTGCAGTGCAGCAGCCACGTCTCAGAGCTCGCTGTGGGGAGTGAAGGGGAGGACAGGGAAACCCAAATGGAAATGTGGAAAACACCAATGCACAAGGGGCTGAATCTCCCATTGTGCAGGCTCTGTTCACCTCAAGGCCTCCACTGCCCATGTGACAGTGTGACATCCTGACACCTCCAAACTGACACCTCCTTCCATGGTAAGACAGAAAAACAAGGTACATTTTCCAGAAAAACATCACCATTTTTAACAGTGCTGATCCAAACCAGACTCCTGGAGATCAAATCGACCTTCCAGGGTTCCTTAAAAACAACCAAACCATCAAAACAAAACCAGAGAGAGGAGATCTGTGGGGCTGGGCAGAGATCTAAGCAACTGCATAAGGCAGTGAGAGCTTCATCTGAGAGCTCGTGTCTGCTCTGCCCAAGAGGCACAGGCTGCAGAATGCAATGCTCGGTCTCTCTGACACATCAGAAGAGCCTTTGCTGCAGCATTGCTGCCTTTGGATAAGATGGAGAGAAGCCAAGCAGCCTTGTCTATCAGACACACTTTCTCTTGTTCCTCTTAACTCTGTTTTAATGTCTTTAAAAAATAAAAAAACTCTACTCTTGTTTCGCCCTTTGTGTCTTGAGCCACTGCTGGACTGTAACTCTCATCTCTGGAGGTGCCTGGGAGTCACCATTTCATTCGATCCGAAGTAAATGACCTGAACTTGCACCCAAGTCTCTGGGAAGGAGGCAGCTGCTGTGCTCAAGTCCTTGAAATTTAAATACATCTCCATCTCCAGTGCCCACGTCGTGCGTTTCTCACAGATCAGAGCCAAAGAGGTTAAAGAAGCTGTTCTTTGCAAAGCTCTGTCACGGAATATCCTGAGCTGGAAGGGACTGACAGGGATCATCGTGTTGAACCCCTGGCCCTGCACAGGACACCCCCAAGAATTCCACGATGCGCCAAATGGAGAACAAGGAAGAAAAATCCATGCTATGGAACAACTGCATTTGAAAACCCTGGCAATGGAGCCAAACCATCCACTGGGACCCCGCTGTGGAATAAATCTTTTCTAGCTCTCCCCTTCTGCCTGGGAGTGGTGAGGGGCTCATGGAGAACTGTGCTGCCTGTGCCTCTGTCCCTGCCTGCAGTTGCACTTCCCTTCCAGGCAGGAGCATTCTGGTTCCCATACAACACCCGTTGGGGAAGTTCTGCTGAACTATCTCAGCCTGTCTCATGTCATCCTTTTACACCACCTACTACTCCTTGGTGACAGAAGGGATCCCGTAGGCTTACCTAAATTCCACCGGGGGTGGAGGCAGGCTGTCATCTGGGAATGAGGGAGGTGGTGGCACAATAGAGTCAGTCTGTGGCGGTGGCGGGTAGCAGTTCCCATCCATGCTTTCGCTGGAGCCGATGCTGCCGTTCTGATACACCATGTTGGAGGGGTACCTGGGGAAAGTAAGATGAGCAGTTTAATGTTTAAAGAGCTTAAGGCAATGTCTAAAGCTCATTTTTACCCCCAGAGAGGTTGGCTGCCCCATCCTTGGAAGTGTCCAACACCAGGTTGGACAGGGCTTGGAGCAACCTGGGATAGTGGGAGGTGTCCCTGCCCATGGCAGATGGACTTTAAGGTCCTTTCCAACCCAAACCAGTCCATGATTTTATATCATTAAGAAAAAAAACCTTTACTTCTCAAAGACTCCTATATGGAGAGCCATATACACCTGTATGTGTTTGCTCTACATAATTCTTTGGTTAAAATTTGCTTGGGTGCTGCCCTGTTTATTGTTGCCACACACCAGAACACCAGGAGTATGTATTTTAACAAACAAGCAGACACCTGAATAAAAGCATTTTTCTTAACACTTGATTTTGTGAAAGCACTTAAGAGTGTTTTGACCAACTTGGACTTGAACTTGCAGCTACACTGAGTATCATCAGTGGCAAAAACAGGAGATACTCAAAGATGCCAAAAAATAAGCTTGAGAAAAGAATATTAAAATGGAAACTGCAATGCCATTAAAACAAGTATCCGAAGCTGGAATAGCACTGAGAAGAGACTCTCACACTTTCAGTGGACTCATTTCACTGTGGTGTGGGGGAACCACTTCACTTTCGGGGGCTCTGGGCCCCAAGTGGATCGAAATGCAAGAACACTCTCACATGAGAAAAGAGAGGAGCAAGAAAATGGTGCTGTTGTGCTGCTCGATTCCCCTGCTAGAAACCAAACCTGTTCTCCTATTAAACTAAAAGCAAGTTTTATTTTTAGCTGGAGAGTGTGATTTAAAGAGAGATTTTTTTCTTATATGAAAGGAAGCTGCAAGGAAGAAGAGCATTGTGGGGAATTCGGTCTGCTTCCAGCCTTGCTGGTGTCAAAAGTTAAATGAATTCCCAAGCCAGAAGTGCTAAAGAGAGATCTGTAGCTTGAAATACTTGGATGGGGACAGCCCCCGCTTCAACTTTAGGGTGTGAAGAGCCATTTGTGAAATGTAACAAAGCCATCGCACAATGGCACCGAGATGCCACCCTCGGCTGGGTGTGAGGGAAGGGCAGCGCCGTGGGGCAGAGCCAAAGCTCCCAACGCCTCTGTGCCCACAGGCAGCCGTTCCTGCCACCTTGTTCCAACTGTGCAGCTCCCTGATTTATTTGGCAAATTTTAAATCAGCAGATGGATTTACTTTGGAGGATGTGATTAGTGGCAGTATCGATCGGCGGATCCGAGAGCTGCAGCGCAGGGTGAACTGCATCCCAATCACCCAGCCCCAGACCTGCTTACCCAGCAGGGCCATGCTTGTCCTTTGACTCAACAAATTCTTGTCCCATTTTCAGCTTCTCCCACTCCTCTTTCCGGGTTTTGATTTTCCGTGGATTCACATTTCCTCGGTTCGGATTCTCCTTTTTCTCTTTCTGAGAGAGGAGGAATCAGACATAAGCTTTATTTTGCTTTAATTTCACTGGGAATAGAGAAGGACAGGACAGACCTGGGGCAGTTACAAAAAGACACATTCTCAAAGAGGATTTTTAGTTTACTTTCCTGATTGCTCCACTCTCCAATGATCTTCCACATAAAAAAGCTGGAGCACAGACAACATAAAAAATGCCAAACAACATCAGGTTCTCCAGGGCAGCCCAGACACGATGCCATCATCACCGCCTGGCACGAATGGCTTGAGGGCACACTAAAAGCTTGGCTTCCCACATCAATTCAGGTTTTGGCCTCTGTGTCGAGACACCCAAATCTCACTTTCACCCTGATGGTGTTTGGTGTTCTGGGGTGCAAGTTGGACAATTGCCCACAGAGAACTGGGTTTTAGATGGCCTCATTCAGAACTCTAACACACCCTAAATCTCTCCTTTGTTATTTTTCAGTGAAGAACCACAATCTGTTTTCATGCTTATTACTCCAGTGGCTCAAAAGCTAAATAAAGTATGTTAAGACCACAGCTCTTATGCTATGATGTAATTTAACATTAAGGCCCAAAGACAGTGGCATTTTGAAAAACCAATTAGAGGTATCTTTGTTTTCTTTTTTTAATTAACAAAGATGAGGGTAAACCAGATAAAAACTTCACTGAATTGATCTCTCAGGAGCCCAAAAGTGCAAACCTGAATTTTGGATAGCAAATTTGAGTCCAAGATTTATTAACACTTCCCACTTCCCATTCTTCCCTTCCTCACCCTGTGTTTCCGCTTCTCCTTCATGATATCCTTGGTGTCCTGAAGCATTTTCTCCCTCCAAAGGTCGAAGAAATAGGAAGGATCTGTGTAGAACTTAAGTGCCTCTTTGCCATCATCCCTGGAACAAGGAGGGGAGAAAAACCACACACACAAGGATCAAGTCACACATTTCTTTGAAGGAAAGACAAGGCACAGTCTCAGTTTAGAAGTGCAGTGAGATGGTTAAAAGTGCTGTTCCTGCCTCTGCCCCCCATTTCAGAACAGGACTCCCATCTCAGGCATCCCAGCTCTCCCCATCCCTTCTGCCCTCACACAAACCCTCCATTACTCAGCACCTGAAGAGCTCAACTGCTCTGAGCAATCGCCAGGAGAGCAGCAGGTCTCTCACTTCAACTCCCTTTTGTTTGTGCTGTATTTTGGTGTGAAAAAACCTCCTCCTCCAGCTCAGGAACCCTAAATCAGACCAGCAGCGTCCTTGAAGCTCCTGAGTGAGAGCACACACGCTCCCTCTCCTCCCACTTTGCAGTGCAGCTGCGTCTGGCAGGAGACAGCTGCCTCCAGCTATCTGTAATTACTTTTTACCTGCTCAGAAGATATTTATGGATGTGGGATAAGTCTCTGGATTCTGACCCCCTTTACTTCTACTACCTACAAGATGGAATCAGAGTGGGACTGCTCAGAACTGGTTACACAGCCACTGTAGGCCCCACCAGATGTCTCAGACCAGGCACTGGAGGCCACAGAAGCACTGCCAGGAGCCTGCTGCACCCACCTGGGTGAGAGCCACCTCCAGCTGAATGCTCTGCACCTCGCACTGCAGCTCTTTGGAAAGGAGCCATGGGGCTACAGAGCGGCACAAGAAAAATGCCTCATCTGCAGCACACCCAGCATGGCTCTGCAGTGCCAGCCATGCCTGACCCCAAGGCAGTCACAAAAGTGACAGCAGAAAACCAGAGATCATTTCCTAGCTACATTCATTTGTATGACCTCAAAAGCAAAGTTTCACATAATCCAAAAGATGGAGATTTCCCAGTGAATTTTAGTTTAGAGACTCAATCTCCCAGTGGAAACAGCTACTTCAGCACAGGATGGGAAAGGACCACCCTGACAGGTTGGGAGCAAGAGGCTCTTGTCTGCAAGGGAACAAGAAGGTGTTGCAGCCCTACCTGTAAGGTGAGAGGATGTTGAGAGGTGGAGGAGTATTGCAGGTCCCATAGGTTTCGAGGACAGGCACAGGGAGAGAATCTCTGTCAAAGAGCTTCTGGTCCTGAGTGGTGGAGCTTTTGAAGGCCTTCCTGGTGTTAATGCCTTGCAGGGAGACTGTAAGGAAGAGGAGAGAGCAAGTGAAGAACAGCCTGACCCAGGCCAACAACACTGAAGCCCAAGCAGTGAACATCTGATTTCAGTTGGAGTTCGTGGCACGCTTTGTACTTCTTAAGGTCAGGTTCCTCTTCCCACAGATCCCTTGGGAAACCCCTCAAACCTCCAGCGTGCTGTGCCAAGATCCGCTGCTCCCTCCCTCGGGTGGCCCATGGGGTTTGGAACCCCTGTGACTCATCCGCTGCCACCCAACTGCTGGAGAGTTCCCACATGGAGAATCCCCAAAGAGCAAAGCTGGATCTGGCCAAAAAGGCTGGCCACAAGTGCTCTGCTGGGAGGCAGGGAGCAGTCCCTCTGAGCTCCAGAGAACACATTCCACCACCAGGGCAGTGTCACGCTGGGTTTATGGTGCTGAACCAACCATGCTGACTCAACGAGAACCTTCCCCATGCTCGGCCTGTGCTCCACTCCATTACCTTCCTCCTCTTTGGGATCCAGCTGAGTGACTTTGACTTGCAAGCGGTCAACTCTCTCGACGAGAATGCTCACCCGAGAGGCAAAGGTGTTGGCTTGAGTAAATAACTCTCTAAATATGTCTTCTGCGGATTTACCTGCAATGTTAAAGTGTCCACATTACCCTCACGAACCACATCAGACCACACTCACTCTCTCAGCTTGTTTTCTTGAAGAAAGAAGAAAGAAAGAAAGAACCAAACACTCTTCTTTTCAAGTTTGTCAGGGCTGAGTTTAACATCCAGGAAGAAAATGCTTTGTTCCACCAAAACCTGACATTTCCAAGGGATCTTCAAGCAATAAGGAAACAATTGAGACATACTTTAAAGTCTATTAAAGTAACGAACTAAAGAGGGCTGACAACACTACACTGGTCTGAATGTGGATGGATCTGAAGGTCCTTTAAGATTCTCTGCTGTTCTGTTTATTAAGACAAGGAAATACAGTTAGATTTTTATTGCTCTGGAGAATCTCAAAAGCTCCCAGTCTCCAGCAGGCCTGCCTCCAGGGGAGCTGGCACATCTTTACAAGCTTAAAGCACTCTGGAAGTAGAGAGCAGACCCAGTCCTGGATCCCAAAGCTGGAGCTTTAACCACAGCTGACAGCACTGACCCTGCTGTTCCTTCAGGTGGCAGTGTCTGAAAAATTGATGCATTCACATTGATTCTAAATCAAAACCAAAAGGGAACTTCTCAGTCAGGGATATTCCCTCTGGAACAGCCTGGACTATGGAGTGGGCTGCTATGACAAGCACCATCCACAGCTTGGGCCACGAGAGCGCCCAGGGCTCGGATCAGGAGCTCCACCACTTACAAGAGTAACAAAAACATGGCCCTGTCCTTGGGAAACCTACAGTGCAACAGGAGATGGCCACAGGTAGACAGAGGTGGGAGACCTGGGAGAAACCCAAGAACTTCCAGTGAGTCCTGTCTCTTTGCTCTGCTCCCGGGCACAACCCAAGACAGGGAGCCCCAAGCACGCTGAGGACAGCGTGGAGCAAAGCAGACTTGGCACCGACCGCAGACATGGGCCCGTGGTGTTCCCACTGATGGGAAACATTTCCAGCCACGGCTGCTGAGTACAAGGCTGCTCCCAATAAGCAGTCTGGTTTTGAAGTGCATCATCATATGGTCAACAGTTTGTTCTGGAATCTGTTACTCCTAAAGATCCTCTCCGACATTCAGGAAAGAAAAACCAGTTGGAAGTCTAATTTCAACAGCAATTTTGGAAAACGTGGCTGTGGAGTCCCATCAGAGAGACAAAGGCAAGGCGAGGGCATCCCCAAAGCCCAGCTGCACAAACACTCCCAGCTATCTAACCCGACATATCAGCTCCTTGTTCCTGCTCCCAGGAGATCTCCTTACACTGCCAAGCACGGGGAACGAGCCAGGTTAAAATTCAACCTTCTCCACCCCTTTTGGTGGCAATGCCAGGTCCAAGTGTTTGTAGAAAGCAAATGCTGAAGGTTAACTTCAACTGACCTCTTCCTTCCACCCTCCCAGACAATGCAGACTCCACATATGCTCAATTAACAAACCCAAACTCATGAGAAGCATTTTATTTTGGAGACCTAAGGGCCAGGTAGCTCTTGCTGTAGCCAAGTTTCATAAAGCACTCTCCATGTTCAACATCAGCACAGACCAGCTCTCCTATTTGACCAAAGAGAGGAAAAATTTATCTGTGGGAAGATGCAAAACCTTTCAGCAACAGCTCAAAAAAAGAAAAGTTGTAATTTCGTTTCTACTTTCACAAGAAGCAAAAAACATTTCTGAATTTCACAAGGAACTGCAACAAGCACTAGGGGAAGAACTAAGTCTTTGGTTTGCAAAGTATATTTCAAGTATAAAATAATATTTAGCAGCATTTTCTACACTGGTTTTGACCCTGGAGGGAGAAGAAGGGATGGCTGGTGTTCCCTTGCCTGTGTAAGTGTACCTGGAGTTATCACCCAGCATCTCACACGTTGCCTGTGCTTCATGAGCACTTTTAGATGGGGTAAGACAGAGATTAATTTTTTAGTTTAGTTACTTTGACGGCAAAAGTGCAGCTTACAATCAGAATTATCTTTGTCATGCACTGGCAGGAAGACAGACGGCATGATTTAATAGGTCCTTCCATCTTTAGCTTGTGGATTCTATAAAATCACACAAAACCGCGCAGTCGACTTATACAAAGTGCTCCCAGCTGCGATAGTAACGAAGGGTAAACTCACTGGAATATGAAAGTTTGACAAGATTTATGTTTGCATCTTTGTAAAGAGACTGTGGTGCACCAGGCATGGCTGATTATTCACTTGACAGGGCTGTCACAGCCTACTGAACCTGCTCTATGTTCCTGTAATAGTCAAGGTACAAGGAGAGAGTGAATTTGTTTTTCAGAGGAGAGAGGAAGGGGCGGGGGCAGGAGTTTGGCCATTTGGGTGCGAGTGTAGTCTAAACATTGCTTTATTTAAAATACTGCTGACCCTGGAGAAGTGGATGGTGCTCAGCATTTCCTTCCCACCTGCCTGCTCTCCTCTCACACCACATGTCAGCAGGAGGCTCCTCTCCTCAGTTTCCCCTCCAGGTACCTGTGACTGGTCCAGCAGCTCACACCTTCTCCCCGCATCCCCAGCTCCCAAGATACCTTCCCAAGAAAGAAATCAGGCTGCAATTTGGCTCCCAGAGCTTCAGAAGCAGAGAAGCTTTGAATATCTGTACAAAGAAGGTCTGAACCTGTGGGATCTGGCCAGGGCTGCCACACTAACCCACAGCGCGTCTCCGAACAGGGATGAGCTTTCCCTGCAGCTGGGCTTTGCACAGCTTTGCTGCCTCCTTCCTCACCATTTCACATGCACGAGATGGATTTCACTCACTCTCCGCAACCATCTTGGCTACCAGACCTAACAAATGAACAACAAGGGCCAGTTGAATGCGAGCAGAGAGCCTGATCTCGCCTGTGCAGTGACATCTCTCCAACCCGACAGAATGTGACACCGACTGGCAGCAAACACGGGCCCAGATTTCAGTGACAGCCATGCTTTGCACTGCTGGAAAGAGGCTGCACCCAAACTTTGCCTGCCACATGGCGGAAGACAAGGGCTTGCTTTGGAGAGCAAGCAGAAGGGCTTGCAAACACCCCAGAGAAGCTAAACAATAGATTAATTTGATTATCAAAGTCTTCCTTCAAGGACAAAGGTGGTTAATCAGAATCCAGAGCATTTCAACAGAGTATGGAGCCATCCCGGAGAGATCACAATTAACTCTTCGTTTCTCCTATGGCATGTAGGACTCTGTTTTCCCTCCAGCTTCTCCAAGGCTACAGGTCAGCCCGCTGGAGAGCTGAGCCAGGCATCACTCCAGCTCGTGCTGCCATTTGAGCGAGCAGCCCCAAACCATCGACGCTCTGGAGGCACCACTTGGCTCACACGGGTCTTTGGGTCTCACAACGCAACAAACAGCAGCAGGGGTGAACAGGAGCTTCTGCGTGGGGGCTTTAATTATCTTTCATTAAAAATAAGACTACTGACATGGTGTAGATTCAACAGAGTCAAGCTCCATTTAGTAGCGCATGCAATTATAGGCACGTTCTCTGACACAGGATCCTGCCTGCTCCGAGAGCCTCCCATTTTACAAGCCTGAGTTGTGCTCCATCCTTCCATCTGCAGTTTCACTGCAGCCTCTCTCACACACACACACACACATACACACACCCCCCTCCCCATTTTCTCTTAGATAGGAAGGCAGTGGGACCAGGGATATGAAATTAGCATCAGATTTCTTTAGGAAAACATTTTAGCATTACCCAGGGAAGGCAGATGGGGGAGAAATAGGAACACGAGAGTAGAAAGGGAGCTAAATAAAGAGCAGTAGCGACTCCTGAGGGCAACGCGCAGGCTCGCCATGGTACTCACTCAGGCTGCCCAGCTGTCGAATGACATTTGCCAGGGTGATGTTGGTCACGCATTCCAGCTCGCTCGGAACGCTAGGCAACGTCTGACGGCACAGGTGCCTTGGCTCAATGTTCCTCGTTACTAACGGCATGGTGGACCTGCTTCAGGCACTGTTCTGAAAGATGAAAAACAACCCAAAAAAGAAACAGGAAAGGATTACTCAACCGCAAATTCCAGGCACACCAGAGCCATGGTGTTCGTTTTTCCTGCTCTCAAATGGCTTTATTTATAAGCCTTCTTTCCCCCCCTCCCCACCCTGAGAAAACTGGTTCATCAGAAATAAAGATCCTCCTGTTCTCTGACTTGCAGTGACAGCAGAGCCCCACCAGCCCAGGTACAGAGGCAGAGATGGAGAACTCCACATCTTCGCCCACGTTCCCAGCGCCACTGGCAGCGTCGCAGTCGCTGTTCCCTTCCTGCCCATCCTCTGCCCGGACGGGGCTCCCGCCTCCCGCGCTCACACGGCGCCTGGCGTGACTCTTACGAGCTCCACTGCAGAAACGTTTCAAACTTGCAATCAATAGTTGCTTAAACCGAGGAGATGAAGACGGGAGATGTTATTTTAACAGAAAAAGAAAGAACAAAACAGCTTCTCTCAGCACACACCAAAGCATGTGTGGTGCCTCCCTCCTGGAGCAGCACACGGGGCTCTCCTGGAACAACAGGAAGCGCTTGCAGCTGACCAGGAAACTTTCTGGTGACTGTTCCTTATCCTGCAGGCTGCACCCCTCTTCCCTTGGGAAATCCCCCGGGAATGAGGTTTACACTGGACCATTGTTTTCCTGCTAGAGCAGTTTAAGGCTGAGGGAGCTCTAATCAGGATGCAGGATTGGAGTGTGCTCAGAAACAAGTCAGGATTGTACAACAGGCAGGACAAACTTCCAGTTCTTTAAAAACTAATAAAGTAAAAGTCCTGAAGGAAACCTAAGTGTCCGGAAGTTATGCTTCAGACAGAAAATGCCTTTATGTGCAAGTCAGTGCCTTGAACTAACAAAAAACTCCTTTGCTAACAGGCTCAAACACTGAAGCATCAAACAGCTCCCTCCCAGATTATCCAGCTCCAAGAAGGGGAAGGAAACCTGGGTGACCAGTTCACTACAAGGAGCATCACACATGCCTGAAATCTTTAGGACTAAGTGAAAGCAAATACATCCCAAGTTCTTGATTAATTTAGAAGGGGAAAGAATCACTTTTCTAGGTCAGCTGAGGAACAACCCAAGAGAAGCAGGCAGCTCCCATGTGATAGGCATGAGGATCTGCTCGGGCTGGGTGTAAAAATAAAACAGGAAGCGAACAGCTTGGGGAACATGGCTTCCTGTCACCACCAGCAAAAACCCAAGAACCATAAAAAATCAGCTGTTTGCTCTTGACTTTGAGCCACCCTTTGATAGTCTCTGTGGCAGCTGGCAGCTTATCTTTGAGGTCCAGGAGTCCTTCCTGGATGCTTTTCTATCAGGGTGTTAAGAGGAAGAAGTGGGCATTATCCCTCCTAATTACCTCACAAGCCAGATTTTGAATTGCTAAATTTGACCCATTAAGGCAGAGGAGTTCAAGAGCCGCAGCACCGGGCGCTGGGATATCTCCCAGACAAGCAGATGTAGGTTGCTACCATTTTGCAACGCCTCTACACGAGGGATTTCACAGCATCTCAGAATGCCAGGATGGTTTGGGTTGGAAGGGACCTTAAAGCTCATCCTGTTCCAACCTCCTGCCATGAGACCAGGCTGCACGGAAAGGGTCCCCAATACCGAGCACCTTATGGAACAGGGGAGTGAGATCTGCCTCCAAATAAATAAAAGCAAGCCCCTCCGAGGATCGAGGCCGTGTTGTTTTTCCTGTGTCCACTGCAGCCATCAGTAACTGCCGGGCTATTTAAAGAACAGGGTGAACTGAGGAAGGGCTCTGACCTTCCCTTCCCAACACCCCGTGTTTTATCGATTCCAGCCCAAGCCCTACAATCTTTTGTCAGCTTTAGTGCTTCATGCCAGACAAACTTTCCCAGCTCCCCCCAGACTGCAGTCTGCACCAACAAGCAGCTCTCATAAACAAGGCAGCATTTGCAGGCTGCCTGCATCCAGCTTCTCCCCTGTGCTTCCCCAGGGCTCGGCCAGGGAGCACACGCGGTGGGATCTGCAGAGCTGGAGTGGACAGCCTGGCTGGAAACCTTCCAAGGTGGAGGACAGACAGAAGGAAAACAGCAAGAGGGAAAAATAAGCCTGGAAGTGGGGAATGAGATGTGAGCGTACTGTATAAAAGGAGACAAAAAAACCCCCAAGATGATGGGTAGCACGGTTAGATAAATGCAGGCAGCACTGATCTCTGCAAGGATGGGGAAAACAGGGCAGAAAATGGGACTAGTGCCTCAAATACCAACAAAAAAAGGCTCTGGATACGTTGCCTGTATACAGTCACCCCGAAAGTGTTTGCCTTCAAAGCATGTTTTGGAAGTAAAAGCAAGGAGTAGTGGTGAGAACTGCTTTTTTTTTAAAGAAAAACTAAGGTAGAGCACATGTACAGCACAAATTTGCAGAGGTGCAAGACAGCAGAGATAAAGGCTAAGGAAAAGACTCCCTTTATAGCCCAGCTCACCCTGCCAGCCACCCCCACCCTCCCCGCCACGCTCCACTGCAGGAAGGAGAGTTTTGCCCTCATGACCTCCACAGCAGAGCTTCCCAAGGCCAGGGGGACAGCTCTGCTGCCCCTAAACCCAGCCAGGATCCAGCAAACCAAGGGATTAAATTAACCCTGTGGAGCATCAGAGATGATCGAGGCAGGAAGGGCAGGATGGGTGGTGACAACCCCCCTGTTCTCCCAGCAGTTTTTGGGTAAGGGGCATTTTAAAGCAAAAATTCCTCACTTCCAAGCAGAAGGACAAGGAGCTTCAGGATTTTACGAAGGAAATCTGGGACCTGCAAAAAGAGCAGGTGATGCCCCCACAAGAACACTGTTAGACCTTGCTTTTTCCTGGAGTGTTTGGAGGGTAGGGATAGAGATAACAGCTAATGGGCTCCTGTAAAACCTTCATGCCTCATGAGTAGGTGGGACAAAGATTAATAGTGTGGATTGGAAAATAAGTGGTGTATTTCAAAAGCAGGAGTCAGGCAGGGCAGAAAACCAGGTGTGGAGAAGGGACCAGGTATGAGGCAAAGGGGGAAGGAGGAGAGGAAGCGAAACACTGGAGGCAGTGCAAGGCATGAGCTGGGGGCAGGGAGGAGACAGTAAATGAAAGAAGGGACAGAGCTAAAAAAGCTTTCTGGGAGGCTCGTGCTGCTATTCTTTGGGAGAGTCATTAAGGAGGCGATTGACAGCACAGTGCCAAGCAAGGGCCATCCAGAACCGCTCCACTTTCCGTGCTCAGGGCATGACAGCACAGCAGAATTCCACCCTGGCTGGCCAGCCTGGTCATCAGGCATTAGTCACTGTCACACAGTGACCGCAGACCATATATTAAAACTAAATCCTACCATTCAGATGCAACTTAAATGAATTGCAAGGCCGAAAATCCTTATCTTTGGGGCAAAGATAAGCGCTTCCATTTGCCTATGAATGCTGGAGATTGGATTTGTTTCAAGAGTAGAGTTTCGGGGTGCAAACATGGTTTTTAAAGAAGCTGCAAGAATGACATGGGCACAGAGGACCTGCCCTGATCCCTGTGTAACAGGAGAGGAGATCAAGTATGTTAGAAGTAAAAGGAAACTGCCTCTAGAAACAGAAAACTCTGCAACAGATTTCTAATGAATATGGAAAACAAAGAAAGGCATCAAATTGAAACACAGTGCAAGGAAAGAAGTTCAGTGATCTCTGCTGGCTGGGAGAGCAGTAAGGAAAATCCACAAACCCTGCTGCATCAATCCACATTCAAAAGGCTCATCCTCCCAACCACTGTGCTTCATACCTTCTTAGAATCAAGGAAACAAATGATTTTCCTCTCCCACTTGAACCAGACCCTTCCTACCTGCTCCAAAGCACTTCCTCTGAAGCCTCCAAGTCATGACTTGAATCACAGAAGGCTCCAAGCCTTGTTGTGACGGCAGTGACTAAAAGCCAAACCATCTGAAAAGCCCAGCTTTGCCCCGCAGCTCCTTTCCCCTTGGTGCCCCACCTCCAGCCGGGCATTGCCAGGATTCCTCATAATTTCCCTCTCCCAAAATGCTTACGCAGGCACTGCCGAGCCCTGGCCTGCTCCAGCCCAGAAAAAAGTTTGCTGAGCACAAAAAAGCCCTGGAAGCTGAACTCATTGCTCCTACATTCCTACTGATCTTCCAGCCACAACTGGTACCTTGTTTCCAGGATTCACCACCAGGATTTTGCTCCCCATCGTCCTTCCTGACAACTCCTGTCCTTTCTCACTGCACACATTGTGCTCTTGGACACCTCACGTTTCTCCAAGAAAGCAGGATCCATGTGTAGAGCTTCTTCCCATGGTTGCTGATCTGACACCCTGCTCCCACCACAATAAGCTCTCACCTTGAACGTCCTGCTCACCAGTTTTTAAGAGGATTCTGACTTTGGCAATTAGTTCTGTAAATACTCTTGGGCGCTGGGGAACAAGCGTAGCCCAACGCAGGCTCAAAAAGGGGGAAAAATGTATGACTTGCAATTCTTGCCTTTCCAAACCCAGAGCCTTAAGCAAAGCTGAGGTAAATCCAAGATAAGTGTGCTGCTCCAAGATTTCTTATCAGCAAGCCATCGACCGCTCTCCCCATGAGCTCTGCTGCAGCAGATCACTCAGGAATCCCAGTTCTGGATTAGAATCAAGTGCAATTGGTTTGCTTCAAACAAGAACTGCCAGTCCATAAACTCCTCGCACAAAGCTGCGTCTTATTGACTATTTTTAATAAATAGGGCTGGCACAGTAAAATTGAACAATTGTTAGGAACAATAAAGGAGACAGACTTTGATTACAACTATTGAGAAGCAATACAGGGATGTTTTAGGATTGAGTATTTGCTTCCCAAGGCGAGTTCTGTCAACTGAAAACAGCAACTCGGAGCAAATACTCCTTAACAAGCGGTTTGGAGCAGAGCAGAAAACAGCACTGCACAGCAAGAGAGGAACCAGACCTGTTTTTTGGGATTTTTTTTGTAGAGCAGGCAGATAGCACAGTCACCGTGGTGGTGCAGAGAAGGCAGGCAGGACTCCAAGGCGAGCCCTGCGGATGCAACGCACACAAAGAGCTGTAAATAACAGGTGAGTTGGAGGGAGAGATCTGGCAAGGTTCTCCTCACTGGTAGTTGACCAGTTAGCATAGCGTTACTGGGAGTCACCTGGGTAATTCCCCGCTCAATGTGACACACAACCTCTTAGATCAGGGACCATCTGCAAATAAATCTGGACCCCAGCAGTGAGATCATCTGTCATAGTGTCTGGTGTAGCACAAAGCACCTAAGGAGGGCAGAGCACTATTTTTGGGGAAGGGAAGGGAATTTAGGCTTGATTTCCAAGTACGTCAGGGTGACCAACCACCCTGCCCTCGGCAAGGCTTATAAAATCCTCTGCCTGGACACAAGCAGCCAAGGAGACCAAGCCTTCGGCTAAGCGCTTTGGAGAGCTGTCTCTAGGAGTGCCCATCGGGGGATTAGACACACCAGCAGGTTTGGGAATGAGGGGGAAAGGAGATAATCAGATCTGAAATTCCCATCAGTATGAAATAAGACTTAACTCAGTCGCTTGCCAACGCAGACCGACTGTTCTTTCTAATGTCTGTGACAACTCTGCTTCAAATTTCAAGCTCCTCTCAGCAGTAACTACTCCCCCATGTAGCTGTAATGGCCAGAAAGACACTGGCTTTTATGTAACCCCAAAAGACTTGCAGAAAGGGAAGCGGCAGCCACACACACACACAGAGGGAGAACTAAGGGGAAAAAAAAAATCAGCAGAAGGCTCTGCTGAGTGCTCAGGGCTATATCCAAGCTCACAATGCAGCCACAGAGAAGTGGGATGCGGCAATCAGAAATGCTCCAGTTCCACGCTCGGAGAGAGACCCAGCAATCAGTGCTGCATCCGAGCAATAGGGAGCAAAATTATAGAGCAAACTGCCATGTGATGCCACAAACTACTCCATCCCGCCAGCTGTAACAAGTATTCATTCCCAAAAACGCGTCACAGGCTCATCTGTCATTACCAGCCCAGCCTGCCAGCAGCTGAGCAGGAGTCAGCAGTGAAGGGCAGCTGCAGGGCTGCTTCCTTTCACAGTGGTCTATTCTCCCAAAAAACCACAGGGGAGATGGACGGGTAAAACCCCCCTGGGCGCAGGGGAAAACACTCCCCACCATGTCTCAGCAGCCGGTGGGATGGGAGGCACAGGCTGTGTTTTCACCCACCATCACACAAAAGCTCTCCTGAACCAGGATCTACTGAAAATCCAGGACCTTTGGGAGAACACCCTTAGCTGATCGCAAAACCCCACGTCCACAACCCCTCTGTATATTAATAACGCACTTCAATCACCCAGTGGAGAACTTCGTGGGCTTGATATGCCAGTGTTACAAAAGAGGCTGTTTGGGCAATACTGTGGGGCAAGAGCAGCACTGCCCTTTTCACAGCAATGTTCCCACACGGGGAACGTCAGCCCTGATCCCTCAGCATAACGAGAATTGTGCAGCGTGGAGTCCTTCAGACACCAAACATCCAGCCTGCTCCAATCCCAGAGTAAAAATACTCCTTTTTTTTTTCTCCCCTGCTTCCCCCCCCCCCCCCNTCCCCCCCCCCTCCCTCCAGTCTGCTGGCTCTGAAAAATGCAAAAGAGGCTCAGAAAGCCATTTTCTGCTTTTTTTTTTGTCTGGCTCATGCATTATCATCATCATTTACTGCCCTCAAGGGGATTGCACAGGTGTGACTGAAAATTTGGCTCTTCCTTTTAAACTTTTTGTTATCAGCTTTGCTGAAGATGATCTTGCTGGAATAAATACCAGGCTGCTCTCCTGGAGAGGGACTTGCACAGAGCTGTTGTCAGAAATCAGGCTGGGGGTGGAAGGATGGGGGTGTCACTAATGGAGAACATACAGATCCTCCTGGCTTCTGCTGGAGTGCTAATACAGCCAGCAGTTTGACCTAGACTTCTATTTTTTTAATTCCTAAAAAACAAACCATTGCACTAATTAATGTTTCCATTCATTTAGCTGAAAAACAAGTTAAACAAAGAGGGTCACCTGGTGTTCCTATCAATACCTGACTAGGATACAGGCAGAACAAATGCATTTAAATAAAACTCTAGAAGAGATGTGACAAGAGAAAGGCAGTTTAGCTCAATTAAAGAGAGCTGTCACAGGGATTTGATTCTCAGAATACAGAACTATTGATTAAACAGGAATTAAAGCTCCAGAACAGAAAGGTTTCAAGGTCTTTGCTGTGAGGGTATACATCAGGAGAGAGAGGCAGGGCTCCTTCAGCGCCACAAGAGCTCTGGCTTTGTTGCTTCCTAGGAAACAGGAGCAGCAAACGGAGCAGAATGCTCTCTACTAAACCTGTGAATAATCTGAGCAAGGATACAAGGTCAATGACAACACACAGTGGCGTCACGACCGTCAATCAACAGGTAGCTTTGGTGTACTTGGGTATTGAAAACCCACAACATGTTCCAAAACATTTGAGGAGTACGTGGGGAGAGGCCTGGGCAGGTTTCAGTCCTAGAATCCCACAATCCTAAAATGGTTTGGGTTGGAAAGGGTCTTAAAAACCCTATTCTAGTTCCATCCCCTGCCACGGCAGGGACACCTTCCACTGTCCCAGGCTGCTCCCAGCCCCATCCAACCTGGCCTTGGACACTGCCAAGGATCCAGGGGCAGCCACAGCTGCTCTGGGCACCTTGTGCCAGGGCCTGCCCACCCTCACAGGAACACGGTGTAGGTGAGAAGGCGAGTGGAGCTCTGCCCTCAGCTCCCCGCGGAGGTGCCACAGGAGCCTGGCTGCAGGAATGCCTGCAGAGGAGCCCTGGCTGCAGGAATGCCTGCACAGGAGCCCTGGTTGTGGGAATGCCTGCACAGGAGCTCGAGCTGTGGGAACGCCTGCACAGGAGCCCGAGCTGCGGGAATGCCTGCACAGGAGCCTGGCTGCAGGAATGCCTGCAGAGGAGCCCTGGCTGCAGGAATGCCTGCACAGGAGCCCTGGTTGTGGGAATGCCTGCACAGGAGCTCGAGCTGTGGGAACGCCTGCACAGGAGCCCGAGCTGTGGGAATGCCTGCACAGGAGCCCGCGCTGCGGGAATGCCTGCACAGGAGCCCGCGCTGCGGGAATGCCTGCACAGGAGCCCGCGCTGCGGGAATGCCTGCACAGGAGCCCGCGCTGCGGGAATGCCTGCACAGGAGCCCGCGCTGCGGGAATGCCTGCACAGGAGCCTGAGCTCTGGGAATGACTGCACAGGAGCCTGGCTGTGGGAATGCCTGCACAGGAGCCCTGGCTGCAGGAATGCCTGCACAGGAGCCCGGCCCTGCTGCTGAAGCCAGCGGCGCTGCCTGCCTCCATCCCGGTCTGAATTCCCGCTGAATTCCCGCTAATGAGCACAGCGGCTTCGCTTCCTCTGCTTCCCACCAGCCTCCCCAGCCGGAGGAAAGGCTTGTGCCTGTCGCACTAACAAAGCCCAACTCACAATACAGCAGCACATTCTCATTCCTGGGCAGCGCTCGGTAATTAATATGGAAAGAGAGGGTGTGCTTTTTTCCCCCTAAATGACTTACTCGTTAAGTTCGAGCATATTTTAACCTTCCCTTTCAGCAGATAAACTCTGTCTCATTTGCAGCTAAGCTCAGCCTTCCCTTCTTTGCCACACACTAAACTATTTTGATTAATGAAAGAGAAGGAACAAACCGGTTCCAAGTGTTTTCTATAGAGCTCAACTGCTCTTTCAGTTTCAACTCACGCCTAGATAATTATATCACAGCTCTGAGTGCCCCCACCCTTCTGCTGCACTTGGGGAATACTGGAAAGATAAGTCTTTTCTTAATTATTAAATGTAAATAGCTCATTAAATATAATCCAATTACTTTAATTGTAAGAAAAAGGAAGTAATTACAATATGTACATGTATTCTTGCCTGAACAGTTTTAATATCTTAAATGAATCTTTGCAGCATTAATATTTTAAGTCAACCTTTGACATGAGGGGAAAGAGAAAAAAAAAAGACATTGACTCCCTGATATTTTCCAGAAGTGTTATATCTGTTGGGATTTCGGTCACAAAAAACCAAGAGAATGGCCTTGAGCATCTAAATCAAACAGGTTTATAAACAGTATCTTAATAAAGTCAAAATAACACACAGGCTTTCCATTGTGGAGGGAAAAAATAAATATATATAAACACAATGCCACGTGAAGAGCCTGAATACACTTTTGGGATCTCAGGAGCCCAGCAAGACAGGCACTACTGCGAACTCGGGAGAACAGGCAGGATCCCACCACACCAATACCAAAAGCCACCACATATCTGGGATTTTCCAGGCAGTTCTCCTTCCCTACCCCTATGGTTTGTCCTTTTCAAGGGTGGGAAGAGGAACCAGGGCTGGGGGAGAAGGGGCCTGCTCCACATGTGGGATTACCCAGCTCTGCCGTGGCAGTGTCCAGTGAGGTGATCCCAGAGAAATGCCGAATGCGGGGTCTGTGTGTGCACGAGCCATCTGTGCAATGCACAGGCACGGCACAGGATCCCAGGCTGCCATTTGGGATTTGCAGGCAGAGCTGCAGGAAGCTGCGAGGAGCAGCCCTCTGCTTTTGCTCAGCAGCATGACAATCCCTGGACTCACTTTCTCCATCCCTGCAGCCAGCGGGACCGAACAACCTTCCAGCAGACTCTAGCAAGGCCCCACTGCTTCGATCAGCGCCCCTGGTCTGACAGAGCAGGGTCAGATTTCAGCTTGGCCATGGTGACAGATGCCTGTGAAATCTCCTTGGGACAGGCAGAAAAATACTCCGTTTAAACTGTAGTTGTTTCCATTTTGCATGTTCTGAGTCCAGCAGTGATCTCACCTTATGTAATCTCCAGTGCACACTCCAGGCTCTGGACCATCCAAAACTATTTCAGGGTGTTTGAAACCATAAAACCCCAGAATGGTTTGGCTTGGAAAGGGTCTTAAAGCTCATCTCGTTCCACCCCTGCCATGGGCAGGGGACACCTTCCACTCTCCCAGGTTGCTCCAATCTCTGTCCAAGTTGGCCTTGGACACTTTCAGGGAAGGGGCCCCCCGACCCTCACAGGGAAGGATTTCTTCCCAAAATCTAACCTAAACCTGTTCTTTCAGTTTGAAGCCATTCCCCCTTGTACCATCCTCCAGGGCCTTGTCCAAAGTCCCTCTCCAGTTTTCTTGGAGCCCCTTTAGGCACTGGAAGGGGTTCTAAGGTCTCCCTGGAGCTTTCTCTTCTCCAGATGAACATTCCCAGCTCTCCCAGCCTGTCCCCAGAGCAGAGCAGCTGCGGCCCTCAGAGCATCTCCATGGCCTCCTCTGGACTTGCTCCAGCAGCTCCATGTCCTTCTTGTGCTGGGGGCCCAGAGCTGGAGGCAGTACACCAGGTATCAGAGTAGAGGGGGAATCATCACTTTATTGAACTGATCATTTTGGGAAAAGAGAGATTAGACAGTATTAGGGATGTTAAGGATGCAGGCCTTTCTAGCCAAGCTTACCACAAGGTCTATAATAAGCCGCTTTATGGAAACCTCTCATGTGAAGCCAGCCCCTAGATGTAACCTCCTTGATACAATATTGAATTCTCAATAGCAACCAAAAGGCTATTCTGTATAAGTTAATTACAGCCGTTTTTAATTTAGCTAGCAGAAGGGAAGCGGCCAGTGATTTCATGCTGCCCTAGACAGAAGGTAAAGGTTTTCCACAAGCTGTGTTTATAGCTCTATGCTTTCCTCCAGCAAAGCACCGGCTCTGCAGCTGCTGGTATTGAAAGAACAGGATCTGGGTGTGTGCATGGTTCTCTCTCGCCTGGTTGGGTTTTTTTTGCAGCTGCAAGGCCAAACCCATATGAGTGCGTGTGTGCTTTTTCTTACGGTGACAAAGGCAGGGTGCCTGAAAGGGAACTCGCTTCCGCTCTGGCAAACACTCAACCAACTATTTGCTGGGCTAAGGGGTGGTCGGGGAACTTTCACCCATCCATTCAGTCAAGGCCGCCATTCCCCCTCCCTCCCAATTAAATCCCATTTTTTGCAATCCATGCATGAACTGCAGCCACACCAATACATCAGATATTGTGGCTGATAGCCTCCTCTGAATGCCACTTAAAGCCCTCCAGTGCGGAGCGCTCTGAAAGCAAAGCATCATTCATTCTTTGAGAGACAGAAAGAGACTTTTGCTATACAGAGACCTGAAGTAAGACTCTAAGTAGTAGGAAAAGGGCATCCAGAGAAAGAGGAAATGAGAAATTAAAACCACATTCAATCTTATTAGTGGTAATACAATAGGTCAACGAGAGTACTTTGCACAACTCCACAGCATGGGAACAATTTATGCAGAACTCGGAGCAGTGACACCAGTGAGTCTGGCGTTTACTGAAACCAGCAAATTTTGTCAGCACTATTTTAAAGTGCCTAGCTGGGAGGGGAGAGGACTGGAGGGGGATAGCGCCTCATGCCTTGCAGGAGAGTACACTTAGGAGAGGAGAATGTGAGGAATACTCCCCCTCCTCTTTTTCCATCTGAAACATTTTCTCTCTCAAGGGATTTCCAGCATCTTATGAGCACAGCCTCTTTGAAGTGCTGCAAAGTGGCATTGCTCATCATTTCAGTAATGATAGTAAATAAGCTCCAGTATTTTGTTGATCCTTTTCCTTTTGCTTTACAAACAAAAGGTCAGAGTCATTAGCCCAGTTTGATGAGCAGGGAGAAATGGAGTCTGGAAAGAGGCAGGTTTTGGGAACATCAGTGAATGAAGAAGACAAGTCACAGGACTTGGGGACAGCCTGCTGGATCATCCACCCTCCAGGTACCCCAGGTACTCTCTCCATCATGGCCAGGTACCAGATGCAGCAAGAGAAGAGCATGGAAACAATGCAAGCACAGAGCAAGAGCTCTCCCTGCTTCTCCATGCTGCAGCACCCCACTGCACCCTAAGACCATGTGGAAACAAACACTATCATTTAACTGTCCTTCACAGATTTCACTTCCACAAACTCATCTGATCAGTTCCTCAACTCATATGAACAGTGCACCCATGACATCCTGGGGCAGCAAATCCCATATTTACCAGGTTAGGTGAAAAGACACTTCCTTTTATGCCATTCACTTAAAAATTAGGGGATTTTAATCTCAAATCTATGTGTGGCTTTGCTTCACAAAGGAGTTGTTCCAATAAATTCATCACCATTCATATAAAACAAGCCCCTTCTGAGCAGAGGGTTCACAGGCTGCATCTTCAAGACCAGGTTGGACAGGACTTGGTCTATGGAAGGTGTCCCTGCCCATGGCACAGGGGTGGAACGAGATCATCTTTAAGGTCCCTTCCAACCCAAACTGTTCTGGGTTCTATGATCAAACACAAGAGAAGCGCTCAGTTCTTACAGAGCACTTTCAGTATAAACCAAACAAATAACTCATGGTTTAGGTTTGATTTACAGCAGCAGTGAGAACAAACCATTTTTAGCGGCCAGCTCCGTGTCTGACCCATTCTGGAGCGTGCACTGCTTCCAACAGGAATGTAGGAGAACCCAAACCTCACAAACGAGTCACCAGTGACCCAGGAACAGCTCACCTGGAGCAGTGACACAGCAACAGCCTCCCGGGCAGAGCTTCCAGCCCTCAAGAACCAACGCCAACCGCTGCTGCCTCACGGGCATCTCCCGCCTCCCTCTCAGCATCACAGCATCCCTTAAAGCACCACTTCTCCCCAAAAAGAGTCTGGGATATGCAGTGGAAGAGGAGATGACACAGAAGGCACTGAAGGAACAGAGCAGGTCACCACCAACCCATTTGTGACAGACCTATGGAGCTTCCTGGTGCTTTAAATTCCTTCATCAAAGCCCCCGGCAGATGCATACTTGAGATATCTGAGCTCCACCACTTCTCCAGCAGCAACCTAACACCAGAGAGCTTTCTCGCAATTTCAGGAATTAGGGTAGGATCTCAACAAACTATTTCCCAGGCCCATTACTGTGTGGGGAAGGAGCTGGGATGGAGAACATGATTAACAGCTCGAGAAGGTAACATGGAAGTTCACATTTAAGTTCTTCTGAGAAGGGACCTCCCCCTTTCTACTGCCTCCCAGGCAGGGAAAAAAATATCCTGCAAACCTTCAGATGGGAAAAGAAACGTCATATAAATGAGAATTAGGCTTGAATCTGATCGCCTTCCACCAAGCACTCCCTTCACAGTGAAGCCTGATCTGCCTCCCCTCCTCAAAAAAGAACCAACATGGCTTTTTATTACACAGAGTTGCAAAAATACAAAAGGAAGTAAATGTCACCAGGGTGGTTCTGTTCTGAGCAGTCATTTGCTTATTACCCAGAAGCCATTGCCACACGCCTTTTTTTAATCCTGTGTTTATAAATACCTAAAGTATTTAAATAAATGTTAATCTGCGGTAACTAAGGCCCTGATCTCACAAATATTTATCCTTGCACAGTGAGAATAAACACTCAAATACACAAATTTTTTACTACAGATCCCATTTCAGCCAGAGTGTTGTTGAAAACAGTAACACACCAGAAGACAGGCTGGGAAAATAGCTGCATTTTGCCTTCCTGGGTTTTCACAGTGTGTCACTTTTGGGCTGTTTCCTGTGCATTTGCCGTAGAAACTGTACAAAGGAGCAAGGGCAGAGCTGAGCCACCGGACAGGGCCCGTTGTGGCTGTTGGAACCCTCAGAAGGAGCTTTTGGCAGTGTTTTTTCCTGATGTCCCATTCTGTATGAGGACAGCAGGAACTTTATCCACAGCACATGCAAACACAATCGCTATTCAATCCCTTTCCTGGTTTGTGACTGACTCATGAGCAACGTATTTTGCTCAGCTGAATGACCAAGGGCTCAGTATTATCATCAAACCAAGTAGAGGCAAACCCCAAACCTTGCACTTAAAGTTATTAAATATTTTGAGTCCAGAAAACCCACAGAGAGAAACTATCTAGAAGGATTAAAGCCAAGTCTTAACACTTGCTGAAATCTCCTTTATTACAATCTGTCAAATATCTGATTTTTTGAAAAACATTAATCCTACCAGCCTTTGTTATTCTATCACTGCAAAAATATAAAAAAATAAACCAGGAGAGGGATTTGTTACTGTAACTTTATGCACATGAGGCAATCACTGAAGTTTTAACCCCTCCACCCACACGCAGCGATTATCTAACCTTGGTGAATGAAATCAACTTTTCCTAGACCAGCCCTGAAGAATGAGATATATTCAAAGCGCGCTGAGAAACTGGGCTGGGACTGATCAGAAGGGTTGTATTCCTTGTCATGAATCACTGTCTGCAAATACCTTCTGAGTTGTAACTCACAAAAATACACCATTTTTGTGTGGTGTGTCACATTAGTCATACGGAAACCAGTTTTATACCAGCATGAGCCATCAGAAAGGTTTTATTTCTTTAAATTAAAGTAATGGAATTCGGGACATTTACTTTTTGATCTCATTAGCAGACAAGACAAAAAAAATCACAGCTCTTTTTAAAACCAGTTGAAAATACACAGTTTAGGGAAAAGTTTACATTGAGTTCACCCCTGGAAGTTTATCCTCTTACAATCCACACTTAGAAAGCTTCACCTCATCTCAGGTGGGCTACAAGGGAGCTGCTATACCCACTCCTCCAGGCTTTAAGTCGTGCAGAAATCAAGGCTTTGGAAGGTAAACCCCAGAGAGTCTGATCCCATCATCACCAACACACCCAGGAATAACTGTGACAACTGCAGCTTGAGCCAGGATCAGTGTCAGGAGGCTCTTGCAAGCTCAGGTCGTGCTCTGTCACTCAAACCTCATGTTTTGAAGCACATTCCTTAAAAAGAAATGAAACCCCCGAAGCACACAGAACTTTGGGCTGGGTGTGCTCTGCCCCGGTGCTGGGAGAGTGCTCCTGCCCAGCTCTGCATCCGAGGGGACTCAGAGCTGCTCTCTGGCTCTACTCTCATGGGGAGAGATGTTGGCTCTGGTTTGTTTTTAGCTCGGTTTGGGATTAAACCACGAGTCGGTTTCTATGGTAAAACCCACTCAAGGTCAGGAAGGGACAAATCGGAATGAAAAGTGTCGCAACGCAGCGTTTTGAATTCCTGCAGTGCTTAGCAGCAACTGATTCTGCAGATGTTGAAAATAGGTGGAAAACATAACTATTGCCCTTCCTCATGTGACCGAGCGTGCAAGACTCGGTACTTCCCAGAAAGTGGGACTTCCCAGGTCTGCGGAAGGTGTCCCTGCCCACGGTAGGGGTGGAACGACATAAGTCTTTAAGGTCCTTTCCAATCCAAACCATTCCACGATTCTACAAAAGCAACATTTTTGCACCAGTTTTGTCTCAGGGAAGCACATCTGTACCCCTCCACTGGCTTCCAACATCTTTTAATTTCAACTTCACACAAGTCTTCAGGAAGGACACAAAAGCATGAGGGTTACAGAGGGCTCCATCAATTGTGTCTCTGCCTGAAGCTGATGTATTTAACAGAAGGCTTTTTAATCGTTATTAACAGAATTCCATGTCCACCAACACCTGCACTGCTGAAAGATTTAAGACTTTCGGTGTTTCCTAGTGCTGAGCTCCCAGCATTAGCACATCCCTCAGCCCCACCAGCGCTCTGACCCATGGAGAGGTGCCCAATTCTGTTGTTGTTACTAAAGAAAGCAAAACAGCAATGCCAATTGTGAAACTCTGACAGGGAAATAAAAAATCCTACCACAGGAACGTCCTTGAGGTCAAGTGACAGCTAACAGGGAGAAGCTGCAATCCTTACCTTTCTCCAGATGTGCATCCCAAAGTAACCCCAACACCAACCTTGTGAGGTACAACCACAAGGACATTCCCTAATAACTTATTTCTTCTCTAGAAGAAATACGCTCTGAGGCCACCAGGAGGTCAGTGCACTAAACCAAACTATCCAACTATATCCCAAGCCTTTTCTCAGGGAAAAAAATAAAATTCCCAAAGCACACTACAGCACTCACAGGGGGTCACACCAAGTACTTTTGGATTTTTATGTGCTGTGGATGGTTCACAGCCAAGCGGCTGACACACATAACTTAAAGTGTTCCCAGACAGATCGAGGGGAGCACCCAGGAGTGGGGCTGGAAGACAGGCAGGAGGAAGAAGTTTCCTTCAATGAGGGCACCCAGCTCCCACCCAGACAGACTTCGGACACGGACATGTTTTCACCAGTCCCAACGTAAACTCAGGCAGCAAATGCCTAGGAAGGGAGGGACCCCCTCTGCTCCCCCCTAAAAGGGACCCTGCAGCACCCCCTTGTCTCCCGAGTCCCCAGGCGTTCCCCGCTATGCCAGACCTCCGTGACAACCGCAGCACAGCAGACACCGGCCAGGCCTCGGGAGAGCCCCGCAGGCGACATCTCCTTCACCCAGCACGGGGCTCCGAGCACCCCGGGCAGCCCGCCCCTACACCCCAACTCCCCACAGGCCAGCCCGGCCCGGGTACACACCCCGCACCGAACCGCGGCCCCCGGGAGGAGCTGGACAAGTGTCAGCCCAGGGATGGAGCTCCAGAGCGGGACAGACCCCCCAAAACCCCCGCCCAGGACCGCAGCACCTCTGCCTCACTATGTGGCAGGAAACAGCGCCCGCCTCAACCTAATAGCTCACTATTTGGCAAGGGCCTTGCGGCCCACTCCAGCGCCTCCGCCTCTTTCCCCCGGGGAAGAGACGGCCCGGGGGGGCTGGGGAGGCCCGCTCGCCCCTCTCGCACTCACCCTGTCCGCGGCTGTCCCCTCCGGGCCCCTGGGCTCACTACCACCAGGGCGGGCCGGCCCGCCCNCCTCCCTGCCCCGACGGGCCCTCGCCCCGCCTCCCCCCAGCAGCCGGGCAGCTGTGCCATTGGCCGCCCGCCCGGAGATGCTGCCGCGCTATTGGCTGCGGCTCTCTGTCCATCAAAACCGTCCTACGCCACTTTCGTACGAACTTGGCGCAGCGGAAGAACCGCACCCAAGGCGGCCGCGCAAAGAGAGTAAACAGGGAGGAGTATACCATGAGGGGAGAGAGACGGGGGGATCCCTGGGCGCTCTGGGGACAGATTACAGGGACAGAGGGAAGAACCTCGCCACCGATCACAATTCCGATATCTTAAAACTATTTTTTTTGTTTATGAAAGCCAAATCTTGGTATCCTTCCGAGTGGCATTGGAGGAAAGGGGTCTCTGTCACTTCCGCACCTCCCCCAGAGAGCTCCGCTTTGGTGTTGCCCTTCGCCTCTATGGTCTCCCACCCTGCGAGGAAAGTTCCACCTGGGGGAGCGGGGGTGTCAGGGCGGGGTGGGGCGGGCTGGCCTTTGGGCTCGGGGGTTGTAGGACAGGGCGTGTGGGGCGAGGGGGCAGGACTGCGGGAGAAGGGATGCAGGGATGGCGGTGGGGCAGGGACCGTGCCTGGCCAGCGGGAGCGTGGCCTGGCGCTACCAGTCCTGCCGCAGCTCCCAGCCCCCCGGTGACGGGAGTGACCCCAGCCTCCAAAGCAGGGCTCCCTCACGGGGGTCCCCGGAGCTGGGCCGCGGGGCCGTGCCTGGCTGGGATCGGGCCAGGTCAGCCGAGTGCTGCTGACTTTGGCTCTCGCCTGGATTTCTCCCCATGGCTTGATGAGGCTGGGAGCGGAGTCGGGGATTAAAGGAGCCTGGAGTAACGCACGGGGCTGTTGGGGACACGGGGCCAGGCCCTGCTGGGTGGGCATGTCCCGCATCCCCATGTCCCATCGCAGCACGGCGGGGTCACACCAGGGCTCAGAAAAGCCCCGTTTGCTGCCCGGCCTCCAGTGCAGCGTAAAAGCCGAGCCCTGGAATGGCTTGGGTTGGAAGGGATCTTAAAGCTCATCTTAAATCTCACGGGCAGGGACGCCTTCGATTAGAGCAGGTTGCTGCAAGCCCTGTCCAGTGTGGCACTGAGCACTAAAGGGATGGTGCCGGCATCCTGCAACCCGTCCTGGTCCTCGGCAGAGCCGGGGCGATGCTAATGCCCTCCAGAGACTGCAGGAGCAGAGATCTGATGAGAAATTCCACCACGTGGCATTCCATGTTTCTGCTGGCACACCTGGGTATTAAACCCTCCCTCCCTGCCTGGTGATCAAACCAAACCTGTGAGCTTGAGGGGGAAGAGGGAGCGGGATGAAGGGCGCTGGCACAGACATCCATCTCCTCCCCGCTCCGTGCTCCTGCTTTAAACCGAACCGCAGGGAGTAAATCACCGGCGCTACCGCCAGGCAGCCAACAAATCCCTGTCGGAGCCGTGATGGCAGAGCCGGGGTCACTGCGGTGAGAGCCGTGCCTGTCCCTCGGGGCCGTGCCTCCTCTGCCCCGTGACACAGCCTGTGCCTGCTCCGGGGTCTGTCTTGGCTGGAAAGACAGGTGTCTGCTAAGGAAAGCAGGAGCCTCCCTTAGAATGGAAGATGCAGCCCCCCTTCCCTCCCAGTTATTATGATTTTGAAATCAAGGGGTTTTTAGGCAAAGGTATGGGAAATGGGAATAACAGCAGAAAAAATAATACTAGTTTAAACTGACAGTGGGATGGTGAGTTCTGAGATAAGGCACTGGTGGGCCCATTAACAGGAGATGGTCCAGGGGCGAGTTATCATTAATAGGAGATGGTCCAGGGGCGAGTTATCTGTGAGCCATGGGCAGGGCACTGATGCCCATGAACAGGAGATAGTCTGGAGGGAGGAGGCAGGGAGCACTGCCCCACCTGGTTCCAACAGCTCATGGTGATGGTGATAGAATCCATGCTTTTGAGCACATCTTACACTGCAACCCAGGACAGGGTCTCTCTGCCACCGCTGCCGTCCCTCCAGACCCTCCTGGGAGAGATGGACACGGCGACATCTTGAAACAGATGAAACAGATCTTTAAACAGTTTCTTGCCTGTTTTTTTTCATCATTTCCCTCCATGAGTCCTGCCTCTGTAGGATGGTCAGTGCTTCGGATGGGGTGCCCAGGGCCTGGCATGGGCGCAGGGGTGACTGGGGTGTGCGGGATGCACAGGGATGTAGAGGATGTACGGGATCCCTGTGGTACCTGGGATTCACAGGACACGCGGGGTGTCCAGGCGTGCCCGGGGTGCAGTGGGGCACACGGGATGGATGGGCTACCTGGGACACTGCCCTGGCACCCCCGTCCTGCCCTGGCACCCCCAGTTCTCACCTGTGGGTGAGGACCAGGGGCCGAGGTGCTGCTGGAGGCCGCTCAGCTCCGTGTTTTCCAAGCTGCCAGCCAGCCGTTCCCTTGAAGAAGATCTGCCTCTATCTCAAGGTGTCACAGCCTCAAGGGACCTGCCTAATCTGTATCTGCGCCGCAACCTTTATCTCTCCTGCTCTGTTTATAGCTGCCGAATAAAACCTGCTAAACTGCAGGATCCAGCCCCCCCTCCCTGCCACCGTGCCCCCCGACACTTTTTTTCCCTGGTGCTCTCGCCTGCCAGGTGCTTTCCTGCGTTCTGCTGGAGGTAAATGATGCTCCAGGGGATGGGGAAGGGCAGCCAGGCTGCTCCCGCCTCCCACCGCCCTCCCAGGTGGGCTCCAGCTGTGTCCAAGCCCTCGATAACCCCAGACAGACCCTGGCACAAATCAGTGCCTCATCCCAACCCTGATTCCTTCGGCCAGGGCTTGGATTCTGCTGAAAACCAGGTGGGATCCAGCAGGTCCAGCCTCATCCTTCCTCTGCGTGATCCGGGGATTGGGAAAGGGGACATTCTCTGCGGGAGGGAGGAGATGGCAGCTTGTTGAAGCCTCGGATGTCTCTTCCCTGGCCAACTGCCCCTATCCCAGCAGGCACAGCTGCATCCCTGCTCCCTGTGGGAAAGGAGCCAGGGCTGTCAGCACCAGAGCTGTGAGGATGCTTTGGAAACAAGCACCCAGGCTTCTCCTGCATCCCTGATTCCCGTGGACCTGGGATGCACAAGGACACACGGGATAGCAGGGGTGGAATAGGGCTCACAGGGTACCCAGGATGCACAGGACACATTTGGGTGCACAGGACACGCGGATGCGATGGGGCCCACGGGAGGGAAGGGGTGCAGGAGGTGCCCGTGATGCGACGGGCACGCAGGATGGGCAGGATGCGTGGGATACACGGGATGGGCAGGATGCCCGGGGTGTGTGGGATGCACAGGAGGTGTCTGGGGTGTACGGGAAGCACGGGAGGTGCCCAGGACGCACCGAGGTGTCCGGGGTGTACAGGATGCATGAGAGGTGCCTGGGATGCACAGGAGGTGCCCAGGAGGCACGGGAGGTGTCTGGGATGCACAGGAGGTGTCTGGGGTGTATGAGATGCACGAGAGGTGCCCAGGATGCACGGGAGGTGTCCAGGGTATATGGGATGCACGAGAGGTGCCCGGGATGCACAGGAGGTGCCCGGGAGGTGCCCGGGGTGCGGGTGCCCGGCGCGTCCCCGCGCCAGCGTGGCGCGGGCAGTGGCTGTGCCGCTGACATTTACTAATCAGCTCTCACCCAGCGCACACCCGCTCCCTTCTCTTGCTGTCTTGTCTCCATGGAGACTCCGCAACCTTTGCTCACTCGTTAATGGTATCTCAGCAAACGAAACTCCAACGCCACCCAGCCTTCCCCTCCCGGCCCCGGGAGAAATCCTCGCCTCTCACCTCCATCCCCATCCCCTCCTGCCGCTGGGGATAAAAGGGACGAGTCCTTGTTAGCGAAGGACCCAGCCACGGGGGCAAGTTCTGACGGTGGCGCAGGGAGGAGGGAGAGCCACCATCATCCTCCTCGCCGCCAAAAAAACAAGGCCGGGGGATTTTATTCCTGTGGCAGCAAGGACAGGCTCCATCCATGCGGGATTCCGGCCAGCAGCCCCTTTCCTGGCTGATTTATTGAGCCACGAGGCTTGGCACGTGGTTCTGCCTGCTTATCTGTGTTCCCCCATCCCAAACCCACACCCCAACATCCACGAAAGCCACCCAAAAACCATCCAGAGGGAGTGGCTGGTGCTGGGAACATGCTCCGTCCCCGGTGTCCTGCTCTCGCTGATTCTGTTTTCAAATTAACATGGGAAAGATGCCCATTACCTGCTTCCAGATAATGACTATGATTAGGCAGAGCTCTGCTGCCAGCCGAGATCTGAAGGATTTCTGTGCTCTCCAGCAGCGCTTTGCCAGTGCAAAAACAAGAGCAATAAAGTGTAAATAAAAGACTAAAGGAAATCGTAGGTCCATCAGCGGATGGGGTGTGTGGAAGGGGCTCTAATGATGAGCTCTCTGCGGTGGGGTGGTGGCTTCAGCCTCACTCCAGGCAAGGGAAAATTGGAGAGGGGCTGTGCCAGTGCCTACACCCCATGTGTGAACCTGGCTCGGCCTCTGCTTGCTGGGAACTGCGGATTTGGGGAAGGAAAATTCAAGATGGGCTTGTGTAAGGCTCTGCTGGGGGGGCTCCTGGCCCTGCAGATAGAGATGAGGGCTTAAAGAGTGAGGAAAAAATAGCTGGATCTCCTGAGATGGCTGCACTGGCTCTCGGAGCAGCCAGGGTGGTCCCACACCTCCTCTGCCTCAGGGTGTGCCACCCTGCACCCATGGAGCAGGACAAGGGACCCCTCTGTGTCCAGGGGCATCTCCATCCCCAGCCCACCAGAGATCCCTGGGCAGGGGACGTTCAGGATGCGCAGGGAGCAGCACAGGACCCATCAGGTCCCCTGCCAAGATCCCCCCACAAACCTTCCAAGGTCCCCCCACCATGACCAGAGGAGATGGAAATCCTTGGCCACGGCCACGAGCTCGCCCTCACCGAGAGCCTTTGAAGTGGCTCTCATCATCCCTGGGGCAGAGCATCCCTCCTGCCTGGCCCTGCACTGACCCTTGGGGATGATCTGCCAGGACGAGGTGTCCCTATGGATGGGGGTGAGGTGCCCACAGCCCTGGAGGAAGCTGGAAGAGGAGCTGCCATTCCCTCTGACAATGCTCTGGGCAGTAACTGGCGTTACTGGCGTGTCCAAAAGCTGTTGCCACACGTGGCTCGCAGGCGAGGAGGATCCCTGGGGACCCCATGACCCCGTGTCACCCCACTGGGCTCCCGCTGCCAGTGGGACGGGCACAGGGGAGCCCATCCCGGCCGGGCAGAGCCAGGGAGCTAATCTGTGCTCCGATTAGGCAGAGTTCCCAGCAATGGAGGTTTCTTCTTTTTTTCTCCCCCCCTCAGTGATAACAAATAATAATATAATCCCCTTAATCCCTCCCCGAGGAGCCAGCGCGCACTCCCGGCCGGGAAGCACCGCGCTTCTGCCGCCGCTGATAACTCACACCCAGGGCCCCCAGAAAAACAAACACTTGGGCTCACACGTTGCCCCCCAAAACTCCATGTGCTGCCCTGTGGCTCCCCCTCCCAGCAACCCCAGGCCCCCTGTCCAGCCCCACCGCCATCCTGGGAGGATCTGGTGTCACTCCTGGTTCCTTCCCGCTCGGCGAGGCCATCATGACTCTGCAGAGCTCCCAAACTCAGCCAAAGGGGGCCCATCCAGGACCCCCGTGGAGGCTCTGCCCTCTCAGCTCCTACTTCCTTTGCAGCAGGGAAGTGGCAAAGCCCCTGGAAGCTCAGCACCCAGGGGACAATGCCGTGGGTGTCCCCCCTGCACCCTCCTTGTCCCCACGGAGACACCCAGGGGGTTCTGCAGCCCCCCAAGATGCCCCAGCTGAGCCCCCATGCTTTCTTTTAGGTGTTGGTGTGGGGAGCACCACCTCCTGCCCCAGCCAGGTTCCCAGGGGTGCTGGCACGGATCCTGCACCCCCACCCATCACTGGGGTGCAGGGAAGGAACCCAGACATCTGGCTGCCAAATCCCCCTCCCTCCCCGGGGACCTTAGCCTGCCATTTCCCCCCTGGTGCCCAGCCCTCCCTCCATCACCATCCAGCAAGTATTAATAACAACCCTGCAACCGCCTGTGCTTTTATTCCCTGGCTTTGCTGGCCCTGGCTCTGCTGAGCTCAGCTCCTCCAGCTCCAAAATGCCTTTTAAAATTACCAGAGAGTGGAGACCCCTGCGAGCACCCTGCCCCCGGCTGCCCCCTCCTCCCTGGCACCCGCCGCGGGGCCGGCAGCACCCAAGTGCCACGCGGGGAGCTGGGTGCCATCCGCCCCCCTTATTTAAGAGGCGCCAGGCTGGGCTTGATTAAAACCAAGTGAAAGCCAGAGCCAGGGCAGAGAGGGGGATTAGATCGCTCCGGGGAATGTTAATGGACTCCAGAGCTTTCTGCCCGGCTGGCGGCTGGGATGAATCCAGGCCTGGAAGGACAGGCGGGTGCAATGAGTGCGTCAGGGCTCAGCTGGACCCCGGGCAGAGCGGAGGGAGGATGGGGGGGCACAGACACACGGGGGGGTTGGAAGTATTTTCCGAGGGCCTGGCCGTTCCTCTGGGGAAAGGAGGGGTGGTCTGGTGCTCCAACTGGGCTCCGCTGCCCCCAGTGCCGGTGCAGGGGCTGGGATTGTGGCACAGCACGGGCTGCCCACGGTGGGGTGGCACCACCGCCATCCACACCCCCATCCCCGCTGTCCTGGGCTGGGGGACAAGAACAGCCTGGGGTGACACCAGCCCTGGGGGGCTTCAGTGTGTTTGAAGAGGCTGTTTGCTGGCGGGAGGAGCTGCTGTGGCTCAGGGGTGACAGCACCGAGCTGCTCCCCACACCATTTTCCTGTCTGGGAATGGGGGACTGGGATGCCTCGGGGTGACAGCAGCCGTGGGGGCTGCAGCGGGGCTGTTTGCTGGGGTGCTGCTGCTGGGAAGGGCTGATGCTGGGGCAGAGGTGCTGCTGTTGGGGTGCCGGTGCCCCCGAGGCGGAGCCGTTCCCCGCCCGGCTGCGCTGGATTGCAGGTCTGACGTGGGAAATCGCCTCCCTCCCTCGTTAGCTGTGATTAGCATGTCAAGTGGTTGAAGTTGGTGGGTATAAAGGATGCGAGCGAAGAATAATGGCTTCAATTTTCTTCACGGCACAGCCATTAATTTGAAGGAGAAGGGGGTGTCCAAACCTCCCGGCAGCTCCCGGAGGATGCGCCGGCCCCGGCACTGCGGGGTGAGGGCGAGTCCTGCTGCTGCCCTGCCCGGGGTGACCCTCGCGGGCACCGGCCCAGGCACCCCAAGCGTTTCCCGAGCCGGGGGATGGAGCACATGGATGTGCAACATGTGCGCATCCGTGCGCGCCGGCCCCTGCCCCGGCCATCGTCCCGGGAATGCGGAATTCCCCCGGCTCCAGCCCCAGGTGATGGGCGAGGGGGGAAAAAGGCAGGGGCAGGAGGGCAAATTCCTGCCTTGTTTCCAAGGAGACGGGAAAAAGTGGAGATGGGGGCAGAGCTGCCCTTGCCCGGTGCGTGCCGGCTCCCGGCAGAGCCCTCCGAGCATCCTCACATCCACCTTCCCCACGGATCCAGTGCTCGACGCTCTGGCTCGGTGGCGGCCCAGCCCTGACGTGGAGCATCCCTCATCCCGCGGTCCTGCAGCATCCCTGCTCTCCCAGCTCCAGCATCCTGAGGCCAGAACCCTCCTCCCAGCAGAGCTGCTTAATTAAAAGGATCATTTCCATCCCGAGGTACAGCCAGGCACCAGGACCTGGCTCATCCCGCACCCGGACCCAGCCTGGGTGCCCCCAAAAGTGGCTCCCATAAACCTTCCAAAAATCCGTGCTAAAGAAATAGCAAAACAATAACTTCCCCCCCAGATTTCGAGGTTTTTCCTCCTTTCCCCCTGCAAACCCAGGCGATGCTGGGCTGTGCTGATCAACCCCCAGCAATCAGCCCCATCACGAGGTTTCCAGGCTCCAGAGTGGCTCACGCTGCTTGAGAGATGTAATTGAGGCTAAAAAAAAAAAAGATTAAAAAATAGTAAGTAAAATCCAGCTGTGGTCCAAGCAGCCGGTCACACCCAGCGAGGCTCCGGCTGTGCCAGGTGATGCTTCCTGGTGGGATTTACCTGCTGGGGGGAATTCCATCGTCTTTCAGTGCTGCTTGTTGTGAAACTCTCCTGAAATGGGAGACAGGAAAAGTGGGGTGGGAAAGAACAAATTTGACGCTTGTGGGAAGCATCATATTGGAGCCAAGCTGGGAATGACGAGTTGTGGATGCCCAAAAGACCCCCCAGGAGGGATCATGGAGGAGCCAGAGGGGAGGTTCAGTACCTTGGGATGGCTGCACCCCCAGCCTGCTCCTGTGCCTCAGTTTCCCCCCTACGTTATGTCACAGTCAGGGGACATTTGGTGCCCACCAGGGTGGGAGAGCTCAACATCAGGGTGCCCCCTGATGGGTCCCCTTTCCCCCAGCCCTCTCCCTCTGTGTGAGGATGGTGGGAAGAGTGGGCTACAACCCCCACCCCATCCTCACCAGCAGCCCCCCATTGCTGTGACCACTGTGACGTGAGGGTGTCAGGCCCCCGTGGGACCCCAGGGTGGAGGGACAGCACCCAGCAGTGCTCCATCACCCCCCTGCTCACCCTGAGGGTGCTGTGGGGCTCCTGGTGGGGGGGACAGAGGAGCAAAGCCCCCCAGTTTGGGGTTGTATTGAGGGATCCATGCCATGCCATGCCATGCCATGCCATGCCATGCCATGCCATGCCATGCCATGCCATGCCATGCCATCCCATGCCATCCCATCCCATCCCATCCCATCCCATCCCATC
>VZRF01011640.1:260379-280794 GCA_013396875.1 Vireo altiloquus | reverse complement strand
TTTTGTGGGAGGCACACACGAGTTGAGCGGAAACTCCTGGCTGTGGATCCTGTTTCCTGGGAGATGCGGCCGGCTGGGGCCGAGCTGGGGTGTGGGAGCCACTGGGGACGATGCCAATGCCGGCGTGACGGGGCAGGGGTGTGGGGAGATGGGGGCAACCCCCTGCCCCATCGCAGCCTGGCACCCCCAAAGATGCGGGCATGGAGGCCTGAATGTGCTCACGGGTGTGCACACAGGTACACGCACGGGGGGAGGATTTGCACATGCGTGTGCACACATCCTACAGGTGCACCACACACACCTACAGCGGCGTGGGTGCACACACAGGGACACGGGTGGGCACCGACGTGCACAGGGGTGGGTCACACACCTGTGACACGTGTACAGGTACGCCCACGCAGGTGCAGGAACGCACACAGGCACTGGCGAGCGCATGGAGGGGTGCACACCTGTGTGACAGGTACACACATGGCTGTGCCGGCACCTGGGTGTGCAGCACCCACCTCTGTGTGTACACAGGATCACACCCACGTGGGGGTACAACGCCCCACGGCAGCACCCACGAGCTCCAGGGACCCGCCAGGCACCCAAAACACCAGGACAGCACTGCAGACCCTCATCCAACACCCTGGTGGTGGCAGTCGAAGCCGCTGGGGTTTGGCCCCAAAACACAATTCACTCTCCCCTTTGAGAGGCCACGGTGGTCCACCAAAAGCTGGGGGTGTGAAGAAGAGATCTGCCAGTGCCATGGATAGCGATGGGGAAACTGAGGCAGGAGCAGGGTGGGCAGTGCCCGGGATGCTGATGGAAACAGGGAGCTGCAGCCAACTATTCCAGAGGACCCAGGCGTCCTGTAGTGCCCCAGCCCTACAGGCTCCCACCCAGCTGCCCCCCAGCTCCGGTTACAGCACGGCTCAGGCTCCCCAGGGGTGGGGGTTGGAGCACCCAGGTCTCCCTGCACCCACCCACGACGCACTGGCACCACAGACGCAGCCCCCTCGGAGCACACGCACCCATAGACACACCAATTTTTACTCTCCCCCCTCGCCGGAGAGCTTTCCATTAAAATTGGAAGAACACAACTTGCCGGCAGAGCCCCGGTGCGGATCGTACACAGCCTGTCACTCACACATCACTTTGTAGATGCCCATAAATTGCTTCATTACCTCTTCTAATTGAGGAGAACGCAGCTGCTGTGGGGCGGTGACGGAGCGCCTTCCCTTTGAAGGATGCCTCGCTCGCCAAAGACGGGTCCGGCAGAGCCGCAGAGCCCCACCAACATCCCAATAATAATAATAATAGTAATAATAACCATAATGACAGTATCCAAGCAAAACCCCCCCAGAAAAGGGCAGTAGGGCTCACATGTGATGGAGCCTGCTTGAGGGAGGGGGCTGAGGGGCTTGGTGGCCCTTTAGTGGTGGGGAAACTGAGGCACAGAGGAGGACGCACCACGCACAGGGAGAGGGCGGGCATGGAAACCTCTGCGTCACATTGGGACCCTGAAAGGGGAAGGCGACGGTGAGAACATTTAGGGAAAACCCCACACTCAGCACTGAGCATCTCCCTACCCGCAGATTTGGGGGGCCAGGAGAATGCACAGCACCACCCAAATCTCCCTGGAGAACTTCCCACCCTGCTGAAGAGCTTCATTCTCCCATCTTTGCCGGCACGACGCCAGGGGTCCTGCCACCCTCCGGTGCCCTCGTCCCCTGCGCCCCATCCCCGCGGGGGCCCCCCGGCTTTGTCTGGCGGCGGCGGGCGGCTGCGGCTGGGCTCGGTCCCCTTGCAGGATACTGCAGAAGGATTTACTGTATTGCAGCTTGTGCTGGCTGCAGCCCAGCGCACAATAGATTAGCTGTAGCCCAGGGCAGCACGTTGCGGGGGAAGGAAGGTGGGATTCATCCGGCTGCAGATTGCAGGGCATTTGCTGCAGTATCCTGCAGGATCCGGACACTTGCTCTGGACACTCCATCGCCCTGCTCCAGCCTGGCAGAGGGACCTTGTGGGACTCATGCTGCCCCCTCCTCCTCGTCCCCTCCACCAAATTTTATGGCAGGGATGTTTCTCGTGGCCACATGGGCTGGGGGACACCCTGCTTGTTCCCCATCCCCATTTGGAGGTCTGGAGGGGCTGCGGTCCCCGATGGCACACAGGTGCTGCGGGGGACGCCAGGGCCCCCCTTGCTGGGTGCGACGGCACAAAGCTGGTGCAGGGAGGGAGCCGGGGACTGCAAGCAGCACTAATTGATCGCGATTAATTCAGCTCCTACCTCCTCGGGTGGCAGGAGAGATGCTGAGACACAAGCGCAGCCCACAGAGCTCCCCAAACAGGCTCTGGTCTCCCCTGTGCCAACCCTTTCTCCCCGTTGGGGACCCACGCTGCCGGTCCCTGCGGGCGTGGGGGGCTCTGGTGGGTGTCTGGCTCCTGCTGCTGCCTCAGAGGTGCTGGGGATGGGTCCTTGGTGTGGACCCACATTCCCGGGGCGCTGTTTGAGGGTGAGGATCCTGCTAGCACACCACCCTCTCCCCCTGAGATGCAGTGATGGCACCCTGGGAGATGATGCTCAAGCGATGGCACAAGGGAGCAGACGGGCCAGGGGTCACTGATGGCCTCGCGGTGATACCGTGACATCTTCAGCAGTGTCACCAGCCAGTGGGTGCAAACCAGGGGACGCAGGAGTGCTGCTGCCACCTCCTCCGGTACCCAGGTGCCACCCCACTGGGGATATCAGGCACCCCGTGGGCACCCCGCAGGCGCCGCGGGCAGGGGGGCTGGCGCTGCAGGAGGGGGGACCCCGGTGACCGTCTGGATTTGGAGGGGAGTTTGGAGCCTGCGGATTCCGGCTCCATAATCCTACGTGGGATGCAGTTTCCACAGCAACAGCGGGTCAGAGGGCAGCGAGGGGAGCCGGCTGCTCCGCTTGGGATTGCAATCCTGCCGCCGCTGCCGAACGCCGCCGGGTGAGGTGTCGGGGCGCGGTGCCGGCTGGACCACGGCGGGGCCGCGGTGGCGAAGGCAGGCGGCGGAGCGGGGGCCGCGTGGGGCGCGGGGGCGGCCGGGCTGGGGCTGCCGGGGAGGCGGCAGAGGCTCAGTGTGGCGTTGTCAGCAAAGATGTCACTAATTGTCTGCAGGAGCAGCAAACTCTCGTTAACCCTTGGGCAGCCGGCGGCGGGAGTGCTGGCGGGGCCGGGGGCACCCGGGGACCCACGGATGAGTGCCCGGGGCCCGTCCCGCCTCTGCCACCGCCCTGCTTGCACGGCTCTGGGCCAGTCACTGCACCCACCTCCCCCCGGCGAGGCTACTGGGACACCAGTGTGTCCCAGCTGGTGGCCGCGGGCAGCCCTCTTGTCCCACGGGCTCTGGCTTTGTCCCCACTGCCCGTGGTTGTGCCAGCACTGGGACAAGCAGGAGCATAGAGGCAAATGCAGTGCCAGGACCACTGAGCAGGGTCACCTCCATCCCTGGCTGCTTTCATCCGCTTCCGCCTCCATCCCTGGTCACCTTGATCCCTGCCCACTTCCATTCCTGGTCACCTCCTCCACCTCCATCCCTGGCCACCTCTGTCCATCTCTGTTCCCAGCCACTGTCCCCACAGGCACACCCAGCGAGCGCAGTGTGGTACAGAGGGCGACCCAGCACCCACACCACGACCACCACCCAACTCGAACCACACTCCACACCTCACCACGGCTCCATCCTCGTGGGAAAAGGACACGTGGTCCCACGATGATGCTTGGGCACAAGGCATGAGCACCCGCCCTGCCCCGGGAGGCTTTGGCCAGGGCTGGCAGAGGCGTGAGCACCAGGGCAGAGGCAGAAATGGCTTTTCCACCTCTCAGCCAGCTCCAGGTAGACCTGGGAGCGCTGCCGGGAAGCGCTGACGTCGGCAGGAGCGGGTGGGGGCGGCGGGGGGAGGCCGGGGCCGGGGCCGCCGGAGCGGGGTCAGCAGAAAGCCTCCGGCTCCGCTCGCCCCTGCCAGCCGCTCCGCAGACCTTTTGTTCCCATTCAGCACCTTTCCCAGCACCTCCTGACTCCCGGGGCTCCCATCCGGGGGGCCAGGGCAGGGGCCCGCTCTGGTACTGTGGGTTTGGGTGAGCAGGGTGTGCCCAGCGTGGCTCATGGCACAGGGACCCAAACGATGATGGCGACGTGAGCACATCCAGCCCCCAGGTGGGGTGACTGGAGGAGGCTGTGGGGGCTCTGTGTGGGGGATCTCAACCCAAACCTAAAAAGCTGACCCCCACCTCCCTGACAGCCCTGGGAGGGGTTAAGGGGAGGAAAGTAGCATGGCTCCGCATCCCAGGGTCCCTGAGCATCCCCTGGATTCCCACTGCCATCCCAAAGCACAGCCAGCCTGTTGAGCCCAGCGAAGGGAATGGATCCTGCACGGCGCTAGAAGATGGGTACAAAACCAGTGCTCCCACTGCAGGCAGCCACTGGGACTGGAACAAGGCAGGGCACAGCCCTCTGCCCCCATTCCCAATATCCCAACACCCCAGCAGCACACAGGGACACAGAACTGCTGGCTGGAGCTCATCCTGCAGGGTGACAGCACCAGGAGAGACCCCAGGAGAGACCCCAGCTCTCCCCGTCCCCCTGCAGCCGCCACTGGTGCCCGGGAGGAGCCGGGCTGGGCAGGTCTGGACACATCCAAGGACTCTCCCAGCCTCCAAGGACTTTCGGCTGGGATTTCCTGTGAGGGATGCAGGTCTGCAGATGTCACAACACCCCGGGATTTCTGCTCCACGGGTTCCTGGGACCCACACACGTGTCAGCCTCGTGGGTGCCCATTGGTGGGGAACCCCTTTGCCAAAGCTCCCATCGCAGCACTGCCAGATTGGGACAGCAGCACCCTGCCCACAACGGCTCCCTGCTCTCCAGGGCACCCTGCAGCTGGCTCTGAACAGCTCCTCAGTGCAGCACTGCCTGGGGGCCTCCCTGACATCCCTTCCATCCCTTCCAGCTGGGGTGCAAACACTCCCCTAGATGCCAATTCATCCCACTGCAGGGTGCAAACCCATAGCTGGATGGATCCCACCCCCCGGATACAAACCCATCCCCAGATACAAACCCACGCCTGGATACAAACCCATTCCTGGGCAACTGCTCATCCCTGGATGCAAACCCATCCCTGGGTGCAAATTCATCCCTCTGTAGGGTGCAAACACACACCTGGGTGCAAATCCATCCTGGAGTGATAATTTATCCCTAGATGCAAACCCATCCCCGAGCCCAAATCCACCCTGGATGGAAACCCAGCCTCAGGGTGCTGCTCCCCACTCCATCGCCTCTCCACCAGCTCCCCTCTCCTTCCCCAGCCCGGCCCGGTGCCACCCTGTCCCCCCACCACTGCCACCAGTATCCTGCTGCCAGCCGCGCCCTCTGGATCCGGCAGACAGGTCTCTCCCCCCCAGGCTCCCTGCTCGGTGTCTGGCTGAGCTAAGCGTATTTAGCGCTTTTAATTGTTCTTAATAAATCAATCCCGCCAGCCCCTTAAATCATTTTTGTGGCTTCCCTCGCAGCCGTCCCCGCGGCCGTGCCGGTGTGGAGCCTGCTGTCTGCAGCGCTGCCGGGGGAGATGGCCTGGATGGGGGCGTGGGGATGCACTCCCCCACTGGAGCTGGGTGCGGGGGGCTCTGCCATGCCTCAGTTTCCCTCCCTGCGTGGGTTGTTTTGGGGATGCGCCAGCTGCTCTCTCTCCCTGCTGTGTGCATTCAGTCTCCCCAATATCGCACATTTTTTGGGACTGCAAGTCCCTTCTCTCACTTGCACCTCCCCTCAGGGCCGGGTGCTGTGGGAACAGAGATGGTGACAGAGGATGTCACCCATGTGGCACCGCTGTGCCAGCCCGGCGTGTGGTGCCTGGCCTTGCCAGGACTCATGTGTCTTGTCCTCCAAGCCCCTGCTGACACCATGGACCCTGGGGACATGTGCCATCCCCTGCCCACGCCCAGCCAAGGCCCGAGCCCCTTAGGGCACAGGATGAGGCCAATCCAGCTTGTGACACCCAAGTGAGATCAGTGCAGCCCCCAACCTCCTCCAGGTGACTTCCCGAGGCTGGGATGGTGCTGGCACTCAGCTGGATGACAAGACTACTATTTCTGGGGACACGCTGTGCCCCCGCACCATGCCCAACACCCTGCAGCATCCCCCGGCGTGCTGAGCTCCACCATCCCACCCACCCCACATCCCATCCATCATTTCCCATGACGGGGATGAACACCCAACACTCGGGACAGTTGCTGGGGGAATGTCACCAAACAGCCCATGCTGGCTTTGGGTGAAAAGCAAACCTGGCAGGGTGACAACACCCCAAGCAGGATCAGCGCAGCCCCCAACCCTCTCCAGGTGACTTCTCAGGGCTCAGAGTTGTATAGGGGTGACAGTGACACCCAACCAGATGGCAACACTTCTATTTTTGGGGACACACGATGCACCCCACCCCATTGCCAACACCCTGCAGCATCTCCCAGTGCACCCCACCCCTCATCCTGCTCCATCCCACCACCCAAACCCACATCCTGAACCATCCCATCACCTAAACCCTCATCCCATCATCACCCAACCCTACAATCACCATCCCACCAAGTGCTCCAGCCCCGCCGGCATTTTCCATGGCAGGGATGAACACCCAACAGCCAGGATAGTTGCCGGGGGACATGTCACCGAACAGACTGCGCTGGCTTTGGGCAAAAAACAAACCCGGCAGGGCTTGGAGGGAGAGAGCTAACCTTGACACAGTTGCAGCAGTCACTAATAGCAGGCAATATGCCTGTTCTTGGGGGACTGTTGCAGTTGCTAAGATACTGGCAGCCGTGTGAATGGAAATGGGTCAGTAAACCTGTGGAGAGATAGTGTGACACTGTAACCGGCACAGCTGTTGCAGCCTACATCGAAATCCCACCCTTTCAATATTTATCACTCTCCGCCTTCGGTTCCTTCCTCCCAGCAATTTTTTCCACGTTGGTTTTGCCCGGGGTTGGTGAAATCACCCTGAAGACTTTAATGAGATGAGAGGTGGTGGAGCGATGGGATGGGGTGGAAAAGGCACGGTGCAGGGGGATGAGGAGGGAAATTAAAGCCCCACTTTGGGTGGGTGTCTGTCCCCCCTCCCCGCCCCACTCCATGAGCAGGATGGAGCCAGTTCTTGGAGAGATTTAACAGGAAACAGGCTATAATCCCCCTGGTAGGAAAACGGGTGAAAAGGTCAATTTACTTCTGTCCCTCGTTTAGGCACTGTGGTGAAATTACACACTTGCAGGAGCCGCTGCGCATGGCTGGGAGAGGAGGGAGCGGTGCTTGTGTCCGTCCTCGGCTGTCTGTGTGTCTGCCCCGCCTGCTGCATGCCCCTTGCCTTCCCGAGGCACTCCGACCACGAGCAGCATCCATGAACCCCACGGTAGCCCCCACGTGGCCCCACAAATGCCATCTGCACACCCTGGCATCCCATCCCGTGTCTCGGCGAGCGCCGCTCACCGCGAGGGCCCTGCCTGCACACGGGTGCCCAGTCCTGACCTCAGTGCTCCAGCATCTCCCCGCGTCCTCCAGCACCTCCCCAAATGCTCCAACACCCCCTAAAATGCTCCAGCACCGCCCCCACGCTCCAAATGCTCAAGCACCACCCCAAATGTTCCAGCAGTCTCCTTAATGCTCCAGCATTTCTCCAAGTCCTCCAGCATCCGTCCAATACTTCAGTATCCCCACCCCAACATCCCTCCAATGTTCCAGCTTCCCCCTCAAATACTCCAAAATCTCCCCAAACACTCCAGCATCTCCCCAAACATTCCAGCACCCCTCAAAAGCCTCCAGCATCGCCACACCACCAAGCCCTGGTGCTGCCATCCCCTGCCCCACACTGGGCTCTGCTCCTTGCTGCCTTTGGTGCTGCCACAGCTCAGCTGGGGCGGCGAGGATTGGTGCTGAGGACCCCTGGGAGCTGGGACACAGCCACGGGAGGACGCTGTGAAGTGTCCCCTGTCCCCTGTCCCCTGTCCCCAGTTGCTGTCCAGGTGCAGGCAGGAGCAGGGCTGCCGGCAGGCGGTTGCCGTCCCGGCTCTGGCCCGGACCCCGCTGCAGGGAGGAGGGTGAGAACATCTGGTTGCAGGGAAGAGGGACAAGTCCAGGGAAAAATGCCGAGCTCTTGGAAGAGGCCCTCACCGCCGAGGCTGGGGTGGAACAAGCCCCAGCATCCCTCCTGCGCCCCAGCTGTGCTGGAGAGGGGAAACTGAGGCACGGTGGAGCCAGACAGTGCGTTGTGGGGTCACAAAGCCGCGACCGCCGGGGTCACCCCCAGCTCCCAGGCTGGAGGAGCATCGCCCACGATTTATAGCCCAGGCTCTGGCATCCCGGGGGCAGCAGGGAAGGGAAGGGAGGCTGCAGGGAGTGAGGGGAGCAGCGAGATCCCCTCCTCCCAAAGACGCCCCCTGCCACCCCCCCGCAGGTGGCTGGAGCAGAACGGTTGATATGGAGACAGGGAAGCACAGACTGTCTGGGTAAGGTGACATTCGACAGATGCCAGGTTCAGACTCGCTCCAGCCAGTATTCCCACCCCTCCAGAGCCTGCCTCCAGCCCCCACGCACAGGCGTGTGCAGGGAGGGGGGACATGGGGGGAGTGGGGCACCCTGTGATCTGCTGGGAGCTGAAATGCCACCTGAGGTACCAGCACCCTGACTGTCCCCCGCCAGGGCAGACTTGGGGCCCCTGGACCCCCAAACCTGGACCTGTGGTGCAAGCGAAGGTGCCGTGACCCCTGTGAGCACCCACCCAAAATGATGGGGGACCCTGCCCTGTGCCAGGCAGGCACAACTGGAAGATTTGGGGGACACACCTGGAGAAAGGACCTCCCCCCCGATTGCAGAGAGGGCAATTAGCTGATGTCTAAGAAGAAATGGCCCAACTTTGGGGGGAGCACAGGCTTCACATCTCCCACCCAGGCAGGTTGACACTGGGCATGACAGCCCCTTGTCCCCAGGTTCATTGCCCAGGGAGGGCTCCCAGGGTGCCAGAGCCCCCCCCGGGCTGCAGTCCTGTCTCTCTGCACCTCGGCTGGGTCCCTCGTGCCCTCTCACCCCTCTCCTGAGGCTGGAGATCAAAGGGATGCTGGAAGGATTCCTGGCACGCAACCGGCCGAGAGATCCTGCTGCAGGCGGGGAGGGACAGGGCCGGGGATGGGCACCCCCCGCACCCAGAACCAGGCTCAGGGGCTGCAGTGAAGGCAATGGCGAGGACGGGAAGGAACAAACACAGCGGGTGCAGCACTGGGTGGGGTGAGCCCCCAGCACTCTCCTGTTCGATCCCCTTCGGGCAACACTGCACCCCCAGGAACTGGAACGGCTCCCGGGGTCCACTGAGCAGGACGCTGGGAGCCGCCAGCCCACACAAAGCCCCTCCAGCCTCTCCCCTTGCCCCTGGCTGCTGCTCCCTGACCCCCCGTGCGGGGAGGTTGGAGCCTGCTAATGAGCTCGGCCCTTTCCCAGCATCGCGGTCCCGGGTGGCCCCGGCAGGTGTGGGTCACCGCTTGCCCCGCGATGGCAGGGACGCCACGGTCTGGATCGCTGGAAACGGGAGGCGCCCGGTGAGGGGCTGCAAAGCCCTCGGCTTCGGCTGGATGGGCTCCAGCACTCGCTCAGACTCTTCTACCTCCTCTTCATCACTCTCTGTCTCCCAAACATCCCCAATCTGCTCCGCAGTGCTGCTTGGCGCAGCCCCAGCTGGGACACGGCACTAACCTGGCGACACCCCGCACCCCAAATGGGGGGACGCGGCCCCTCTCCCTCCTGCTCCCTTCACTGCCTCTTCCACCCTCCTCCTCCTCTTCCTCTCTGCCCTAAAGCCAGACGGATTTCACCGCTCTGCTGAGCTCCAAACTCCACTTCCAGATTTTCAGTGCGACCTTCTGGCTACCTGGATCCGGCACTGCAAGATGCCCCCTCTGATCCCCCCTCCCCTCCGGCCCCCCAGCATCCCCGGGGGAGCTGGGGCTGGATGCAGCCAGGAGCGGGATGCAGGGGGGAGCTGGGGGTGGCCGAGGAGGAGGAGGAGGAGGAGGGAGAGGTCGGGCTGCACCTGGATGCAAGACCAGCCTCAGGAGGCTTGGGTTGTTGTGTTTAACCCAGCCTGGCCCAGGGAGAAGCAGGAGCATGGTCACAGAGTCCCTGACAAAGTCGCTGCGCGTGTGGGAGGTGCTGCCGTGGTTCCTGGGGCAGCCTTTGGCCTCGCTGCCTGCACAGAGGGTCCCCCCAAAGGGCCCCCGCACTCCTGGGACACCGTTCTGCAGGGATGTGCCCCTTCTCCAGGCTGCCCTCGGCTCCCCGAGCCCGGATCCTGCCCCAGGGGGCAGGCAGGGGGCTGTGGGACCCCTGTGTCCAGCTATCACTGATCACAGATAACCAGGGGGAAGAAGGGGGGAAAGAAGGGAGGAAAGACTTAAAACTCCCCAAATACCCCAAACCCCTGCTCACACACATCACACCGTGTGGTGCAGACAAGCAGCAAAAAAATCCAGGGAAAGAGCTGGAAAAAGCCCCAAAGCCCCAGGTCAGCCCCACACGCTGTCCCCTGCCCTCACTGCTCTCGCCGCCGGTTATTTCCAGCCCTCTGCATCCCCCCCTCCTCCTCCTCCCCATTCCCTCCCGGCACCCTGCTCTCCTCCGCTCGCTCTTGCATTCTGGTATTTGGTGTGTTCCTCAGCTGCAGGAAATTCCTGATGCTCTCCATCATGCAGCCTGCGCTTGCATCCCCCGCCCTGCCCGGCTCCCCTCCAAAGGACAGCCATGTGCCGGACAGCCAGCGCCGCCGCCATCGCTCCCCTCCCAAAAACCGGATTACTTCTCTCTCTTCGCCTTCTCTTTCTCCTTTGTTTTTTCCTTCAATTATTTTCAACTCTAGCTCTGCAAAACACCCCCTCTCCCTCTGCATCAAGGGCTGAAGCCGCCCAGCTCCGGCCATTCCCCTGCCTGGCTTTTCCCTCTTCGTCTTCCTCTCTTCGCGAGACCGCTCCTGATCTTATTTTAATTCGTCTCAGACGGTGTTGGAGTGTTATTTTAAGAGAGAGGATATGCACAGACATTGTGTTTTCTGCTTTTTCCTGGCCCCAAGCCAGGCTCTCTGGGCTGTCAGCTACCCACTGTGTTGCAGTCACGTGTGGGAAGAGGCAGCCAGAGCCAGCCTCACAACTCCTGGTAGCAACATGGAAATCAAGTGTGCACTTTCTTCCCTCTGTATGTGTCTGTATTATTAATAGCGTCTCTCTCCGTGAGTTATCCATAATGTATCTTAATACCTGTCCGTTGGTAAATGATGTATCATGGAGCGTCCGCGCCCCTGGCTCTGCGTGCCACCGAGGGGGGACAGGCGTCACGGCGGTGCCACCATCACCCCCGAGGTGTGGCATGGGGATGGGGGACAGGACAGAGGGATGGGGACAGGATCTGGTAGCCGTGAGCTGCTCCGGTGTGTCCCAGCCTGCTGGCACCTTGGCGAAACGGGCATGTGGGGAGCAGCGGGGTGCCGTGGGGAGGACTGGGGCCAGCTGGCACTGCGGAGGCACTGAGCGATCCCTGCCACTCGCCAGGAGCTGCCGGGGGACACCGGTGTCCCATGCTGTGGACACTGACACTGGCTGCTGCAAGCTCACAAAGGAATGGGACACATCACTGCAGGAGGGTAGCAGGGAAGGTGCAGGATAGATCAGCACGGCATGGCACGGGTTGGATGGACACAGCACAGGTTGGATGGACATGGCACGGGTTGGATGGACATGGCACGGGTTGGATGGACAGGGACCAGCATGGGTTGGATGGACATAGCACGGGTTGGATGGACATGGCACAGGTTGGATGGACATGGCACGGGTTGGATGGACATGACATGGGTTGGATGGACAGGGACCAGCATGGGTTGGATGGACACAGCACGGGTTGGATGGACAGGAACCGGCGCAGGCTGGATGGACATGGCACAGGTTGGATGGACATGGCACGGGTCGGATGGACATGGCACGGGTTGGATGGACAGGGACCAGCATGGGTTGGATGGACATAGCACGGGTTGGATGGACATGGCACAGGTTGGATGGACATGGCACGGGTTGGATGGACATGGCATGGGTTGGATGGACAGGAACCGGCGCAGGCTGGATGGACATGGCATGGCACAGGATGGATGGACACAGCACAGCACAGGGCTCGGAGCTTGACTTTGCAGGACACAGATGTGTCCCATGAGGCTGCACTTTGGCAGGAGCTGCCCGGAAGAGTCCAGGGGGCTCCCAGCCCCAGGAGCTGAGCAGGGCTCCCCCACAGTCATATACAGACACCCAGAACTGGGGCAGCACTCAGGCCCCTGCACGCAGTGACAGCTGGTGCTGCCCCTCTCCAGGTTGTGGGGTCCCCTCTGCATCCTGGGGATGGAGACGCCAGGGCAGGTAAACCTCCCGGGACTGGGGTCTTCCCAGTGCTAACCAGTAATACAGAGACACATATTGATCCATACTGTGCCTACACCCCCACTGTGCGTGCAAGAGCATGTGGGCACGCACATCACACCCACCCCGTGCACCCCCTTGACACACAGATGTGTGCAGGTGTTGTTTGAACTTGTCTGTGCACGGGGCTGCCAGCAGTGTCCCCTGCCCACAGTGTCCCCTTCCCACAGCACATCCCTGCTGGAACACCCTGCCCATCCCCACACACCATGCCCACAGATGCTGCAGCGTGCAAGGAGCACCCCAAGCCCAGGGGGTGCCCAGACGGGGCAGCCCTGCACCCCGACAAGCAGTGGGAGCAGTGTGGGTGCCAGCACCCAGCTGGGGTCACGGGGAGCAGGAATCCAGGAAGGCGAACTGGAGCTCGAGGCTTCGCATTTCTGGATTCTGGTTCCCGTTTCTGCTCCCGGCTGTTTCCATGGAAACTGGCGTCGGACCTGGGAAAATAAGGTTAGGGTTTGCAGCGGAGGCCCACTGCCAGCCTGCCTGCCTCTGCGCCCCTCCGGCCCCGCCGCCTCGCCGGGGGCACACGCCTGGGTACCCCCCACGCCTGCGCCCACAGGATGCTCAGGTTTGGGGGCTGAGCAGCACTGGCACCCCCTGGCATCTCCCAGCACCCTCTGTCCTTCCACTTGTTGACCCCTGGGAGCCCAGCACACTGGGTAATTTGGGAACTGGGACCACCGTGCTGCTCCCTGGCATGCTGGTGAGTGTGGCGAGTTGGCGGTGGCACCCACTGGACTCACAGCCCTTCCCTGCTACCCCACTCTCTTCCCTGGTGCTCCAAACCTGGCACAGCTCAGCCTCCATGGAAACTTCCCAACAATGCTCATGCGGCCATGACACCCCACCAGCCCCACTGGGACAGGGGACGCTGAGACTGTCCCCGCTACTGACACCCCATCTGCAGGTTCTACAAGGACCCAGCCTCGACAGCAACATCACCCTCCCCTTCCCCAGCTCAGGATCCCCAATCGCTCCAGGGAAGGTGGGGAGTTGGAGGGGGGAAGAGAACCAGGACACGACACCTCGGGGGAGCCGTGAAGACTAATGAATGGAGGCTTTTAAAAAGCACTTTGACTGAGAAGTGCTATAGTAGGAACTAATTATCCCTCCCGCCTGCGCGCACCCTCGCACGCCGGCGCAGCCGCGTCCTGCTCCCTCCCGGAGCCACAGCTGCAAAATCGCAGCCAACCCCGGCACCGAGCACCACGGCAGCCACGCCAACCAGCATTGCCCCGGCCGGGGAAGATCCCCTCTGAGACTCTGCTTCCCCTCCTGTGCCCCCCATGTGCCTGTGCCCCTCCCTGTGCTGCTGCCATGGCCCCCCCAGCAAAGCTGGCAACAGTGGGCTGGGGGCGCGGGGTGGTGCTCAACCCCCTCCTTGCGCTGGGGTTTTGGGAAACGTTTCCTTTTTTATTAAAATCCGCCATTTTACAGTGATGGCAGGTTGGCCCCGTGGCCAGTCTCTGTGGATGCTCAGGGATGGACAGCACCTGGCACGGCGGGGTGGGCAGCGGAGCCGGCACAGACCCCCTGCCCCTCGCAGGTGTGACCCTGCAGCCCAGCCGGTGGGACCAGCCCTTCTCCCTGCTGCCCAGCTCCTGGCAGCAGCCACGGGCAGCAGGGCGACACAGGGAGACACCCCAACTGCTCATCCCGCTCCACCGAGCGGGTCCTTGTGCTGCCACCCTGCAGCACCCACAGTTTTGGGGCGGTGCCGGCGGCGCTCCCTGTCCCTCCACAGCCCTGGAGTGGGATCTGGCGCAATCCCATCCTGCCATCCCAGCACTGCCCGCTGCCCCATTTCGCATTCCAGTGTGGGCCAGCCCCGCTGCCCTCCCACTCCCACCCCCACCCCGGGCTGCGTTTCAGCTGTTGTTGAATTCTGTCCAGGCTGGATTCATCACAAGAGCCCTCAAGCGGCTGCAAACAAACAGAAAAAACAGGGAGCAGGAGCGCGCGGAGCGATCGATCGGCGCTGGGGGGGCCTGAGGCCCTTTGGCAACGCCAGACCAGCCTCAAATTCCTCACTTCCAAGAGAAAAGGAGCTGGGGATGAGCAGCAGAAAGAGGGGGATGGAAAGCACAACAGCCACCAGCTGCTGGACCATGGCGGCGAAGCCCCCGGGCGCGGTGCTGTGGTGATGGGCACAGAGCGGTGGTGGCTCTCCCTTCCTGGTGGAGATGGGCTTGTACTGCTCTGAAACTTCCCTCTTGTGGTTACTGCAGTTAAAAAAGCAAACAGGAGACTTGGGTGCACTAAAAAAGAGATAGGAAATGGCACAAAGGGCGGGAGAACCCACAGGGACGGGGTTTGCCCAGCAGTGGTGGCACTGGGGTGGGTGCGGGGTCAGGGTGCTCGTCCCTGGGGCAGGGGGAAGGAGACACCCCTCATCCTGGCACTGCAGAGGGGACGGGGCATGGGGAACATGTGGCCTGTGATGGGCAGCTGTGGCCCCAGATCCCAGGGATGGATGGTAATGGCAGGGGAAGCAAACACCGAAACCGCTCCGGTGGGAATTGCCACCACTGGAGCCGCGGGGTCGGGTTGCTGCGCCTGGGTTTTTAAGAGGGGCTGGATAATTTTTACCACCACTAACGATCCCATCTGTGCCTGACACGCTCCAGCTCCGAGCCCAGCGTTCCGGCAGGGCTCCCACACCTCCCTGCCAAGCCTCTCCAACTCGCCTCCCCCTGCCTCGACTGCTGACAGCTCAGGGCATGGATACGGCCTGCACACGGTGCTGCGGGCACAAGGGGCAGCCATGCCCCTGGCGTCTCCTGGTGCCACCGCTGAAACCATCCACAGTGTTCTGAAGGACTGTGGGTGACATCCATGGTGTGGCCAGCCCAGAGGGGTGGCAGTGACAGGGATGCTGCACAGCCTGGGGACACAGAGGAGCCTCTCTAGCTTCAAGGAGAATTTAGCCAGGGTTTTTTTGGTGGTGGTCCCTTGCAGGGTGACACTTGCTGTCCTCCCTGTGCAGCGAAGAGGACCCTGGGATGTGCTGGCACCATCCACCCTCTTCCCAGCTCCAAACAAAGACCTGTCGGAGGATGCTGCTTTTCGGAAGGGGGTTTGCAGCATCCTCCCTGCAGAACTCCCTGCCAAATCCCATCCAGGCAGGAGTTGAGGGGCACAGCATTGGTGCCTGCAGCACAAGGCTCCTCTCCCTGCAATGTCAACCTGCTGCTCCACATCCAAGGCTGCCCTTGGAAAAGCTGTCGGCTGCGCCGGCTGGTTTGCCAAGCCCAGGACAAGCTCTTTAGCTCGACTCTGCCAGAACAGATGCCTGGGCGACTGTAATTCTTCCTAGCCTGGATGGAGGGGGGGATGTGTGGAAAAAAACCCAACCTCATTTAAGCACTGCAGTGGCCTCTCCTCCCTTCCCTGGCATCCACAGCGCCGCAGCCCCACAGAGGGTCCCCCAAAACCTGCGGGGTGAAGCAGGGGGAGGCTGGGTGATGCCCGGAGGGAGGATGGCGTGGCACAGCACATGCTGGAGCCGAGCACGGCTATGCTGCCAGCTGGGGAGGAGAGAGCGACCCGCTGCAAGGACAAGTGGGAAGCGCGAGCTCGGCGTGCCACTGGTGTCCTTGCAAACGCTCGCCTGCTCTGTCTTGATGCTCCCCACAAAACACCAAGCTCGTTCTCATGGCAATGTCCTCTGCAAAGAGCACAGGGAAGGGAGCACGGTGACATGCTATGGAGGGGCCGTGCTCCCTCTCCTCCCTCTGCACCCAAAATCCCCCAACACGGCACAGCCTCGGGGCAGGAGCTCCAGCCCGGCCATTGCACTGCTGGAAGAGGCCAGCAGCATTTCCACATGGATATTTTCTTCCACTGGCTGCAGTTTGGGGCTGCCAAAAGCCAAAACAAGAATGGAAACATCCCATTTTGTTGGCAAAAATTCAAGGCAGGGTTGGGGTTTTTTTCTTTGGTTTCGGCTTTTCCCTTTTTTTTGTTCTTGTCTTTGGTTACGAACGGAAATTCCCTGCCATGAAATCATGACGAAACCCCAAACCAAAACACAGCCTGGACTGAAATCTTCACCCGATTCCCCGTGGATCCCGTGTGGGGCTGGTCCCAGGGCTGGGGATCACCCCCACACAGCCCTGGGACGTGGGACCGAGCCCAGACCCCATCGCCAGCCCCAGCCGTGTGTGAGTGAGGGGATGTTGTGCTTTGGGGATCCCTCCAGGGACCTGATGTGATTCCAGCCTTGGAGTGTACCACCTCCCAGCCCTGCTCTTCATCACCCTGCCTTGGTGATGGCACCTGGGAGCTGGCACCAGCCCTGGTAAAGCACAAATTTGTGCACAGGGAAGCTGGTCCTGTTGGATGGGGCCAGGCAGGGATGAGGATTGGGGTGCTGGTGGCTCCAAGCACTACGGCAGTGTTTGCTCCCAGGAAGGTGCTCTGCAAGAGCTGGGAATGGCCTCATCCAGCCCATCCCAGGGAGTCCGGATGTGGCCAAGCCCTGGGGCTCACCCCTGCAGCCTGCCCAGCATTCTCTCCTCCCATCTCCTCTTTTCACCAGATGTTGGGGCTGGAGGATGAAACGGCTCTTCCCACCCTAGTCCCTGCTGCATCTCTCTCCAGCTCCCGTTCCGGAGCCTGGATCTGGCCGTGCAGGCTGAATAAGGCTGAGCCTTTGTCCAGCTCCCCCCGCCGCGCTTCCCTTATCTGGCCCAACCGCCTTGCCAAGAGCAGGCAGAGGATGGCGGCAGCCCCAGGCTGGTGGGGCCCTTCTCTTCTCCTCCTCCCACCCCAAAGCCCTCCGGCCACTGTCACTCCTTGCCAAGCACTGCCAGCACCTCTCCTCTCCCTGCTCCCCAAAACCGGGAGACCCTCCCTCATTGCTCACTGCTGCACCCCAAAGCACCCACTGGGCACAGCGTCACAGCATCACCCCCTCTGCACCCCTGCTCTGCTCCTGCCTGGGCGGCTGCGAGCATCCCTGGGGGACTCTGAGCATCGCCTGGGAACTGCAGCCAAGGCAGGGCTGGGTGAGGCAGGGGTCCGGGGGCAGCGTGGAGCCGGGTTATCTGTCTGCAGAGCTCCGTGCGCAGCAATTAACCTCGAGAGAGCAGCCGCGGCTCCTGCCAAGAACCACATTAGGTGTGTGGCAGCGTCTAGACATGCGAGAGACCAGAGGCCTTGATCTGGAGGAAGGCGGCTCCATCCCTTCCCCCTCTCCTTGCCCGCCTGCCGCACAGGGACCCCCTCGCTGGGGTCCGGCCAGCATCGAGGATGGAGCACCGGGAGGGCTGTGGGGACGGGAGCGGGAGGTTGGGCTCAGCCCCCTTCCCTCTGTGTGGGTGTGGTTCCAAACAGCTCCATGCTGGGCTATTAAACCAGGACTGTCCTGCTGGGCACATGGCACGGCACAGCACAGCACGGAATCCTCATGGATGCACACCCTCAGGTCCCTGGCCATCGGTGGGAGGAGGAGGAGGAGGAGAAAGGTGGTTGCAAGCACTGCCTGAGCCATCTCCCACCAGGAGATGTGATGAACATCCCATGGAGCCATCAGCAAACCTTGGGATGAACCCTGGAGTAGGGATGGAGCTGGGAAGAGACCCAGCTCGCTGCCTGCCCATGCCAACCCTGTCACCTGGGGCAGGTGGGATGGAGCCAGGTGGGCACCCTGGGGGCTGGGCACCCTCCCTGTCAGTGTCCCTCACATCCATGACACCCCCTTGCTCTCACCTCCCGGGTGCAGCCACCCCAGACGGCTGCAGGATGCTGGGGAGAAGAGATTTTCCCGACGTTAATTAATTAAAATAAACAGCAAATTAAATACAGCAAAATTAAAATAGCTCCGGAAATTAATTTTCAACAAAACCCACCTGGAAAGGCTGGATATTTAAAGAATTAATGGAGCCCTCTGAGACCATAAAGAGCCGCTGAGCTCCCAGCATCCACCAGCCCCCTCGGAGCCTGCCCGGGGACCCAGTGCTGCGGGGAAGCTGGGATGGGACCCTGGAATGGGACCTTGGGAAGGGCCCCAGGGTGGGACTGGCACCTCCTGGCAGCTCTCGCCTCGCCGCTGCCTGCACATGCCTGCCGCTGCCACGCTGGGAGGGAAGGATGCTGGAGAAGGATGCTGGGATGCTCCACGCCATCCCAGAGGGAATCACCGGCCCCAGCTCTGGCTTGGCTTGGCACAGGGCCCTGCAGGGACACCGAGCTCCTGCCTGCTTTGCCCCACGGCCCGGGGGCAAACGTTGTGGTGCCTGTGTGACCCACTCGAGCACAAGGATGTCCCCGTCACTCTCCTGGCCAGAATCCACTGCACCGAGGGAAATCCTGACCTCCAAACCCCATCTGCCTGGGTGCTCCGGGCCCCCCACAGCTCTCCCCACGCCTAATCCCCGCGGCCAAGGCGGGATTACTGTGCAAACTGGCTGCGCAGCCGGACAAAGCTCCTTACCAGGCACGGCGGGCGGGTCGATGGGCTCCCAAGAGCATCCCCGCGCCCGGCCGGGCTCCGGCCTGAGACCAGGCGCGACTCGTCCCACGGCTGGAGTGTGCCGAACCGCCCGGGGCTGCGAGGCCCATGCGGGGCCAGCCCTCCCACGGAACCGGCGGCGTTTCCTCTCCCTGCGCCCAGCGTGCGCACAGGCGCGGCGGCACAGACACCGGCGGGCGAGAAAAGGCTCCGGAAGGAAATGGAGAAAGCAAGACGAAGCCGGCAGGTGGAGAGCAGGAGGGGCCGCGGTCACCTCCGCCCCGGTGCGGGGTGCCAAGGGGCATCTGGGGGTCCCCACCTCGCCGGGGTGCCCGGCTGCGCTGCCAGCACTGGGCTGCTCCGCTTCATCATCCGGGGAAACTGAGGCACGGCGGACGCAGCTTCATGCGGAGCCCTTGGATCTCCCGGGGAGGGAAACGCTCCCCCCCGCCGCGGCCGAGATGACACCAGCTCCCCATCCTCCTCCCGCTCCACCCTGTTCCTGCAGGAACCCAGGAGTCCGGGCTCCGGGCAGGCAGCCAGGGCCTCCCTCCTGCCTGCACCTCCCGCCCTGCCTGCTCCGCGGGCGCCCGCGGCCGGCTCCGGCCCTCGCTCCCGCATCCCTGCCCGGTTCACGCTGGCACACACCTTCCCACCGCGTGTCAGGGCGACCTTGGAGCACTGCCGCGGCCGCTCCGTGCCAAACTTCCCGGCGATGCCCACGGCACAGCCGGGGGTGACGGATCGGCAGGAAGGGGGATTTTTTTCCCCATTTATTTATTCGTTGGGTGGGTTTTTTTTTCCCTCGCCGGAGACAAAGGCAGGCTGTGTGCCCAGGCGCAGGGTCCGGGGGGTGCCGGCGGTGCCGGGACCCTGTGGCGATGCCGGGCCAGCCGCGCCGGGGGCTCTGGGTGGCCGGTTTCCTCCGCACACAGATGGCTGTTTCGAATCAGTCGAGCGCTTGACCTAAATCTCCTCCTGATCCACGGGAGCTGCAGTCCCTCAGCAGCACAGCTCAAGGCAAGGAGGAGGAGGAGGAGGAGGAGGAGGATGAAGGGGGGGACCGCGGCCAGCTGCGGACTGGCGGGAGGGTCGTGCCGGAGGGCCCCCACCCCGGGTTTGGCAGCAGGGCCGGCGGAGGCGGCAGTGGAGGGAAGGAGGGAGGGAAAGGGGGGGTGGAAAAAAAAAAAAATCTCCCACGCTTCGAGCTCCAGCGCCGGCCGCCTGCGCCTGCGTGCTGCACCCACCGGGACGGGGCAACCGCCCCGCCGGGCTCGACGCCCCGGCAGACCACTTCCTCGGAGAGGGGCCCGGCGGAGGAAGCTCCAACGGCTCGAAAGTTTCGCCTGTGACTCAACCGCTGGCTGGGGTGACCGAGCCGACCCCCGCAAAGGGGGGGGCCCTGGGATCCCAGGGGTTCGGGGCATCGGGGTGGGGGATTTTTTTGGGTTCCCCAGACGCGGGTTGTCT
>VZRF01011640.1:246638-260372 GCA_013396875.1 Vireo altiloquus | reverse complement strand
GGGCAGGAGGGGCTGGGGAGGGCCGGGGAGGGGGAAAGGGGGAGACAGAAGGAGGGAGAGAAAAGAGAAGAGGCAGAAATAACAGCATCTGAAACTCTGCCTGCTGGAGGCTAATTGGTTCCGGCACAGCCTGGTTTGTTTGGCAATGTTTCCTCTAATCCTTCAGGCTCCGCGCTCCCGGCCCCAGGGACATGGGGACATCTCGACACCCGGCCAGCGCCACTGCGGCACTCCCAGCTTGGACCCCCTCCCACCCGGGGATGCAGAAGGATGATGCTGCGACCGGCTCTGCCCACCCTGGGGTGCCCCCGAATCCTTCAGGCTCTGCACTGCCAGCCCCAGGGACATGGGGACATCTCAACACCCGGCCAGTGCCTCTGTGGCACTACTGGCTTGGATCCCTCTCCTGCCCTGGGATGCTGAGGGGTGACGCTGGGACCACCCTGAAGTCCTCCTGGGGCTGCACCCTGCCGTGGAGACATCCTGGGAATGGGATCGGTGGTGACACCCTGGGGATGGGGTCCCCTTGCGCAGCGCTGGGCACTGGGATGCTCCAAGGGCTGGGCAGGCGATGGCCGGGGTGGCAGAGGGAAGGGAGGGGAAGGGACGGGAAGGGAGGGGAAGGGAAGGGGGGCCCCCACGGCCCAGCATGGCCGAGCCAGAGCACTAGCCAAGAGTCGGCAGCTTTGTTCCAGGTGCCGGCTCCCTTTTTTTCATTAGGCTAATGGGATGCGGATGCATTATTCCATTCCACATGCTGCTAATGAACCACTCAGGCCAGTGCATTTGCATTAATGTGCAAAGCACTGGAGGAGGGTGGAGTGGCTGCATCTGGCCAAGGCTGACCTTCCCTGCACCGCCCAGCCTCCCCAAGCCGCGCTGCGCTCCCACCACACTCCCACCACCCCACCGGACCCAGGAACTCCTCGGGATGTCTCCGACACACATTCCAGGACACCACAGCCAGCCCTGAGCCACCTCATACTTTCTGCCCATGTTGTCCTCTTGGCTGTACCGTGCCTGGCCAGCTCCACCACCCCTTCCCATATGGATCGTGGATGATGCCCCATTGCCAGTGCCCCACTCTGTGCCCCGTCCCCAATGCAGAGGTGACCACGGCATTCCTCCTGCACTCTCCACTGCTCCCCAGAAAGTGATCACTCCCACCTCCTGCAAGGAAACCTGCTCGGCATGTCCCTCCTCCCTGGTTACTCGTAGTGGGACCTCCCAGCACCACCCCAGAGCTCCCTTCCAGCACCCCAGGGGAGCAGGGGGCCGTCTCCCGAGCCCCTCCACCCCAGAGCTGGCAGGCAGCGCCGGGCGCGGGCGTCACTGGAGCCCTTGGGTTGTTTGTTACGGCTCCCAACTGCCTCTGTCCCCGGAGAGGTTTCGAAGGCGAGTGACCCACGAACTGGAATGCGCAAAGCCTCCAGCAAACAGAGCCAGCTGCCTGCGCCCGCGCAGGGGGGGTGGTGAGGAGAGAGCAGCCGGCCCTGTGCCTTGGCACGGCACAGCACGGCACAGCCCCGACACAACTGCACGGCCCTCATGTCCTCCCAAAGTGGGCAACCACCTGGCTGAGGTGAGATAAGAGCAGCCCATTGGTCTTGTCAAGTCCCCACTGTCATCAGCTATCATGAAGGCCCCCAAACCCCCCTGTCCCACTTCCTTCCTCCCTCCCAGCCTGTTATTTGGCCTCCCAGAGCTGTGCTGGGATCATGCTTTGCCCCTTGCCTGTCTGCAAGACACAAGTCCTTGGGCAGCCAAAGGACCTTTAGGACACAGGACAACACAGCAGCACTGCCAGACCCCTGCCTCGGTCTTTGCCACCTCCCCAGGTGCCGGAGGGCTCCCATCTGGAGTGGATGGGCACAGCTCTGCTTGCCCTGGGTGGGCATGGCAGGGTCTCGGCAGCTCCGTGCCCGGCAAGTGTGCGAAGCCCCCGCGCCCGAGCGCGCGCACGCGGGTGTCTGGGTTTGTCACAGCCCGGTGAGCAAGTTAATCTCAGGCTCCCTGACACGTGGAATAAAATCGCGATCCCATAATGGAATTCATTCATCTTCCTGTCCAGGCAAAGAACAAGCCCCCCACTGCCCGCCGGGGCTGGGGCCGGGCCAGGCCAAGGTGGCTGGTGCCCAGCTCCCAGCTGGGGGTCCCTGCCTGCACCCACCCTCCTCCCTGCCACGGGACCGGACTGGCACCGGAGCGATGTTCCTGTAAGCGGAAACCCAGAAAGGTGCCAAACACTGGGTGCCGCAAAGTGTTCCCTTCCCAGGGGACATCGGCCGTGTCTGCGGGGGCAGCTGGGGTCACTGAGCAGGGTTGAACTCCCCCGGGGTGATCTGGGGTGATCTGGGGTCCTGTCGTGCCTGAGGGCAGGCACAGCACTCATGGCGGGGGAAAGGGAAACTGAGGTAGTGCTGGGAAAGGGCAACTCAGGTGGCATGAAGGGGACAGGGGAAGATGTCCCTCTGTCCTTGTGTCTTTCTGTCCCTGCAGCTCCTTCTCCACTGCCAGTGCCTTGGCCAGCCCTGGTACAGAGCAGCCATCCCAGGGACTCTGCAGGGATGGCACCAGTTTGGGCACCCATGGGGGACCCCAGCACATCCCCAGGGACTGCTGCACCCACAGCCATGGGTACAAGTAATGGGAAAAATCTCAGCAGTCTGAGCAGGGCAGGAGGCCACAGGGTTGCCATGCTGCCCTGTGCCTCAGTTTCCCTCTGGCACCCACACTGAGGCCACCCCCAGGCAGGAAAGTGGCCCAGTGGCCAGGAGAAGAGGAGGAGGAGGAGGTGGAGGTGGAGGAGGAGGAGGAGAATGAGGAGGAGGAGGAGAAGAAGAAGGAGGAGGGCTGCTCCTTCTCGGGCACACAAAGCCCCTTTCATAGGGGCCGAGTTTGGATTTCCTCTGCCAGCCCAGCACCTCACTGCCTCCTGCCCTGCCAGAAACGCTGTGGTCAGAGTGGGCAGCTGGCGGGTGGGACGCCTGGGGGGACACAGGGACCTTCAGGTGGCTTCATCCCTCACCCTGACCGTCCCCACGATTTTCCCCTCCTGTCAGCTTTTAATTATACCCCTAATAAAAGTCGCTTTGCAGGGGAACAGGAGCTTTGTTGCTCAGGAGCTCATCTGCTCCCGCTGCTCCTTTCCTGCTTTAAACCGTAATCCTCAGCTGGGGACACTGCAATTAGCCACCGTGGAGCTGGGCACCGTGTCACCGAGGATTAGGGCTCCCTTCAGTGGGGAGCTGGGGGACCCAGCCCTGGCATGGGTCGATGGCTCTTTGCAGGATGGGGTCTCCCCCCTATAGCCTCCAAAAGAGGGGAATGAGCTTAAGAGCCCCCCTGAGGCAGGCATCCCCCAGCCCACCTCCTCTGGGTACCCACTGCCCTGCACCCTCAGTGCCACTGGGTTGTTTTTGGGACCCACACAGACCCTCTGTCAAACCCCCTCGAGTCCCCCACGCAGACAGACCCGAGCAGGTCTTCCCAGGGGTTGAGTGGCTTTGTACAGTGTGACTCTGGGGACAAAAATGGGACTGGGAGGACCAACAGGAGCCTCAGCCCACACTTCTGCGTGTCTGTGAGCGCTGGTGCCCATCCCCAAGGCCCTGTGTCCCCGCGGGGGAAACTGAGGCACAGGGCACCAGGTGCCCATGATGTGCACACCGAGAAGCTGAGGACAGGCGTGACACCGGTGCAGTGCTGGTGACGTGGGACCCTCGTGCACGGTGCAAAGGCCACATCTACAGCACGGCAGAGGGGTCGCTGGACCCCTCGAAGCCCCTGAAAGGAGCCCGTGAGCCGCTCCCGGGCGCCGCTCGCCAATCAGCCTCTCGCCGGGGCTGGAAGGGGAGCGCGGGCGCTCGTTAGCAGCCGCTCATTAAGAGCCCTCCGGGAGGATGAAGGTACCGGGGGCACCTGCACCTCCGTTTAATGAGCTGCAGCACCATTAAATGTTGGAGGGGACCTCGGGCACGGTGGGGGTGCCGGTGCGGGGGCTGCCCCCACCCCGACCCCCACCCAAAGCTCGGTGCGGGTCCCTGCGCCGGCGCGGCCATGGGGAAGGAGGAGCGTGGGGAGTTGAGTGGCGGTGGCAGCTGCTGCCAGGAATACCCCGAGGTCCCCACCAGCGCCGGGGGACACCCTGGGGACTCACCCACCTCCGAGCCAGCACCCACGGGCGCTGCAGAGAGGGTGACGGTGGCCAGAGCGGGCTAGCAGTGCCGGGGCACGACAGGACCCCTGGGATCTCACGGTGGGGACCCTCCCACTCTGGGTGCCCCCAAACTGAGAAGCAGACAGACAGACACCCAGCCCCTGACCCAGCACCCAGAGCTGCCAGTCTGACCATTAAACCAGAGCCCCACACGGCACCTAGAGGGGACCACCTGGGGGGAATCTCCCGGTGCACCCCACAGGGGGACGATGTGTCCCCACCGCAGCCCCGCAGGACGCCTGGGTCCCCACGCTCGCACCCACCCGCGTGGGGCTCTCCCTCGTTAATGTTTACTCGGGTTCGTTAGCGCCAGCACATCGCCATGGCAACCCTGCAAGCTGCGCGTCGCCATCCGCGCCACTGTCGTGAGGCTTGGGGACGTCCCCACGCGTGGGGTCACCGCGGGCACCCACCACCGCCACCACCCACCCTGGATATGTGGGGCTGGGGGACAGGGTGGGGAGCAAGGGGAGGGGGACACACGCCGGGGATGACACGGCTCGGTGTCGCCCAGCCGGGGTGACAGCACCCGTCGCTCACCCCCAAAGCACCGCCGCCATGCCAGGGCTGCAGGCGTGTGCGGGCACTGCCAACACGCCTCGGTGCTGCATTATTTATAAACTGGAGGAGCAGAGGGTTCGGCAGCAGCTGCAGAGCCCTTGTGGGCCACCCTGCCCGGCGTCACACAGCCACTGAGCCCACTGGCACGGTGGCACCGCAGCCCCGGCAGCCAGGAGGGACGGTGGGGACAAGGCTGCCTGTGGGGCTGGCAGAGCCACGGGGCACCCAGATGTCACCCTGGCGTCCCCTTGGATGTGGCGGGCGGCTGGTGCGGCACGTGGGGATGTCTGGTGTGTCCCTGTGTCCCCTGCGCTGGCACAGCACCCCAACCTGCCTCCTGCCACTTCAACCTGCTCTTTCCACCCCGGCCTGCCTCCTGCCACCTCAACCTGCCCACTGCCACTCCAACCTGCTCCTGTCACAGCCTCCCTCCTGCCACCCAGCCTCTCTCTTGTCACCCCAACCTGCCTGCCGTCACCCCAGCCTGCTCCTGCCTCGGCGTGACCTCACTGCAGATGGAGCTGGGTGATGGCAGCAAAGGGGTGTCCCCATGCCAGGTCCAGCCAGCCCCCCGGGGCACACAGCCGAGCCCTGGCAGTGCCCCAGCTCCGTGCACTGGGAGCAGGATGTGGCCCCAGCATTTTCTCCCACCACGGGCTCTGTTGGCTACGGCAAACAGGTTTTCCTTAAGCTTTGCAGAATCCACCCACCTCCTTCCCCCCTACGAGTCCCACCTCCAGGCTGATGGGGAGAAGGAAGGAGGGGGGGGTGAAAGGCTGAATTGGGGCTTTTAATTTTTCATTATTAATTTCCCATCGACGCTGAGAGGCGCCGGGGCTCGCTCAGCCGCCCCCAGCATCGCCCCCCGCGCTCCCGCGCGCTCTCCCGGAGCTCTGCACCGGCTGAAGCCGAGCCAGGCTGCCGATAGGATTAATTCTGCATGACTGCCCATCTCCGCGGGGGGATCTAAGACCCTCAGGCCTGCAGCAATCTTTAAAATTCCTCCAGCCCAACTTAATTCCCTCTTCCTGCAGAGCTGGCGCATCTGCTGCAGTCAGGCACGGAGAGAAGGAGACAGAGGGAGAGGGGGGGACGATGGGCACCCAGGACCGCCGTCGGCTCCGGTGCCAGGCGGTGGCCCTGCTATGGTGGTCGTGGTCCTCCCTTGTCACCGTGGGGTCACCCAAAGCCACGCCAGTCACCCATCCCATCCCCGTGAGTGGTTTGTACTGGGGGTGGGGGAAACTGAGTCACAGTGGGGCAGCCCTGGATGCAGGATTCCCCCGTTTCCCCCTGGACAGGGGATGGATGCAGCTCCCTAAAGTGCTGTCACCTCCCTGTCCCTGCTGGGACTCCCCAGAGCAGGAGATTGATGTAAAAATGGGGTTTTTTCATTACCTATGAGCTCTGCCTCTCCAAGTGGGTCTCATTCAGACCCTCCCACTCCACTCTCACCTTCTGCTGTTCCAAAGGACAGATCCCTAGGGTCGGACATCATCTGGGAGCACTCAGGGCCCAAAATTCCCCAGACCTTGGGATGGCTCACAGAAACAGAGCTACTGCTCGGGAAAAGCAGCATGGGGGGAAAGCCTCCCCTCCTCAGCCTCTCTCCCAGAGGACAAGCACCCAGTGTCACCCAGAGGCCATGCACACCCATCCTCATCCCCGCGGGACCCCCTGCCCCTTCAGCCACCTCCGAACAGCGTCAGGACGAGGAGCCTGGCCAAGCTGGGGGGTGCTCCCCCCCAAGCCCCCGCCATGCACCGCGGCAGCCTGGGGACAGTTGCGTGTCCCCGCGCTTTGAAGGCTCAGCCACGCCGAGGCTGGCAGCCGGCGGGCAGCACTAACCTTCAGGGGGTGAGGGGGAGAGGCCGCAGCAGGATGGAGGGACGGATGGAGGGATGGATGGATGGATGGATGGATGGATGGATGGATGGATGGATACAGCCACCATGCTCCAAAACCTGCTGCACCCACCATTCACCCAGCACCCTGGCCGCCCGCCCGAGCTGCTGGCGCTGCAGGGTCCAGGAGAACCATCCCCTTTTGCCTTCTTGCCTCCAAGTTGCCCAGCTCGCCAGGCAGCCGAGGAGCGCAGCCCAGCCCAGCTGCTGGCGGAGCTGCGGATACATGCATTTAAATCACTTATATCTTTACTTTCTCCTGCGCTGGCTGTGAGATGGGCTTTTTTTTGCATGCGTAATTAGGGGGTGGAACAGATGGCGGAGGGTTCGTTTAAAGTAATGCATCCATTAAAATAACCTTCGCTGTCGGGGACTGCGCTCCGACAGGGGCCTGTTTCACCAGGGGTGGTGGGGAGGGTGGGGGGGCTTTGTGTGGTGAGGAGGGGGGTGCTGGACATTGGGAAGGGGGACAGAGCGCACATTCCCTGTGGGATGCATCATCCTGGATCGTGGGATGAAGGATACACCAAGCCGTGTTGTCACGGATGGGTTGGGAAGAGAACCGGGACCAAACTAGGATCAAACTGGGGGCAAACTGGAGTTGAACTGGTACTCTCCAGGGCTCAGTTTCCATGGCAATATGATGGCAGTGAGATGGTGGGGACACAAAACCCAGATTGGGGAGGATGCCAACAGTTCTTGAGGCAGGAACAGTACCCTGGGGTAGCCTGTCCAGAGCTGCCCCCCACGGGCGCTCTGCCCGCCTCTGTCCCCCACCCACCACAGAACCCAAAATATGCCCGAGGAGGACATTGCCACGCAGCACCAGCCGTCTCTCCTGTTTCAAACCCCAGGTTCCTGGGAGAGGCAGGAGGGCTTTGTTCAGGCACCGGAGGAGCGGAGGCCAGAGAAAGCAGGAGTGCCCTGCCAGCTCTTGTGTTTCACTCCCAAGGAATGCCGGGGAGGGGAGGGGAACGCTGCTCCCCCCCTTTCCCGCCCCGTTGGGCGCCCAGCCCGGCTGCAGGGTGCTGAGGCTGGGAGGAAGAGGAGGGATGAAGGATGGGGAGGCGGGTGTCGCGCGGATGCCGCGGTACCACCACGTGCAGCCGGGGCTGGCAGCGGGTGGGCTGGGGAGGGGGGGACACGCGATGACACACACCCGGGGTGACACGGTGATGCCAAGCACTGCCTTGGTTGGAGCAAATAATTCTGAGCAAGAGCTGCCAAGCAAATATCACACCCCTCTCTGGAAGGAAAGGACGATCCCCCAGCAAAGGAAAGGAGGGGTACCCACTAAATTTGGGAAGTCCAGAGAGGCCAGGGAAGAGGACGGGGAAGGGCGAGAGCAGCAGCGGCGCCAGAGCCACCCAAGCGTGTTCAAATATTTAGTGTGCACTTGCGGAGGTGCTTCTGCTGCCTTTAGGGCATCTCTGCGTTGGAAGCATCAGAGAGGTGGGAACTGGGGGGATGGGGAGAAAATGCCAGGGATGTGCTGCAGGGGGGTCTTTCTTTCCCAGCTGGGCTGGCAGGGCCAAGGCACAGCAAGCCCAGGAAGGGCTGGGGTAAGCTCAGCTTTGCCCTAAGCCTGGTCCCAGACTCGCTGCCCCCTCCCTGGCCACAGCTCCCAGAGCTCATGGGACTGCACATCCCTCCATTCTGCTCCTCCTCCTCCTCTTCCTCCAGCCCCAGGAGCCTTGCTAGTTCCCCGCATTCCTGCTCACTGGCACCCTGGGGTGTCCCCAAGCACTCTCGTGGCCCAGGGGACAGCTGGTGGCTGTGGCAACGTGGCGCGTGACATCGACAGCAGCAGTGAAGTGCCGAGGGCGGCAATGTCAGGTGCTGGGGCAAGGGACCAAGGGGACCTGTGGGATAGCAGAGCTCAGTGGGGACCACTGGAGAGATGCCAACAGCCAAGAGCGGATCGTGGCAGGATGTGAATCATGGGGTGACAGAGGTTCCCAGGCCAGCAAGGTCCCCAGACCCTCCGTTTTGACCTCCCCAGCCCCACACACGCATGAAGGAGGAGCTGCAAAATGAGGGACACCGGGTTTTGCCCCATCCCCACATCATCCTCCAGCCACCAAGCCCCTGCCCCACCATCCCCACTCGCGCTCACCGATCCGAAACTCCCCCTCCTCACCCCTGTCCTCTCACCTGCCATCACCTCCCCATCAAGCGCCAGAGTCTCCCTTTGCCTCCCTGGGTGTTTCCCGAGCTCCCTTTGGTGCACCCCAGCACAGTGAGCTCTTCCCTCTCCCCAGCCAGCAATCCGCCGGGAAAAACCGGTCCCAAAAACCTTCCCCACATCCGCGCCAGCTCTGCGGGTCTGGGGGGGCCGCGGCCGGCCCCCTGCTCGCCAAGAACAATAGCGCCTTGTTCCAGCCCGGCTCCGTCCTCTCCTCCCTGGGCAAAGCCCTGGCCACTCTCACCTCTACGTTCCTCTCGCTGTTTCCCAGCTCCCTCCTGCCAAATCCCCGTTCCCGAGTGCTTCTCCTCCCCGCGGGTCCATATTAAGCTACATTCTCCTTTCAGCTGGGTGGAAAACAGCAGTAATAACCATGTGGAGAGAGCCGTGCCCCCCACCTCCACTTCCCTCCCACTTTGGGGTTCAAATTTCATTTCAGCAAAAAAGCTTCCCCCGCCTCCAATTTCTTCCCCCAAACCGAGTCGCTGTCGTCGCGTCTGATCTCGGCAGGGGCCGTATGGATGCTCAGCTCCTCCTGGTTCAGGATCTGCTGCCAATCTGGACCTTGCAAACTGGTTCTCACACAGCTCCCGCGTAGCACCTCCCTCCCAGCAGTTATTGTCCCTCCTCAGCCACCCCAACCCAGCTCACTCTCCTGCCACCCTGCTCCCTTGTCACCCTTCCATCCAGTTCCACTGCTGCCTTGCTTCTCTGTCACCCTGCTCCACTGTCACCATAGCTCCCTGCCACCCTGCTCTCTGCCACCACTCTCCCATGGCACCCTGTTCTCCTGCTCCTCCTTCATCCCATTTCCTGTCACCCTGCTCCACTGTCACCCTGCCACCCTGCTCCCCTGTGACCCTACTGTCCCTGTCACCCTGTTCTGTTGTCACCACACTCCATGCCACCCTTCTGTCACCCCACTCCCAACACCATCCCTGTGCCACTCATCTGGTGCTCCGCAGGGCGCTCTGCTCCCCTCTGCCCCTGCTTCTGCCCAGGCACATCCAAACCAAACCAAACCAAACCAAACCAAACCAAACCAAACCAAACCAAACTGCCGACTTCACCAGGCAAGATTTATTCCTGGCGTTTTCCCGGGGGGCCAGCGGGGCTGGCAGCTGGCAGGGAGCAGAGCGTCCCTGCTGCCTCCAGCCCGGCAGCCTCCCTCTTTCCTGCAGCTGAGGAGCTCATCTCCCTCGCCCAAGGCGCTCCATCCTCCTCCAGATATTTTAGGCCCAGGTTTTGCGAGGAATGTTCAGGCGCTGAGCCCAAGCCGATGCGCTGAAGTCAGCAGGAGGCGAAGAGGGAAGAGGAAAGAGGGAAGAGGGAAGAGTGAAGAAGGGAGAGTGTGTGTGGGGCTTGAGGCCCTGGAGGCAGCAGCAGCAGCACAGGGACGGGATGGGATGGGATGGGATGGGATGGGATGGGATGGGATGGGATGGGATGGGATGGCATGGCATGGCATGGCATGGCATGGCATGGCATGGCATGGCATGGCATGGCATGGCATGGCATGCTGCTCCCTCTGTCTGGAGCTGGTTTAGCGGTGGGAAGGACAGAGGATTGGAGCTGGAGGATGCCAGAACTGCTTTGCTCTCCCTCTGAGAGGATCAATACCACATTCTGCCTCTCCTCTGTCTCCCCGCACTGTGCCAGGCCAGGCTGCACCAACAGTCTCCCTCGGGCACACCTTGGGGTTTGGAATGGGAAGGAGGATCCCCAACACTGTCAGTCCTCTTCACTGGGGAGGGGAAGGAGGTGTTTCTGCCAGGGTGACGTGTCCTGTGCCAACATCTGCCCAGACCTACCTTAGCACCCAAGGATGTCCAAGCCAACCTCATCCCCGTACATCAATCTCTGCCACCACACTGAACCCTGCCAGTACACCAAACCCTGCCCGCAAATTCTGCCCGTGCACACCAAACCCTGCCCGCAAACTCTGCCCATGCACACCAAACCCTGCACACCAAACTCTACCTGCACACCAAACCCTTCCTGCATGCCAGTCTCTGCCTGCGCACCAAACCCTGTCCGCACACCCTGCCTGCACACCAAACCCTGCCTGCACAGCCAACACTCCCAACGCTGCCCATGCACGTGCTGACACCTCCCACTCACACGCTTCCCTTCCTGCTCACACCCCACTGACCCCTGGCATCGCCCAAAAACCTGCCCACCGCCACCCCGGCACCAGGACAGCTCATCGCCCCTCTGAGCCCGGCACAGCGTCCAGGGGGTTGCTGGCAGTGCTGAGGGAGTCCCCGGCACATGCCAGCCCCTGTCACGGCCTCGCTGGCACGCCGCGGCCGACGTGCTCCGACAGGTGAGCCCCCGGGGCAGCGTTCCTGCCTGGGCCGGCAACTGTCCCCACCGGGCAGCCGCTTTGCCGGCATGTTCCTTCCCAGCATGTCCCTCCCTCCCTCCCTCCATATCCAGCCTCTCTCGGCCGGCGAAAGGGGGGAGCCGACAGATTTTAATGAGCTCCCCGGAGGCATCGCTCCGCACCCCCCGTCCTCCCGCCTCTTCCCGCGCCCGGGAACCGATGCTCTGAAACACAACCCTCGGTGGCAAGCCTGGAAAAAAACCACAGGGCACATTTCCCCCCGCCTTTTCCCTTCCCTCCTCGCCTCCCCCAGGTTTTTTTTGCTCTCCTGCCGATGCCAAAGACCCAGCCGGGCTCTTGTGCTTTCACTCGCAGCTGCAGCTGCCGATTTTCGCTGTAAGCCCTTGTGCCTAGAAGGCCCAGAGCGAGGGATTCTGGGACGCGGTGATTGAAGACAGCACCAGCACGGAGACCATTGCTCAGACTTTCCCTGTCTGTCGCCCCAACGCTCAACCCACAGAGAGGGAGGGAAAAAANGGGAGAAGAAGGAAAAAAAAAAACCCCACTGGACTGGCGCTCGCCCCTTCCCACCCACGCTGAGAACATGCTCCGCTGTGCCGGCACCGAGCACCCCAGCAGGCAGCACATAGGGATGGGGTGGGCCCCCCAGCCCTGTGACACCCTGGTGAACTCCGAATCCAACACCAAATCCCACCAGAAGTGCGCTGGGTCCCTCCCTCCGCGCAGCCCACTGTACATCACCCTAAAAACTCCCAGTGGGGAGCTGAGCACAGCCCAGTTATTTCCCTTTTGTGTTATTTTTAAGGAAAATAATAACAAGGCAGCTTTCGAGCCACTGTCTGCAGCACAGGGTGAACATTGAGGGGAGGTGACAATGAGCACGATGCCAGGTCCTTGTGGGAAGCTGAACGCTCACCACAGCACTGGGGCTGCCAGGATGTGCCCCAAAGCCAAGCAAACACCCCGGGAACATGTCACCATGTCCCCTCCGCATGCAGAACCCCCCGAGGAACAAGGTCCCCAGCACCCTGGGTGTCCAGACATGCCTGGGAAGGTCCCACGGGATCAAATCCTTGCCCTCCAGCACGCGCACACGAGGCCAAGGCATCACTCAGCATGTGCCCTGAGGCAGAGCGGGAACAACTCCAGCCGGGATGGACGGATGGATGGACACGCGGTGGGGAGAGAAGGAACCAGGCTGTGACCCCACGCACCCCTGTGTCAGCCAGAGGAGGGGGTGTGCTGAGCATCTCCTGGCCAGCTGAGCCCTCACATCCCAAAACCTCCCCCCAGCATCTCCGGCTCCCCAAGGACCACGTCCGGACCACACGGCGCATCCCAGCCCCGAAGTCTGGCGGGCGGTGGGGCTGGGAAGGGGACGGCAGCGGGGGGAGGACACACATCTGCGATGCATTCAGGGGCCATCCCGCATCCGGGCAGCCCGGCCACAGCCCAGCATCCAGCCGGCCGGCCCCAGGAGGGGAACGCTGCCATATCACCAGGCAAAAATCCCCCCCCCCATCCCTCCCGCGCCTGTTACCGAGCCCGGAAGAAGGAAACAGCCCTCCCCACAGCTGCCCTGTTTACCAAGAGCTGGTTCCAAGCACTCGGGAGAATAGCAGGAGCATTTCAAGGCCCTGTTTCCACTCGGCTGACACACACTATTTATAGAAGCCCACAATTCTCCCAGAGCTTTCCTCGGGATCTCAGCAGAAATAGCCTGCCCCGGGTCTCTGCTGCCTCCTCTAAGGAGGCCAGGGCAGCGCCGGCCCCCCCAGGCTTCCCGTAACCTTCCATGGGCTTCCATGGCTTCTCCACCGCCGGCCGCCCCGCTCCCGGCATGTCCTTGGCTACCCCGTCCCCGCCACGGTGCCGACCCTTCGCCCCCAAACCATCTCCACCTCCTGCCCGGCCGGCTCCCGGCGGGCGCGCAGCGGCTCCGGCCGGTGTCCGGGAGGGAACCGGACCGGGGCTGGCAGGGTGTAGAGGGGGGGACACGCCAAGAGCCGAGCGAAAGCCACCTCCCGCCTGACTGCATCGGAGCGCGGCAGAGCCCCGGGGGACTCGCACCGGGGATGGAGTTGGCCTATTCAGGTTACAGAGACATGGCAGAGCGGAATTTGGCGCCGCGCCATCCCTTCTCCAGCCCCCCCCTCCGCCCTCCTCTTCCACCCCCCGCTCCCCACCACCACCACCACCCTCCCCTGCAAATTCCACAGCCCAGCAGGAGAAGCCAGTGTAAGGGGACACCTGGGGGGGGCGAGGAAAGGGGGAGAGGCTTGGGAGGGGGCCCCGATTCAGACCACGGGGCCCCAATTTGGACCACGCGCCCCCGACTCAGAGCACGCCGGCACCAGGGTGGGAAAGCGAGCGGGGCAGGATCCGTGCCCGCCACCCCGGGGGTTCGCTTCTGCTCTCTGTCACGCCAGGATAAATCTGGAGTGACTCCACCGCGCGCTGTGGCACACAATGAGCTCACCCCGCTGCTTTTTGGGGGGCTCTCCCGGCAGCCACGGGC
>VZRF01011640.1:218622-245154 GCA_013396875.1 Vireo altiloquus | reverse complement strand
TTCTCCTCCCAGTCGCTGCGAAGGGCGCAGGGAGGGGCGCGTTGGGCGCGCAGCCCTTGAGCGCCGCTCTGGGAGGGGGGGACACTTGCCGAGAGGGGAGATTTTGGGGGGAGACACCCCAGGGGGAGGGTACCCCCCCGGGCCGCCCCCCCTCGCCGAGGTCCCGGTGGGATGCGCGGGGCATTGCTGCCCTCTCCCGGGTTGCACCCGCACTGCGCACCCCCTCCTTAGGGATGCGGGATTTGGGGACACACGCCCCCCCACTCTGCAGCCCCCTCCATACAATCTGGGNTTTTTTTTTTTTTTTAATCAAAAGCTCTATCTGAGGCCTGGAAATAATCCCTGCTGTTTGCTGACACCCTGCTCCTCTAATTTTTTTGCGTCCCCTCTTGGCCATGTCCCAAAGGGAATGTCAGAAGGGAAGGTGGTGAACGAGGCCCCTCTGGAGAGCGGTGGCAGAGCAGGGAGCTGCTCCCCAACTTCCTGAGCACCTCCTAACCTCCCTCCCCACAGCCCCACAGAGCATCTCCCCAGCACTGAGTCGCCATCGCTGTTCCTGTTCCCGGAGCTGGGTAGATACAATATAATTAAAGTAGATAATACTGATGATGTTTGTTATGACATCGTGTTTTTGTGAGTGACGAGTGAAGGGTTAACTCCAGGGAATTGGGAATATTGCTTGGCTGCTAATAACACGTGAGTCATCGATGGAATAACACATGGGTGCAGGGAGAGACACAGCACCTGGCTTTACAGCAGCCCTTTGCCTCGCCTGTGTGGGGCAGGTTGGGGTTTCATGTGTGTTTTTGGATCAACAGGCAGCAGGGAAGGAATCTGAACTCCGGATACACGCTGGTCACCCTAGTTTCACTGCTAAACTGGGATGAACTGGCGAGCTGGGGTCACGCCGAGAGTTGTCTTCCAGCTGGGACCTATTGCAACTGGGAAGGTGTTGGATCCGATCCCTCCATGTGCCCCATCGGGATCAGCGGGGCTGGGTCCGTGACTGACCCTGCACACCCCGGAGGAGGATGGGGAGCAGACTGCATCGCTCCTGGAAGCACAGCAGAGTGGAGGCCTGGGCTCCAGCCCGGTCAGCAGAGGAATCTGCACACGCAGACAGGATCGCTGCAATTGCTGGTGGCTGAGTGAGCAACTTTGCAGGCTTCCTCGTCCCCTCGCCCTGAATGTCAGCTTTGAATTTTCTTGCTATTTTTAGGGACGTTTCAAAAAGAAGCCACCGAGGAGGATCCCTCCCTTCTCGCTTTGCAGGGCTCTGCGCCCCATGAATATTGCAAGGCTGTGGATCACTGTACCTGTGCAGGGATGGGGGGAGAAGGACAGAGGGACAGGGCAGCGAAGAGAAAGAGGTCGTGCAAAAAACATGACATTGCAAGCAGAATGGGTTAGAATGTAAAAGATTTATTAATTTAATCCAAAGCATTAAAAGGTCATGTATTAATCAAAGAGATGCTTAAAACTGTCAAAGTCCTTTGTCAGGTTTGAAGTGCATCTCTATAGTTATCATAAAATATATATATCAGTCTGGCGTGGAGCCCCAGGCAGGGCTGGAGGAGGATGAGGAGTTAAATGAGGCACTTCACAGTGGGATAGACACCCCCATCCAGCCCTGCCAGACTCCCGTGGGTGCCCAGCACCCCCACACTGAACTGGGCACCTCTCGGGTCATCCTGCTTGTCCCCTGAGTTTGCTCCCTCTCAAGTCAGGCTCCTGCCCTGTGGTGGTTCGGGGTTTGTGTTTGGAGTCCAGGTTTGGGCTGGAGATGGATGCGGTGGGTTTGGGAGCAGGGTCCCCCCCTTGTCCCCGGGGGCACAGGTGGCTCCCAGCCATGGCAGCAGACACTGCGGAGGGTGAGCTGTGCCCGTGCCACTCGCCTCACGGCTCCGCGAGTGCTCAGCCCTGCCGGGATTTCTTTTTAGCTGGGGCGGTGGGTGGCAGAGGCGGGTCCCCAGGGCCACCCGGGTCACCCGGGCACCCTGTCCCCTCTCCCAGCCAAGTGCTGTGTCAGCAGCGTTGGCGTGGACTTACGCTACCATCTAGTGGCTGCTTTGCCACCGCTGTCCCCGGCTCGGTCCGTGTCCCCGCAACCCGCCCCCCTCCCCAAACCCGGGCGGCGAAGCCACCCCCGCGACCAGGACCAGGGCGACCTGCCTGGATTTGTGCCCGAAAAGCTGTAGCAGGCTGGGCTGCAGGGGTGGTGGCAGCTGTCACCCCGAAAGCCACCAGCTCGCGGGGGTGGAGCAGGGTGTTTAGGAGGCAGTGGGGTGCTGTTGGGGGAGTTCTGGGGGCACGGCGATAGAGGGACGAGGAGGGCAGAGAAAGGTGTTTGATGCTCTGTTGGGGTACAGGAGTTGCCGCTGTGGGGAGCTCANGGGGGGGGGGTGGGTCCTGCCCCTCCAACGTCTGAGGAGAGTTGGGGCAGCCAGATTTCCCCTCCATAAATCTAACTGCGGCAGAAGAGCCAAATTAGTCCCCGAATTCCAGCACCGGGGTGCCCCGGAGCAGCAGCAAAACCATTCCCGATTTCTCCCAATAAAACTATTTCCGAGCAGCCCCGCGGTCAGCTGAGCAAGGCTCCCGCTGTGCCCCCTCCGCATCGCCTGTGTTTGCGCTGTCACCTGACCATTCCCACGCCCAGAAAACCTCCGTCCCCAAATCCTGCTGCTCCCTCATTGCTGTCACAGGTGCTGCTGTTGTCAGTGCACAATTATCTGTTGTTTTTCCATCCCCTCACAGTGACTGGTGCTGAGCTGCTGGGTGATTGCAGATAAATACATCCGTGCCTCAGTTTCCCCTCTGGGGCACAGCGTCTACAGGCCTGGACCAGCAGGCTCAAGCCTGGTCAAGCCTAAACCCACATTTTTGGCCATTTTCCACCGTTGTCTGGCCATTGCTGCCGCGGAGACGTGGCTCCGATCCACGACCCAGGAGCTCTGCGGGTTCTGCCAGTCCCTGAGGAGCTGGGGCCAGGGGGCACAGGGACAAACTCCCGCCCTGCCGCAGGGGGGGATGGCTCCTTCCCGGTCACGGGGGTCCCCGGCAGCATCTCGGGGCGATGGGTCCCGGGGGGTGGCGGTGCTGCGGGTGCCTCGTGCCAGGATCTGCAGCGCTGGCCATCTGCAGCGTCCCCACACCCGTGTCCTGGCCCTGCGTGGGCTCCCTGGCTCCAGAGCTCCTCGCCACGCGTGGCCCAGGCTGGCAGAGCAGCGAGGCAGAGCGGGGCCGCCTGGGCTGGGCAGGGCAGGGTGTGCGGGCAGGGGTCGGCACGATGGGGATGGGGATCCTGCCGAACATCGGGGAGTGCTGACGGAGCTGGATTAACCCTCGGGTGCAGGGCAGAGGTGCCGAGCTGCTCCCTCTCCCCTCTGGAGTTGCCTGCGGTGCTGCAGGGATCAACCAGCCGGGAGGGGAAAGGGCCAGAGCAGAGCCCCCAGCTCTGAGCTTTGCTCTTCCCTTCAAGCTCCCAACCCGAGCTCTGAAGCAAAAATGAGCCTGCAGCACCTTTGGAGGGCTCCCAACCTCTTTCCATCGCTTCTGGCCCCAGGGCGGACCCTGCCGGGAGCTGCAGAGCTCTGTGAGGGGTGACCCCCGGCGCGGGGGGTGGCTGTGCCCACCCGCGCTCGTCCCTCCGCCCCTGATCAATACCGCCCAGCATTAACATAAAATCGATGCCCCTCCCCTGCCCGGCCTGTGGTCACCCCGCAGCAAAATCCTTTAAGGCCCTCACCCCTCCTGCGGGCACCAGTGCTGGGAAAGGGGGGGACAGGAGGATGGGGACCAGGATGAGGGTCCCCCCTTCAGCCCCTTCACTCAGGTACCTGCAGTCTCGGCCCCCACTCTCTACCCCCGGGAGCTTTCACAGTCATGACAGCAAAATGGGGGACACACTCTGGTGACATGGTCATGGTGGCACAGGGATTATGGTGGCCACGTGGAAAAGCACGGGGGAAATCCACGCGGGTCCTGACCCACTCCTGCCACTGCCGGGGCCAGGGGCTGGCGTGGGACAGGAGCTGTGAAGGTGTCTGGTGGTAACCAGGGATGGTGTCACATTCCCAAGCCTCCTGATGTGTCCCCAAAGCCTCTGGTGTGTCCCCAAACACCTCAGCATATCCCCTAAGCCCCTGGTATGTCCCCAAACCCACTGGCACTGGCCCCCTGCCCTCCTCCCCGTATGCCCAGCATCTTCCCCGCAGCCTGAGCCCCCTCTGGCTGGGGTGGGGGCCAGTCCCTCCTTCCCATCGGTGCTGAGGAATTCATTACCGGCACAGCTGGGCCCTGCTGGGGAGGCCAAGCTGCAAGGAAAATTAACCTCTTCCTCCCCAGCCTGCAAGTACGGGACCCCTCCCTGTCACAGCCGGCAGGAAGGGACAGTCCCCTCTCGGGGGGTGCTGGGGGCTGCGGAGTGCTCTGCATGGGGGCAGCTTTGCAAACCCGAACGCTTCCCAACCCAGCGTTTCCAGGCTTTTATTCGCAAAGGAAGTTGGTGTGCCCCCTCCCCATATGGCCTTGGGGGCAGGGGAGACTTTCTGTGTTCACCCTCATGGAAGAAGTCCCCCAAACCTGTGCCCTGGGGCTGGACCGGGTGAGGGGGCATCACTCAGCTCTGGCTGGGCTGAACCTGGGAGCCCTCACCATGGGGATGGGTGTTCCCACCCCAAATCCTGTCACTCGGTGTTGTCTCCCCAGCGCTCATGCCCACCCGGGCCAGCCCGTCTCTCTTGGGGCGGGGCAGGGGCAGAAGGATCCGGGCTGCCCCCCAGTTTGTTAGAAAGGTTTTATTTCTCTGTATTTACAGACTTCATTAAAAAAAATAAACAACAAATCCCTCCCCCGCCCTTCCCTCCCCCCGCCCCAGCACTGTCCACCCACAGCCCTGCCCTGGGGGTGCAGGGGCACCACTGGCCTTGGGGCACAGGACCGGGACCCCACTCGAGGATGGGAGTGCCTGGGGGGGCCAGGGCGGCCCCCTCCTCCCGCAGAGCCATTACAGTCACACTGACACACACTCCCCCCCAATTCCTGCTGCAGCTAGGAGCTCCCCGAGCGCTGCGGGGCTGACCCCATCCCGTACCCTCCTCCTGGGGCAGAGCTGCCCCCACCCTGCCTGGGCCCCCCAGGATTGCTCGTGTCCTCCCCCCAGGACCCCCTGTCCCCCAGTGCAAGCAGAGGTGTGTGGCTTTCAGGACTTTTCTATAAAGCAGAGGAGATAAGGTGGGGGACAAGGGGGGGTCCCCAAATACTGGGTTCCCTTGGTGGGGGTGATGACTGCTGGGGGAGGCATATAAAATCTTATAAATTAAAGGAGATATAAAGGGTGGGAGGGTTGAGATGACCTCCCACAGGTCAGTGCCAGGATTTTGGGGGGCTGAACCTCACCCAGCTGTGCTCCCAGAAGAGACTGGGGTTGGCATGGGGAGCTGTCTGGGTCTGGGGGTGTCAGGGGGGTTCCCTGCGCTGCTCCCTGCAGCCAAAGCCCTTCTCAGGTTCAAAGCTGGATGTGAAGGCAACAAAGGGAGTGGGGGAAGGTGGGGCTGGGGAACACAGTTTTGTCTCCTCTCTGAGTCCAGCATCCTTGTGCAAAGCCCTGTGTCCTCCCTGGGCACCCTGAGCACCCCCCAACAGGCGTTTTTGGGGGGGAGCACAGCCAAAGGAAGCAACAACCTCCTAAAGAAAAGAGGAGATTCACCCCAAAGCTACCCCCAGAGCTCCCTGGGGGTGCCAGTGCCGGGTCACTGGTTGTCCCCAGGCTGGTACTGAGGCTCGGTGGCAGTGAAATAGTCCTCGAGGAAGGACTGGAGGTACTCGAAGGTGGGGCGTTCCTCGGGCTCCCTCTTCCAGCACTGCACCATCACCTCGTGCAGGGACGGGGGGCAGCTCCCTGGGCACTGCATGCGGTACCCCCGCTCCACCTGCTCCAGCACCTCGCGGTTGTTCATCCCTGCGTGAGAAGGACCTCCTGCTCAGCGACAGCACCTCCGTGGGACAGGCCAGTGGGGAAACTGAGGCACGGGACAAGCCTTGCCGAGGAGGGTCAGCCCATCTGTGCCCTGCGAGCCCACCCCAGGGGTGCACCTGCCCGGGTGGGGTGTACCTGGGTAGGGCACCCGGCCTTTGGTCACCAGCTCGGTCAGGAGGATGCCAAAGGACCAGACGTCCGACTTGATGGTGAACTTCCCAAAAAGCGCAGCCTCCGGAGCCGTCCACTTGATGGGGAACTTGGCACCTGCAAGGAGAGGCAGCTGAACCACGGCTGGGGCTGCACCCAGGCTACCCTGCAGCTGGGGCACCCTTATCTGGGGACACCCCACACCTGGGACATCCCACATCGGGGGCACGGTCACCTGTACTGAGGGTGTCCTGCATGTGGGGTACCCTGAATGGGGAACCCTGAACTGGGGACAGCCAGCACCCAGGGCACCTGTCTCCTGGGGGCACCCATTTCCCAGGGTACCTGTCCTCTGGGACACCCATACCCTGGTGTGATCCAAGGTATCCATCACCCAAAATACCATAATTTGGGGCGTCCATCACCCAGGACACCCATTCCCTGGTGCTCCATAATTTGGGGCATCCACTGCCCAGGTCACCCAGCCCTGGGGGTGACCATCTGCAGGCTGAGGGTGGGACACAAGACGGAGGACGCAGTGCAGGGGTTCCCACCCTGCCGCGCCGTGTACTCGTCGTCCTCGATGAGGCGTGCGAGGCCGAAGTCAGCGATCTTGCACACGAGGTTGTCTCCCACCAGGATGTTGGCGGCGCGGAGATCCCGGTGGATGTAGTTCATCCGCTCGATGTACGCCATGCCCGCTGCGATCTGAGGGGGACGGAGCAGTGAAGACCCCCAGAACACCCCTAGGGGGGCACCCCCACCCTGTACCAGCCCCCTGGTACCTGGGCAGCCATGTCCACCAGCTGGGGCAGCTTCAGGTAGCGACCATCCCCGTCCTTCAGGAAATCCAACAAGCTGCCTGCAGGCAGAAGGAGTCCCCATCAAAGACCCCAAAAACCCACGGGTGCTCCCCTCAGCACTGTGCCCAGGCAGGTGCCCCCCGCTCACCCTGGCTCATGAACTCGGTGACGATGTAGATGGGCTCCTCCGACACCACGGCGTAGAGCTGCACCAGCTTGTCGTGCCGCAGGCGCTTCATGATCTGAGCCTCCTCCAGGAAGGCCTCAGGGGACATGGTGCCCGGCTTCAGCGTCTTCACTGCCACCTTCGTGGTGCCATTCCATGTGCCTGGGTTGGGGACACAGAGTCACCACGAGCCCAGGGACAGCCAGCCCTGGTGGGGCCAGGATGGAGGCATGTGTGGGTGCATGCTTGCATGCTTGTGTGGATGGATGGATGGATGGATGGATGGATGGATGGATGGATGGACGGATGGGCAAGGAATCAGGGCAGGGAAAGGAAGGGATCCCTCGGTGGGGATCAGGATCCCACTGCATCCCACCCAGGACAAGGAGTTCCCCTCACCCCGAGGCACCCGTGAGCTCCTTTTCCAACACCAACCTCACCCCATTCCCAAACCCTTCAGGGATTCTGTGCCAAGTTTCCATCTCCCCCACACAAGTGGGTACCTCCTGGCACCCTGAGATGCTCCCTGCCAGGACAGAAGAGGCCCCCTGTGCTCCCCCCACCTTACCCATCCACACGTCTCCGAAACATCCCATGCCAAGTTTCTTGTCAAGGGTGATGGATTCCCGCGCTATCTCCCAGGCGTCCTTAGCTAATCCCAGGGTCTGGGGCTTCACGGCAGGGCACGGGTGGGTGAGCAGATGGCACAACCCGTCGTTGTACTCTGCGGGGGATGGGGGCAAGCAGGGAGGAGGAGGAGGGAGGGGATGTGATGGGATGAAGGCAGCATGCATGAGTGCAGGAAGCAGGGCATGCCAGAGGAAGAGGATGACAAAGGTGGGACCCCCTGGCCTGGTCTTGCAGTCCCATCTGCAGTGGGGGTCTGCTTGCCCATGCAGAGGTGAGGTGGGGCATCTTGGGGCACCCGTTGTGACCCCAGAGCAGGACACGGGGTAATTCCTCATGCCGGCAAATCGGTGTTGCTCAGCCTGTCCTGGCAGGCAGGAGCTTTTCCTGGTGAGGTGCCAGGCCTGGGGGTACCCCTGTGTCCCCCCCTGCCTCTCGCCCTGGCTTTCCCACCAGGCCCTACCCATCCAGACTTCCCCGAACTGCCCATTTCCCAGCTTCTTGAGGAGCTGGAGGGACTCTCGAGGGATCTCCCACACGTCTTTGGTTTTGACTGAGAGGTCGGCCAGTTTGGGGGTTCCCTTGTGGCACGGCACGGCCAGGCGGCAGCACAGCCCAGCTGCCCGCTCTGCAGCACCAGGGCAGGGGGACAGGAGTCAGTGTGGGCACGGACCCCCACCAGCCCTTCTCCCCCCTGCCACCTCCCCAGCCATCACCAAGTCACCCCCAACACAAAAATGCACCCCCTCCACCTTCCCTAGGGACAGCCCCACACCCCCTTGGCTGGGCTGGACCCCCAGTCCCCCCAGGCACACCCAGGGAGTGGGTGATGCCCACCCACCGGAGACAGTGGAAGCTCCCTGCACCGTGGACATGGAAAAGGGAAGATGCTCAGGGAGTCCCCTAATGCCACCACCAGAACAGCCGGACCCTTCCCCAGTTCAACCCCGTCAGCCCAGTCTCTTACCAAAGGGTCTTCTGAGCTTTCCCTACCCCTCCTATTGCCCCCCTTGTGCCTCCCACCCCACCCTACCTATATAGTGCTGGACCAGCTGCTGGACGGTGCTGAACTGGGCGCGGGTGGTGATGTAGTACCCCCCACTGTCCAGTTTCCGAATCTTATAGTGCTTCACGTGGTCTCCCTTGGCCTCATCCCAGTCCCGGATGGAGAGGGAGTAGGCACCTACGAGGGGATAGGGGTCAGGGAGGGAAGGATGTGAGGCACACCCCCAGGGTCCCCATCCCTGTCCCTGTACCTTTCGTTGTCTCGCTCTCCCGAATGAGGAAGGTGCCTCTGGAGTTGCTGTGGCACAGGAGCTGCCGCTCGGCGTCTTTGCGCCCGATCTTCCCAAAGTACCACCTGCCACAGCAACAGGCTCAGCGCCAGGAAGGCACCACCGAGGGGACCATGGAACCCCCTGCCAGCACCGTGGCACTGCCAGGGCTCACAAGGACACCCAAGCCTGAGGCAGGAGGGGTTGGGGTTTGTCTCCATCCCTTTTTACTCCCTACTCACTCTTCTGCCTGGATGGAGTCCACAGGGGCCACGTAGTTGCTGGGGATGTAGCCTGTGGCACCCGAGCTCAGCGACCTGGCCTCCCACCAGTCTCCCTCCCTGGGCAGGGAAACAGAGAATGTGGAGGAGGAGGGACAGATAGACAGACTCGTCCACCGTGTGCCTCCTCACCCCGCACTCGGCCCTGCCAGACCACACTCTCCCCCACTCCTCTCTGCTGAGATTGCCCAGCTCATGACTCGTGGCCCTGGTACTGAGCAACAAAGCCAGGCAGAGCTCACATCCCCAGCCGGGGTCCCACGGGTGGTCCCCGAGGCAGAAAGGCACCTCCCCGGGGTGGTATGTGGGTGCTGGGGGTGGCAGGAGGTGCAGGGGGGCTCACGTGTTGTTGATGATGTGGAATTTCTCCCCTTTCTGGAATGAAAGGTCATCCTCCGTCCTGGCCTCGTAGTCGTACAGGGCAATGAAGAGCGTCACCCCCCCGCCTGTGGCACGTAGAGGGGACCACGGTGACCCCAGACTCACAGCCCAGGGGTGCAGCTGGACACCCCTGCCCACCATCCAGCCCCCCTGCCCACCTGTGATGCCCCCGCTCCACGCTTGCAGCACGTTGGAGGTGAATCCCCCCGGCTCTGCGAAGGATGGGGCCGAGGGCACCGCGGGCCCCTGGAAGTTGTTGAAGTCGGGGATGCGGGTGAAGGCAGCCCCCGGCTGCGTGGGGTCGGGGTCGTACTGGGAGGCAGGGGGCTGGAGGGAGCCCCCCTCGCCCCCCGCCTGCCCTTTGGCAGCCCCCTTCTCTTTGCAGGGCACACAGCCCATCCTGGGCAGCGCCTGTGGGACAGAGGGTCCGTGAGCCCCACGGTGCACCCCGCTGGCCCCAGCAGGTCCTGCCACCCCCGGCTCAGCACACTGGACGAGAGGGGGACACGGGGGTCCCCATGGGCACCGCTGGTGGCAGGGACCCGCTGCGAGGAGGGCTGTGCTGCCTGGGGGACCCCACGTCCCCCCGGCACCCGTGGGTGCTCCACGGCGGCTCCACTCACTGCGACGGCTCCTCGGGTCACTTCAGCTGCTCCATGTCACTTCGGGGAGGAGAAGAGGCACCTGTGGACACCAGGGAGGGTGTCAGGCGGAGGGCAACACCCTTGTGTGGGCTGGAACACCCCTCCATGGGATAAAATACCCCTTTACAGGCTGCAGCACCCCTGCGTGGACTGAAATACCCCTGCAATGGGCTGTAACACCCCTCCAGGGGCTGAAATATCCCTTCCAGGGCTGGAACACCCCTACACATGCTGCAACACTTCTTCCAAGAGCTAAAATACCCCTGAACAGGCTGAAACACCCCATGACAGGATGCAACACCCCTGCCACGGGCCATAACACCTCTGCTCGGGCTGCAACACCAACGACGTGGACTGCAACAGCCCTTGCATCGGCTGTAAAAGCCCTGCACGAGTCACAGCACCCCTGCACAGACTGAAGCACCCATGCACAGTCTGCAACACCCCTGCACGAGCTGTAACACCCCTGCATGGACCACAACACCCCCTGGCAGCTGCAGCCCCCCCTGCGTGAGCTGAAATGATCCACACGATCTGCAACACCCCCACAAAGCTGCAACACTCCTCCCAGGGCTGTGACACCCCGGTGCGGGCTGAAACCACATCCTCAAGTGGGTTTTTCTCTCACAGTGTCCTCGCTACGCCACTCACGTCCCTCCAGGGGCTGAAGGGGAGCCAGGCTCAGGGGGAAGGAGCCCCCAAAGCGTCCACATCCCCACACCCTCTGCTCGGTGAGAGTGTTTTGGGGAGGAAGGTCCCTGCTCACATCGCTGTGGTCAGGACAGGCTCTTCCGGCCACATGTGGCGAGAAGGTGTCACAGAGGAGGAGGAGGAGGAAGTCGGACCTCTCCTGTCACAGCTGCAAGGAGAGGTCCGTTCCCAGCCCTGCCGTTGCCCTGGCTGCTGGGCACCCACCCACACCAGTCTGGCCAGCTTGCACTGGGCAGAGCACTCCAGCCTGCAAAATGCCAGAGGTCACTCTGTCTCCGGCTGAGAGCAGAGGGAAGGAGCAAGAGGGTGTCCTGTCCTCTGCACTCCAGTTAGCAGGAGGAGGCAAAGGTTTTGGGGTGGATTAGATGTTTCAGGCAGGTTTTCTTTATCACAGTCATTGATTCCCTTTCCTCTCTCTCAGTAGGGGTGGAAAGAGCCCAGCACTCCCCTTCCACCTCTGCTTTCGACACTGGTGATGTGGCAAGGCCCAGCCGTTGCCCACAGGGCAGCGTTGCCAAATCTGAGCAAACTCGACTGGTTGGGGATTTTATATCCTGGTGATAATTAGTGGCTATTTAAACTGATGGCTCCCACAAGCCCTGTCCCCTCTGGGTGGGAATCACCCACCCACCACATTCAGAAGCTTCCCATTTTGCTGAATTTCAGTGCTGAGCAGGCAGTGGAGCTGCCACAGTTGCCAGCAGGGATGGGGACGGGGATGGGGATGGGGATGGGGATGAGGATGACAAGGAGCATCTTCCAGGCAAGTGCAACCCCCCAGTATCACAACATCGAGGGTTTAGGTGCTGTGCAGCAGCTCTGCACCCAGGCTTCCCCTCCCCTGCACACCCAAGAGCCCCCCGAGCTCAGGGTGGCCCAGAGCCATCCCTCACACTGTCCACGGGGAGGGGACGCAGCTGGTGCCGTGTCCGATGGCTGCACGCTGATGTCTGGCTCCAGCTTTCCCAGAAAGGAGCTGCTGGAGCTGGGGAGCAGATGGCGACTGAGCCCTTCCCGCCCTGGCTCCACCAGCACCAGTCCCGGCCGAGCTGCCAGGTCCCGCCCCGTGCTGAGACCTGGCCAATTCATCACCCCCATCCCGCCGGGCATGGCTGGGCACGGAGCAGCCACATCCCTGACTGCCCATCCATCTGCTCCCCAGACCCCTGGGACAAGGGGCAGCTCAGCCCCATGCCCAGATCCCAGGCTGGGCACATTTTGGGAGTGCAAAAATGTCACTAGGGAGGATGGCTTTTGTTGGTGTGGGGCTCTGGGAGAGACGGGCGGATGCCAGGTCTAGCAGCAGGTAAAACAAAGGAGCAAAAGACAAATAAAGAAGAGAAGGCGAGGCAAAAGTAGGATAGTTAACAGGAGATTAAGCAAAGAAGTTGTAATCAGTAACTGCTTGAGATGTTAAAGATGTAATCCTAGAAGTTGAAGTTTGTGGCTGTTGAACTGCTAGCTTTAGAACAGCATATAAGTCGTGCTTTGTACAATAAAAAAGTAGCTTTGCATGCACCCAGCAGAGTCCGTGTTTCCATCACCGACAGGCACAATGTCCCCTGCACACCATTGTCACCCCACATGTCACCTACAGTGCCGAGGTACCCCAGGGATCACCTCCGTGCTCTGCCTCCATTCCCCTCACGGGAAAAACAGCAGTGGAGGCTCAGGCTCTGGGGGCACACAGCCACCCAGAGCGATGTAGGGGTGCTGGAAATGTCACACCCCGTGCTGTGGGGACAAGCCATGGTGGCATTTGCCAGGCTGAGGGGGTCACGATCCCCTGGGCAGGAGGTAGCTGCCAGAGGAACTCACACAGAACCTACGCTGCGGGAAGAGGAAGCAGCAGGAGCACGGTGTGGGGTAGGAGGGGGAGGAAGAGGATGGTGCTGTGGCCGTCAAGGGGCCACAGGACTGGCAGGACCTCAAGCCCTGGGGATGGTGGCAGCGGGGAGGGTCAGGCAGGGATCACAGCAGGGCTGCAGCCCCCTGGGCATCCTGAATCCCCGCATGCCTTGTCCCACACCCCCACCCTGCACTGCCCCGTGGTGACCTGGCTCCTGCTCCCTGAGAGGAGGAACCGAGAGGGCTGCACAGCCCAGCCTGGTGCCGCTGAGGTTCCTCTGTCACCCTGTGGCTCTGGAGCTCCCTGGTCCCAGCAGGAAAACTGAGGCATGAGGCAGCTGCTGCACAGAAGGGGAAGGTGGCTCATTAGGGGACAAGACCTGGAGCTGTGTCCCCATCCCATGTCCAGGACCCCACAGACCTTTGGAGGGGATAAGAGGCCACATCTGCCTCCCCCATCTGCTCCTTGTTCCAGCACGGTGGCAGCAATGGTCGCGTGTCCCTGCCCCTTCCCCGCTGCCCCCAGCCCCAAGTCTGCCCAGAGGATACCTGGAGATGGAGCCCTGCTCCAGCTCCAGTCCTCCCAGCTCACCCAACGCTGGTGAGTCCCCAGTGGGAGCAGGTTCCTCGAGAACAAGGGGTGCAAGGAGGGATGAGACCCCATCCATCCCCTGCATGGCCACAATGAACGACTTGCCTCCCCAAAAGTGATCTTTTCCACACGCCCACCTGTCAGCCACCAGGTCCATGGCAGGGGGGTCCCCTTGCCCCGCTCCCTGGCAGGAGATGCTCAGGAGAGGGGGAGCCCCCCTTCCCCAGCCTTCCAGCCCCATCGCTGGCTGGGAAAGCAGGATTTCCGCTGGAAGAAGAGCAATTCCCGGATCCAAGGGGCTGCAGGGGCGGAGGGAGGGAGCCAGCCAGGGCTCCAAATACAATGTCCCGGGAGGAGCGGGGTGGGGAGGGAATTGTGCAGGGCAGGAAGCAGCGAGTTCCTGTCTCTCCTTGGGACACACCAAGGATCAGGGACGAAGCAGAACTGCAGGGAGCGGGGGGAGCATCCGCTCCAGCCAGGGCCTGAGCCCCTCACAGCTCCCCCAACCCCAGCCACGGGGAGCTCAGCCTCCAACATCGCCCCGGAGAGCTGGCTGGGCTGGCACCCCACGGGTACCTGCAGGGACGGAGGGCACAGGTGTGTGTCCCCCCCAGGGTGCCGTGGCCTGTCCCCTCCCCAGCGTGCGGGTCCGGCACTGGTGAGGGCACTGTGTGCTCCGCAGGGTCCCCGGCATGGTGTCACCCCGATCAGTGCCGGGACCGTGACCTGCGGCTGGTGGGTGCCCCCAGATCACACACACGGCAGCCCCCCGCTGACCTGCTGCCCCCAGGATGGCAAAAACGGGGGTCTCCTCCCACCCCCAGGGAAGCACTGAGGGCACAGTGAGGGCAGGCCCCCCAACAGACCCCACCGGTGCCACGGGACCCTCTGTCCCCTCGGCTCAGTGCCCGTTCCACCCGGGACCCAGAGCCACCCCACACATGGAGGGAGCATCTCTCAGCGGAACACGGCAAAGGGATTAAGAGACCTCCCCCCGCTATTACAGGGGTGAGCCCCCCACCGCCCTGCACCACACACCGCACACGTACCTCCTACCGCCACCCTCCTGCTCCGGCTGGCATGGACCCCCCGCTCCCACGGGGCTCCCGACGGGACCACCGGCTGGGCAGCCACGGCAGCCCCCGCCTCGTCCAGCGCCGGGGGTGCCGGGGCGGGAGGCGTGGGAGAGCGGGAGCGCCCGGCCGAGAGCTTCCCCTGTCTCTTCGGCGGCTCTGGCAGCCGAGCAAGAGCTTCCCCTCCCCTCGCCCCCCCTTCCTCCCCGCGCTCGCAGCAATGGTTCATTGTACCAGCCAGCCCAGCCGGGGTGGCTGCTGGATCGCCCTCGAATCGCCATCGGATCGCCCTCGGATCGCCCTCGGATCGCCCTCGGATCACCTCGGCACGCTCGCTGGGGATCGCAACCTGCCCGTGGAGGTGGTACAGAGGGCAGCAGGCATCAGGGGGTCTCTGGTCCCCACTGGCGTGGATTCCCAGGCGCTGGGATTTACGGGGAGTCCGCGGATCCAGCCTGTGGCACGGCGGGGGCTGCCTGCACCTGTCCCCAAAGCCTGAGCCCCGCGAGGGACCATCCCCGGGCAGGGGACAGCAAAGGGACATCAGATTGGGCACAGAGCGATGCCACGGAGCGATGTCAGGGGAGTAGCCTCGCCCAGAGGGCTCCCTGTGTGCAGGATGGAAATGGGGACGGTGGCACATAAACCCCACACAAGGAGTGCCATCATCTCCTTCCCACCACCTGGGGAGGCCAAAGCCCCAGCAGTGAGGGGCAGGGGAGCCCCCAAAACCCTCGGAGGCAGGTCAGGGGGTGAGGGAAGAGGACGTGGCTTCCTTCATCGTGCCAGATGAGACTTTCCCTTTCAGCCTGGCTGCTGCCCCATGCCTTAGTTTCCTTTCTTGTGGTCAGAGAAGCTGAGCAGCGAGCGAGAGGGGACGTGCACTCCTTGCTGCCCTGTGCCCTGGAGTCTGGGGGGCTCAGCCTCTCCCCTTGAGGCTGGCTGTGGGTACCTCTGTCCCCCTGTGCCCCAGGGCTGGCTCAGACCCCCAGCAAAGAGTTCCCAGCCCTCCCAGTCTCAGGATCTGGTTCGATAATGCCACACTGCTCACCCTATAGACCCTCTGCTGCCTCCTGCCCATCACTCCGGCATCGGGGCTGCTTGAAAAGACCCCAAAGAGCTCTCCCCTCCCACCCCAGGAGGAGAGACACAGCCCCGAGCACCCCACTGCCCATTTCCCCTTTCCAGGCGCAGACCAAGTGTGACAACTCCCCTCCTACAGCGAAGGAAGCCTGCTTGACCCCAGCTTGGGGGGTCCCCCACAGATCCACCGGGTGCACCCACCCAGATGCTGCTCGAGGCGTTTTGGGGCTCATCCCGCACCTCCCATCCCCCGCGGCAGCCGGCGTTGCTCCATCTGCCTGCACGGGGGCCGTGCCGAGACTCGCTGTGCCCGCAGCGCCCCGGGGTGCCCGTCCCCCCGACAGCCAACACATGATGCCGGTTCCTTCCCTCCTCCGGGGAGGGCCCCGACTTCTGCATTGGCTCCGCCGGGTTTCGCCGCCGCTGGCTCCGGATTAAAGTTGAGGAGCCGGTGCCGGGCGAGCCGGGGCGGCAGGGATGGGTGTTCTGCGCTGGCTCGTGGCCTCTGCCCTCTGCATCGCCGTCCGCGGTGAGTCCGACCCCCACCCTGGCACTGTCGGGGACACCCAGGCATGGGAGGGAGATGTACCCCATGATCTGGAGTACCCCACCAGATCTCCTCCCGCTGCACTGCGGGGCAGGCTGCAGACTGGGGAAGTGGTTTTATTGCTTGTCGGGTCCCAAAATTTGCAGTTCCTCCAAGACACAGCTGGGGTGGGTGACAAAGACGGTGGGGGGGATGTGCTTTGAGGGCTTGGTGGGGCTGGGGGAGTGAAAATAAGATTAAATTGAGACTTTAACCCAAGAGGTTTAACCCAAGCAGGCAGGGCAGCCAAGTGGGAGGTGACAGGGGCGGCAGGGCGACCATGCCCCCGTAGGACCCTTTCTGGGCTCCCATAAAGCCGAGCAGGGTTGGAAGGTGGCTGGACCCGTTGCTGCTCCCCCTGACACCGTCTGAGGGTGCCCAGAGACGGCGTGTGATGGGTACCCCTGGCACAGCCTGGTACCCCTGGACAGCTCTGCTCTTCCCCGACCCCCCGAGGGTTGGGGGGAGGTCTGCTCCCGGCGGTCCCGGGCCGGGCAGGTGCTGTCTGGGGCTGGGCAGGTGCTGGCGGTCGCTCCCGGCGAGGAGGAAAATGCTGAGGGAGGGAAGGGCTCGTTCCCAGCAGGTGTGTTGGCGTGGGGTTGCACAAGCTGGGAGCCCGGGGGGAGGCTGGGGAGGTCACGGAAAGATGCCAGGCGGAACCAGTCAGGTCCCTGGCACCCTTCAACTATGGCCTGTGTGTTGGGGACAGCTTGGCTGTGTCCCACCTTGGAAACACCATCCAAGGCAAGGGCAAGCAGTGCTGGGGGTGACGCTGGGGCATCACCCCAACAGTCACCCAGGAACTGGGGTTCCCTGGGGGTGCGACAGCGCAGGGCTTGCTCCCGTGGCATGGTGCTGACCCTGGGAGGGTGTCAGTGCCTCCGTGTCCCTTGGATGAGCTCAGGAAGATCTTTTGGCCAAGCAGGGAAGCTCCCAGTAGCAGGGAAGGGAAGCACTGGCCCAGCAGCCTCCCATCCCCATCTCAGCTGGGGACACACTGAGCCCCCCTCACCCTGCCCCTCTCTGCCTTCCAGGACAGGACCATGGGCTCTCCCGCCCACCCCCTCAGTTCGGCTCCATCTACCACGTCCGAGGTAAAGGGACTTCACAGCCCCCCATGCTGGGGGGAGCAGAGGATTGGGCAGGACCAGGCTATCCCAGTGCCAAACTGGGGCAGGTTCCAAGAGCTGAGTGCTTCTTCCTGATCCATCAGCCATGGGGGCAGTGGCTTGCTTGGCTGTGGGTCTGCAGACTCTGGGGGGCTCAGGGAGGGACGTTGGGTTGCTGAGGTTTTGGGGCTGACCTGTGTCCTGTGCCGGGGACTCGCAGGGGTCATTAAGCTGCCCTACGCTGAGATCGAGGAGCCCTTTGAAGCCTGGTACAACCTGACAGGGAACAAGAGCCGGATCCAATATTACGGAGGTAAGAGGTGGGCATCCAGCTGCTCCAGCTGCGCCCACCCTGCACCAGCAGGACTCCCATGCCTCAGTTTCCCTTTCCCTGGCACAGGACAGGTGATAACCTACCAGCTGGCAGCGGTGAAGCCCTACGGGATGAGGTACAAGATCACGCCAGAGACGACTGAGAAGGAGGTGAACACCAGGAAGTGCTTCCAGCTGCCCGGCTCCAAGGAGGACGTGGTCACGGCTCAGAGCGTCTTCCCCAGCATGAAGGGCTTTAAGGTGGGAAATCTCAGAGCCTGGATGTGACCTGCCTCCCAAAGCATCTCCAGGCTGTGGGACTGCGTGCTGGGAGATGCTCCTCTCTGTCCGAGCGCTGCAGGGTGCTGGGACAGGGCAGGACATGTCCCCACACCCCAGGGCGCAGGGAGGGTCACTTCCCCACCCGGCTTGGGGCCGGACTCCTGGCTCCTTTCCCAACTCCAGCAGCCGTGTTGGGACGTGTCACATCCCACACAAACGCTGGCGTTTCAGCATGGATTGGGCAAGTCTCCGCACGGCAGCTCAGCTCCCGCCGGCCCCAGCCTGCGTCAGGGCTGGGCACAGCACGTGAGCAGTGGGGACAGCAGGTTGTCACTGAGCTGGACACATGCCTGCATGGCAAGAGCTTGGAAACACGCAGGAAAAACGCTGAAATCTTTTGAGGTTTTTGGTGGAATGGTGCAGCCAGAACCCCTGCTATGGGTGCACAGAGTGCTGTGCACAACGGAGGGTCCCAGGGCACCACTGAGCCGGACAGAGGGGTCTGCCCTGTGTTGCACCCCAAATCCTTGCCCCGGTTTCCATGCTGCGTGTGACTGTATGCTAATGGCCATGGAGCCACCGGGTGCAGCCGGAGAGCCTGGTGTGTGCACTAGGCTGTGCAAAGGGGCTGGACGGGCAGCAGGGTGCCTGGGGGAGGTTGGGGTCCCCTCCCTGAGGCCGTGTCCCCCCCAGTTCCTGCGGGAGGAGTATTACGAGGGCCGGTACTGCGCCGTGTGGCAGAACGTCACCCGCTGGGCACAGAAGAAGAACATCTACACCCTGTGGGTGACCAACTCCAGCTGCGGGGTGGCCCCCGTGCACTATGAGATGCGGGGGTACAACAGCCTGCTGGGCTCCCACTACGACAAGTACGAAATCGCCTACACTGACTTCGACAACAGCTACCCTCCCTCCATCTTCGACCTCCCCGTCAATGGTGAGCCAGGGAGGGTCCCCCCGTCCTGCCCGTGGGGCTGGGGCTGACAGTATCCTCTCTTTGGTGCCCAGAGACCAAGTGTGGGGTGCTGCCGGGGAACGTGGCGGAGCATCGAGTGCTGGCAAACCCCATGGAGGACCTGGTGGGACAGCACCAGCCCTGGGCACACCAGGTTTTCCATGACTACCGCCGGCAGATGGGGCGGCGTTACAGCTCTGCGCGGGAGCTGGAGCACAGGCAGAGCGTCTTCGTGCACAACATGAGGTACAGGCAGGAGGGGGGGATGATGGCCCTCCGAGGGTGCTGCTCACAGCGAGGAGGTGGCGGCGGTGCCAGCTGGTGCTGTCCCCACCGTGGTGGCAGGTTTGTGCACTCTCGGAACCGTGCCATGCTGTCCTACACCCTGTCCCTGAACCACCTGGCCGACCGCACGCCCCAGGAACTGGCAGCCCTGCGTGGCCGCCGGCCCAGCGGGACCCCCAACAACGGGCTGCCCTTCCCCACTGAGCTCTACACAGGCATCATCCTCCCTGAGAGCCTCGACTGGCGCATGTACGGTACGTGTGGGGTCAGGGGGATGCCAGGGGGCTTTGGGAGTGAGCACTCCTCACCGGGGCCAGTGCTGAGTCCCACAGAGCTCCTCTGCTCTCCATCACTACACTGAGGAGCCTGTGGGGCTGTGCTGTCCCTGCATAAGGACAAGGGTCCCAGGTTTGCTGGTGCATTCCCCCACTTCTCAGCTAGCACCAAGACCTGGCTGTGCTGCCTCTGGAACTCAACTCCTGCCTCAGTTTCCCTTCCACTTGCCTCCATCCCTCGGTGTCAACCCAGTTTCTGATCCCCTGCCCCGTTGTCCCCAGGCGCTGTCACCCCCGTGAAGGATCAGGCCGTCTGCGGGTCGTGCTGGAGCTTCGCTACAACAGGAGCCATGGAAGGTGCCCTCTTCCTCAAGGTGGGAGCAGGGCTGTGCCCCACAGGGTGGATGGGGTGCCTGGAGGGTGCCCATCCCCATCCCTGCACAGTGTCCCCCCCCCAGACCGGCGTGCTGACCCCCCTGTCCCAACAAGTCCTCATTGACTGCTCCTGGGGCTTTGGGAACTACGCCTGCGACGGGGGCGAGGAGTGGCGAGCGTACGAGTGGATCAAGAAGCACGGGGGCATTGCCAGCACCGAGTCCTACGGCACCTACAAGGGACAGGTGAGGATGGCCCCTTGTCCCTGATGGCCTTCCCAACATCTTGGGGCTTTAAGCCATGGTGGGACCTGCCGGGATGTGTCAGAGGCACAAAGAGGCTCTGGAGATGAGGATGTCGCCTCGTCCCCAAGGCACCAGACTTCCGTGGTTCAAAGTAGTGTCAAAGCCAAGCTCCAGGGCTCAGCCAGTTGGTTTTGTCACCGTGTTCCTCAGTTTCTCTTCTTGCAAAACAGGGACAAGACTCCTCTGCCCGTTCATGGTGCCATGGGTCACTCCATACCTGAGGGTACCCAGGGATGGAGCAAAGCTGCCTGGGGACAGGGATGTGGCAGCAAGAGGCAGGCAACAGCCCTCCAGGGCTCTGGGTGCAGAGTCAGCTCCCTGCTTTGTGTCCTTGAGCAACTGGGAAAACATCCCTACCACCCTGGGCTTGGGAGGACAGCGGGGTCAGAGCCAGGATGCTCTCACAGCCCAAATTCCAGATCCCTCCCTGCATCTGCAAGGTCAGGCAGGGTGGGCAGAGTCCCAGCGAGGGATCCTGGGGGTCCTGGTGACAGTGTGTGTCCCCTGGGTGTGTAGAATGGCTTGTGCCACTACAACCAGTCAGAGATGCTGGCCAAGATCACGGGCTACGTCAACGTCACCTCGGGCAACATCACAGCGGTCAAAGCTGCCATCTACAAGCACGGCCCCGTGGCTGTCAGCATCGACGCCTCGCACAAGACCTTCTCCTTCTACTCCAACGGCATCTACTACGAGCCCAAGTGCGGTGAGACAAGCAGCACACGGGGCATGGGAGGGCCTGGGTGCCCAAGGAGATGTCAGAGCACTCTGGTCCCATCCTTGCGGTCAAGGGAGGGGTGGAGGGGATGAGCCCTGAAGTCCTCTGCAGCACTGAGGGTAGCCCTGGGAGCAGGGATGCTGTCCGGACTGGGATGTCCTCTGGACAGGGAGCTTCTCCAGGCAGGGGTGGTCCCCAGAAAGGAATGGTCTCTGGACAAGGACACTCTCTGAACAAGGATGCTCACCAGACAGGGATAGTGTCCAGACAGGGATGCTCTTCAAGTGATCCCCCCCTCATTCCCTGCAGACAACACGCCGGGATCGCTGGACCACGCAGTGCTGGCTGTGGGCTACGGAGTCCTGCAGGGAGAGACCTACTGGCTCATCAAGAACTCCTGGTCCACATACTGGGGCAATGACGGCTACATCCTCATGGCCATGAAGGACAACAACTGTGGTGTGGCCACTGAGGCTACCTACCCCATCCTGGCCTGAGCCGCCCTGGCTCTGCAGGGAGAGCCCTGGGAGACATTCTCAGCACTCAGCTCTGGATCAGCCCCTTCAGTGGGACCATCAGGAAGCTGGGGACACAATGGGACAGGCCCATTCAGTGCTGGACATGGGGCAGGACAGGGACACAGCACTGGGCTTGCCAATAAAGACACTGGAAAAATACTGGACGGCTTCTACAGGAGGGATTCAATTGCTGCCCACACGGCTGTGCCCCAGTGACACACCCTGTACAGATCCCTGTCCCCAGGCTGGTTTTCTGGGTCCTGTGGGACCCTAGGGGCCTTGTGGGGAGGGGACAATCCCGCCTGGCAGAGCCAGCTGGCTCTCTCAGCCAGTCCCAGACACCTGGGGCAAGGGGAGCGGCTTTGCCAGCTCTGAGGTGGAAAACAACCAGGCACAAACAACCCCAGGGATTTCTGCTGAGATGAGAAATTCCCGGCGTGGGGTGCTGGGGAGGGGGAAGGTCTCCACCCTCTGCCCACTGCCCGAGTGCCTGTTGCAGCTGGGGGTGGGGACGTTGTCACTGGGGTGCCAATGCCACCAGCTGGGCACCTTCACTCTCTGGGGGTGCTCCCCTCTTACACCACGGCCGTGGCTCGGTTGGCTCCTCTTAGTTTGGGCTCAAGCCATCCTGGAGAGCAGGATCAGTGCACGAGGACACTAAAACAGAGTAGGAAGGGAAACCTAGAAGAGGGGAAAAGTCATCCCTGACTTGTAGCTGCATCTGCACAGGCTCTACCTTCCCCCAAAATGGGGTTTTGATGGTTGAGAAGTGACATGCCCCATGACTGCACCCCAATTTTGTACAGCAAACCACTGCAGCACCTAGGGAGCTGCACTTCTCTCCAGGTGACAAAACTGCTCTCATCAGTGGCGGCAGGTCATCATATTCCCTTGTTTTTTCTCTCTTGTTCACCTGCTTATTTGACAATTTGCTGATTGCTGAAGGGGTCTTTAATCATTCCCAGCAGGGAGGCTGGCTGGAACTCACGTCTGGGAGAGGAATGATCACTGCACAGGAATAATGTGGTTTATTCTGTGGGAGTCCAGGTCTCTTTGATTCTCTTGACTGCAGTCAATAAAACATGCTTTGACTTTCAGGGAACCGTGACTTTCAGGCTCCCTTTGGATAGGTGATGTCCTGAATTTGCTGCTGAACACGGAGGTGGCTTTGAGAGCTGGAGGTTTTGCATCCCCAGGAAGCATCTACTGAAATTCTGCATTCATGGCATTAGGGATATCGTAGTCCTGAGTGTGGGTAGTTCAGATGGCTGGGAACTTAAAAAATATCTATATTTGAAAAAGGAAAAAATAAGAAAGGACATACCTGAAGGGAGGTTTGCTCTTTGCAGAGCCAGATGTAGGTTCTGGCTCCCAGCCCAGCTGAGCTGTGACCTCCAGACTTCCCTGGACACCCAAACCTCAGAGTGGCTCCAAGTTTTGCAGAGCACAGCAAAGCACAGCCACTCTGAACCCTGCTATTTATTGGAAGCAAAGCTGGCCTGTAGCTCTGCATTTAAGGTTTCCTTTGGAAGAGGCACCTTGCAGGAAACTCCCCAAATTTGATACCTTGGTGGTGAAATATCAGCTGATGGCAACCTTGGGGCAATCTCAGGTCCATGTTGGGCTCCAACCCACACACCCAAGGACAGGCAGGACACGGGGAGTGAGGTGAGATGGAGCTCACCACCACAAACAGCTCCTGGGAGGAACTCTGTTTCCAGTGAAACAGCTCCTCTGTGGGTGAGAGCATCCAGATCTGTGGGATCAATCTGTCCACACATCCAGAAACCCAGGGTGGGCTGAGCTTGCCAGGCTAAATTATTCTCCGAGGAAGGGCGGCTGGGATTTCATCTGGGTTTGGTTCTTCGCCCTGCCCTCGGCTGTCCTGGATACGGCATTTCCCTCCGGAGGCAGCTGCGCTCCGGCACAGACCTCTGTGCAGCTATGCCAGGTGGCCAGAAAATGTGCTCCAGCCCAAAATCTGGCTGCCTTTCCCTGCTGGATGAATTATCTGTGAAAACCTCTCATGGCTCGCACAAAACAAGGTAATTATTCAGCGAGCGGGGGACACGCAGAGCCAGAATATGAAATTATTATCTGTTAGTGATTTACAGAGAACCACAGACGGTGTCAAGGAACAGCAGCTGAATCAAACTTGCTTTGGCAACCTCGTGGCTCCCAAATGCTCCAGGCGACCCAGAGGGGCTGATGGAGAGCTCACAATAGTACTCCTGTGCCAGGAGAAGGGGCTCCTGGGGGTCCTGGTATCCCCAGGACAGAGCCAGGTGGTCCATGAAGGGGAAGGACGTGCTTTACATAAACCCCTGAGATTTTAGGATGGCAAAGACCATGATCCATGGGAGGCTTTTGCTGTCTTGCACAGTAACCAGAGGTTTTGGGGCACAAATAGAAGACGTCCCTGCCCATGGCAGGACATTAGAGCAAGACAGCCTTTACAATTCCTTCCAACCCAAACCATTCCACAGTGAAAGGGTGCATCTGACAGATCTGAACAGCCTTCTAAACTCTGAAGGCTTGAAACTGCTTTGCTGCCAGTGCAGCTCTGCTGGAAAATCACCGAGGCAGCGGCTTTCCAAGCGTTTCTTCTCACACTTCCTTCAGTAGCAGCTTTACAAATGCTCTTCCTCAGCCAAATGTTTCTCCCTTGGCGCCCGTGACTGCTCTGGCAGGTTTGCTGTTCACGTTCCCAAACCTAACCATTCCTTTTCCTTCAGCCCCAGGTATTTGCCACTCCAAACCCCCCACACCCTGACTTTTAGGTTTTAATTGATAGGATAGGGGGGAATGGATACAAACTAAAAGAGAGCAGGGTTAGATTTTATGTTAGGAAAAAATTCTTCCCTGTGAGGGTGGGGAGGCCCTGGCACAGGGTGCCCAGAGAAGCTGTGGCTGTCCCTGGATCCCTGGCAGTGCCCAAGGCCAGGCTGGATGGGGCTGGGAAGGGACAGCAGAAGGTGTCCCTGCCATGGCAGAGGGTGGGACTGGGTGATCTTTAAGGTCCCTTCCAGCTCAAACCATTTCAGGATTCCACGATTTACTGTAACAGATTGCAGGCAGCATTTCCCTTCTCCAGGTGTGCTGTCAAACCCCAAAATCTGAGCATCCCCAGTCCTCCACCTCCTCATCCCACAAAACCCTCCCCTGGAGCACGGCAGCCCCTGAACAGCGAGGAGGGGTTTGTTCCCAGCCATCCGCCGCCTCTGCCAAGCTCTGCCTCCTGCTTCCCACCGACGGACATTTCCCAATCACAACCCAGCATCCAGCACAATGCAACTCATGTCATGAAATTAAGGATTTCTCCTACACACAGCACATTTGCCCGGTGATTAGAACGAGTCCCCGAGGTAGCCAAGCACAGCAGAATTCCGGTTCATTATGCACACCCACGCAGCCAAGCTAAAAACCCAAGACACTCCCCCGGTCCTTCTTGGGAAAGCCTGAGCAGCTCAGATTTCAGCTTCACCACTTGCACCAGCCAGGACTGGGAATACTCTGTCATCTGGTGTAGAAAAAAAAGGTAAGGATAGAAGTTTCCCAAAGATTTCAAGGTATCCCTTAAGATCTGAGAAGGAGGGAAGGGTGCAGGAGCACAGGAACGTCGAGCAAATGGAGGAGATCACACAACTGTGACCAGTTACTGCCTTTTGCTCATTCCATCTTGGATTTACAGTGAACTTTCAACACCAAAATGCCTTAATTTCCCCCATTTCTCAAAGCACCTGTTCTGTGTCACGTTGTACAAAATGGCAACTAACTGACGAAAAAAAGGAGCAATTATTGCATGTGTACAGTGTTTGATCCATCCCTGCTGCAGCAACTTGAGTCCAACCTCATTCCCAAATTGGAACAGGGCCAAATCTTCCCCGTGTTCCCACCTGGAGCTGCTCCCAAGCAGTGGTGTAAGCACGGGGAGCTGCAGTTTGCTCTGACCCTGCTCCCCATTAGAGGCCAATCCACGATCACCACCCATGAAATCAACCATGGCCATGCCTGGGACTTGTGGATGAGCAGCTGCAGCTGCTGGAGTCAGAGCAAAGGGGAAGCACGTTCATGTGAAGGTTTTCCTTTCCCTGCAGACACAACCTCCTGCCTCATTCTCCCTTCCTCTTCCTCCCATTCTCTTTCTTTCAAGCCTCCAGCCACAGTATTTCCACTGCCCCTGCCCTGCTGGTGTCTCCAGCCCTCCCCAGAGCAGGCAGCTCTGCTCTTCCTCACCTCCATTCTCAAGGTGGAGACACCTCCTCCTCCTCCTCCCCACATTCCTCTGCTCTCTTCCTTCCTTCCTCCAGTCCTGACCCTCCTTCACCCACCTCCACAGAGACCTTCCCTCCCTGCAGCAGCTCATCTCCCAGCCCTAATCCAGCCTCCCATCCTCCTCCCCAGCCCTAATCCAGCTCCCCTCCCCTAACACAGGCCAGACATGGATCTCCCTTTCACCTTGTCCTTGTTCAGCCCTGCCACCACCCCTTTCCATCTCCCCTCAGCTCTTTCCTCCACCCAGATCAGCCCCTTCGGACCCTGGGCCAGCCCAGCCCAGCCCAGCCCGGTCCTGTCCTGTCCAGCCCAGCCCTGTCTAGCCCAGCCCCATTTCCCACTCTTATTTCCCATTTTCCAGCCCCATTTCCAACTCCAATTTCCCATTTCCCACTCCCATTTCCAACTCCAATTTCCCACTCCCATTTCCCAGCCCCATTTCCCTTTCCCATTTCCCACTCCCATTTCCTATTCCCATTTCCCATGTCCCAGCCCCATCTCCCACTCCCATTTCCGATTTACCACTCTTATTTCCCACTCCCATTTCCCATTTCCCACTCCCATTTCTCATTCCCCATTTCCCACTCCCATTTCCCATTTCCCACTCCCATTTCCCAGCTCCATTTCTCATTTCCCAGCCCCACTTCCCACTCTCATTTCCCACTCCCGTTTCCCATTTCCCATTTCCCACTCCCATTTCCCATTTCCCACTCCCATTTCTCATTTCTCATTTCCCACTCCCATTTCCCATTTCCCATTTCCCATTTCCCATTCCCACTCCCATTTCCCATTTCCCATTCCCACTCCCATTTCCCATTTCCCATTCCCACTCCCATTTCCCATTTCCGGCCCTGGCCCAGCCTCACTTCCGACTCCGACTCCCCGCCCCCTGCCCTGATCTCGCGCGATCTCGCGAGACCTCCC
>VZRF01011640.1:188314-218452 GCA_013396875.1 Vireo altiloquus | reverse complement strand
GGCGGGAGGGAGGGCGGGGCGCGCCTGTCAGCGGGGCGGCGGGATGGCGGCGCTGTACGCCTGCACCAAGTGCCACCAGCGCTTCCCCTTCGAGGCGCTCAGCCAGGGCCAGCAGCTCTGCAAGGTCCGGGAGAGGGGCTGGGAGCCGGTTGTGAGGGAGTTAGGGGGGAAGGTGTGTGAGGGGGCTGTGGGGGAAGGTGTGTGAGGGAGCTTATGGGGGGCAGTTTGGGAGGAGACTGATGGGAGAGCAGTCTGAGGGGGGCTGTGAGGGAAATGGGGGGTGATCTGTGAGGAGATCAGAGAGGCGTGCTCTGTGAGGGGATTTGGGGGGCTCTGAGGGGTAAAGGGCCTCCTGGAGCATTGTTTGTGAGGGAGGGCGAGCAAGGGAATGTTTTTAAGGGATCTGGAGGTTCTTTGGACTGAGGATAATTGTGGGGCTGTTTTGGGGGAGATCCTGGGAGTATTTATGAAGACTGAGGCCTTGAGGTATCTGTTTGGGGTCTGTGGGTGGGCAGTGGGAGGGTGCGGGTGAGAACCTGGGAGCTTTGGGGAGGTTTTGAGGGGCTGGAGCACGGGGATAAAGCCTGGGGGCTGTTAGGGGAGTGTGTTGAAGGGTTCCTAGGGGGACCTGAGGGCACCCGAGGCAGTTTGGAGGTGCTGAGGGTATTTGGAGGTATTTGGGGTTGTTGTGGGGATTAGAGGGGAGATGGGAGTTGTTCCATAGTTGTTCCTTTGTTCCTCCTAGCAAAGGCCTAGGAGGATCTGGGGACATTTATGGGAGGTCCAATGGTATCTTGAAAGAGTAAGGTGGGTTTTGGGGACAGTCTGAGGGGACAGGGAAGAACAAGATCAGGGATAAAATAGCGAAGAACGGGCAGGAACTGGAGTAGCCTGGGATCAGTGAGGCTGGGACAAAGCAGGTGAACCTTGGGGAAGCTGGGATGAGAGGAGAGTGTGGCCAGAGGTACAGGAAACTGCTGAATACCTGAGGCAGAGCTGTGTGTTGCTGCCCCAGGAGCTGGAGCCGCCCTGTGACCCTGCTCTGTGGGTGTGAGGCACAAACAAGAGCTGGTGATGGATCTCAGTTCCTGCCTGGCTCACCTGTGACACATTCCATCCCCGTCACCCCCCTCTTCTCTCAGCATGACTGTACAGGGAGGAAGTGTCTGCATGTGTGTGGATGTGGTGGGAGGGGAGGGCAGCAGGAGATCTGGGATTTGGGGAGAAGCACTGCACCTCACGGAACACTTCTATTGTTGCAGGAGTGCCGGATTGCTCATCCCATTGTTAAATGCACTTACTGCAGGACTGAATTCCAACAGGAAAGGTAAATGCTTGCTGAACTGGGGAGATGCATGTTTCGTGTAGAACAGTCACACCTGGGGAACCATAATGCTTCCACATCCTCAGTGACTGAGCCTTAACCTGTAGATTGTTGCTGTGGAAAGCTTGGGGGACCCTTGGCCTCCTCCAAAGGTCTGCTGGGCGAGTTGGAGTGTCTGCAGTGCACTTGGGGTTTTTTTTCAGTCAGAACTCAGATGCATCTTCCAGGGAAGGATCTGGATGCATCTTCCCATAGGTTTTCCTCTTACCTGATGTCTGGTATCCAACATTTTTTTCCTGCTGTGTGTCCTTTAGCTGAGCTCTTGTCTTTTTGCATTTTGACAAGTTGTGGAGCTGTCAGAGGGAGGATTGGTAATCCCAGAGCTGTATGTGGCAGTTGTGTGGGGTGTTCCTTCCTGTGTTTGTTGGACAAATATACTTCTGTCCTCTCCTGCCTTGACCTCCAGAATGGAGAATGATGCTGAATCACTTGTGCTGCCAGTTAGTCAGTGATCAAATCCTGTGTTTGTATGGACAAAAAACTGGTGTCGTCTGGGGATGCCTTAATTAAAAGATACCTCCTAGTAATGCCACTTCTTGGCCATTTATCCTCAGTCAGATGGGGATAGGAAAAGCACTTTGATATCTGAGTCCTTAGAGAGGTTGAATCCAGCCTCATCACCAGAGCCAATGGGAGGCTGGGATCCTAACCAGGGATCCTGGGATCCGAACCAAGCATCCTAAACACAGAGGTTTCATTTGTTTCATCTGTTGGAATGCATTAATAAAACAATCTGTCCTTCTTAACAGCAAAACCAACACGATATGCAAGAAGTGTGCTCAGAACGTGAAGCTCTATGGCACAGTAAGTGAGTGGGGCTCAGCCTCTCCAGCCTCTTTTCCTTTCATCTCTCTTGTCTTTATCCAGCTGAAATCCCAGAGCAATTTATGGACTGGCTCGGCTGGAAGAGCATGACTGATCAATAATATGGGTCACTCAAGCGTGAAGCTTTGACTTTTTCCTCTTCTTTTAGCACAAAAAAGAGCTTTGCATCGTTTGAGGCCAGGAAACGATCTGTTCGATACCCAGTAGAAACAAGAGTGTGCTTGCACAGACTGAGATTGCTGCAGGAAGCAGTGATAAATCTTTATTTCCTGCTTGCCTGAAATCTGAAATAGAGATTTTGATTGGTTCTATTTTGGTATTAGACATTTTTCTAAAGATTTCACAGCACCTGATAAATGGTCTGAGTGCCATGGCTAAATACAGTTAGGTGGAGAGCAGGGATCCAAATGGAGTTTTGTATCCTGGATCAGCATTATACTCTGCTTAGAATAAGGAAGTAAAAGTTTGAAATTATGGGGAGAAGGGGGAGGAGCAGTGTGCTATTCTAGTTAGAAGGCTGTAACTGTTGTTCTTATTTTTTCCAGCCAAAACCCTGCCAGTACTGCAACATCATAGCAGCATTTATTGGAAACAAGTGCCAGCGTTGCACCAACTCAGAGAAGAAGTATGGCCCTCCTCACTCGTGTGAGCAGTGCAAGCAGCAGTGTGCATTTGACCGGAAGGATGACAGGAAGAAGGTCAGTATTTGTGTAAAAGAAGGCTGAAAAGGTAAAAGGGCTGATCACAGTGATATTCTGTTCATCTTCTTTATATCTTCTGCAGCATTTCTAATAGGGTTTGGGGAGTGGCTGCCCACTGCCAGAGGGCAGGGATAGATGGATATTGGGAAGAAATTCTTTCCTGTGAGGGTGGGCAGGCCCTGGCACAGGGTGCCCAGAGCAGCTGTGGCTGCCCCTGGATCCCTGGCAGTGCCCAAGGCCAGGTTGGACATTGGGGCTTGGAGCAACCTGGGATAGTGGGAGGTGTCCTGGCCATGACAGGGGGTGGGACTGGATGAGCTTTAAGATCCTTTTCAACCCAGACCATTCCATGATCCATATCTCTTGGTTAGGAAGTGTTTTTCTGGAGTTGAGCTTTGCTCTGGTTTAGAGCTGTTTAGTCTTTGAACCCCTATGTGCCTCTGCCAGACCTTCTGAGAAAGATCTCTTTGAGTTTGGCCCAAGAGCTGGCAGAGGAGCAGAGACTTCTGAATGAAGTGTGAGGTTCTACTTGGGGAGAGGGATGGGAATGATATTTCTTCCATAGCCTGGGGAGCTACAAGTGTCATACCTCCACCAGGAAACCCTTTGCTTAAATACCCTGAGTGCTCTGTAGGAGGTGTGTCTTCCTGAACAGGGGAGATCCATGCTTCATGTAGAGGCAAACTAAACATCTATTGTTTGGGATGCTGCACTGATAATCCCTGCTGAGCCTCCTGGAGCAGACACCCCTTGCTGTTTTGGTCTCCAGTGACTGCCTGTCCATTGAGAAGATTCTTTTTGAGTCCCTACTCATTCATATGTGACCCTAAGCTTGAAAGTGCTTCTTGTCTTTTCTATATTTGCTTTGTGGGCAGGAAGAAAGACCAAAACTTCTTGTTGTCTCTCCTTCCAGGTGGATGGCAAACTGCTGTGCTGGTTGTGCACGTTGTCCTATAAACGGGTCCTGCAGAAGACCAAAGAGCAGTGCAAACACCTGAGCAGTTCTTCCCGAGCCAGCCTGCAGGAGAAGGAGCAGTTCAGTAGGCTCAGCAGTGGCAGCCACTACAACAGGTAAGCTTGGGGAGGGGTTTGGGCAGGGTCTGAGTTCAGGAGGATGTGGCTAAGTCACACTTTGCTTGTTTGCAAACCTCACTGGCTGGTGCAGCCGTGAGCTTCTTAGTGATCCAACTTACTGAACTTGTACACGATGAAAGCGAAGTTGCATTTGTAAAATTTAATGATTAAAATGCAGATTTTAAGCAGGAGTTCTTCACCTACGTGCTGCTCTGACTCATTGTTTTCTGTTTATTTTTAGTCTCCAGCTACTCTCCAAGGAATGATTTTTTTATCATTTTAGCACTGGGAAATACTGTTTTAATAGGATCAAAGTGGGTGGGAATATTTATCTGCCTCTCTGTCTTAGACTGAAAGTCATTCAGGTTCTGACATACAATTTCCTCATTTTTCTAGCCAGAAAACCTTATCCACGTCTTCCATTCAGAACGAAATCCCAAAGAAGAAAGCCAAGTTTGATGCCATATCTGCCAATGGTGACAGGTGAGCCTGTTACATGGGGAAATTGTGGGTGGGTGGTTTTGTTTGCTGAGTTTATGTAAGACAGGGTCGTGTGTGAATAGCAGGAAGCTCTTATGCTAGAGGGCTTTGGGCTTTGAGAGCTCGAGGGGCTGCCCTAGAACCTGGCAGCCCAGTGCTACCTGTATTCTAGACATAGGTTTGAAGAGGAAAAGAATACTGAGCACTTGTACCTGCTCGAATGGAAACTGCTGGTTGGCTGAACTCCCCAACAGTCAGGAAAACTGCAGCCAGACCAACTTTATCCTCTCTGCAATCACAGGGAGAGAGGGGCTGGTGAGGTGTGCAGGTTTTGTGCTTTGAGGTCTGTCAGACTGATCTGCAGGGAGAGCCCCAGAGGACAGGAGAAGATCCAGACCTGCCCCCCATGTCCCCTCCTGCCTCTGCGGGAGAGACAAGCAATCAAACAGCTTTGCTTGAAAAGTGGACTCCCCATCCTGGAGATGTTCAGGGCCAGGCTGGCCAGGGCATGGAGCAACTTGATCTAGTGAAAGGTGTCCCTTCCCATGGCAGGGGGATGGAACAAGATGGTCTTTAAGATTTGTTCCAGCCCAAACCATTCCATGATTCTCTGATTCTAGGAAAGCATCCAACCCCATTCTGCTGTCACACTTGATGCTGGATCATGTTGATGCCGGCTGCCTGTGCAGCGCAATGAGAGTCACTAGCAGAAACGGGAGATTGAGATGGATTTGTATTTTTGTGCTCTTGTACATGCATATTTTCATTCCTGCCTTTCCTCTCTGATTCTCAGCGTTCCTTCCTCTCCCGAGATGCTTTGCCCCCTTATCCAGAGGGCCCCGTCCACGTTGGCGCAGTGGGCTGCTTCCCAACAGACTCTCGGGGCCCACCATTGTCCTGTTGCTCAAGGCATTGACATCCTGAAGTGAGATCACCTGTTGTTTTCTCCCCTCCCTCCCTGGGAACTCTGCCTCATCCATGGGAACTTCCCTCTCAGTGGATCTCTTTCTAAACAGCAGGGATTTGGGAGCATGAACCAGAGCATAGTTAGTGCCAAAGAGTTTGTTAAAGCTGCTGGTAATTAATTATTTACTACCTGCCTTGAATGTCTCTGAGATCACAGATCTCTCCTATAGATAGTGTTGGCACCTTGTCACTGTGAAATGCTCCCATGGGAAATGTCTCATCGCTGGAAGTGTTCATGGCCAGGTTGGATGGGACTCAAGGAAACCTGGTCTAGTGGAAAGTGTCTCTGCCCATGGCAGGGGGTGGAGTGAGATGAGCTTTAAGGTTCCTTCCAGCCCAAACCATTCTGGCATTCTGTGGTTCTGTGAAATAGAACTTTAATAATTTTATAGGGCAGTGGCTCCCACAGAGTGGTCTGAAAGACCTTCTATCATCTGAACAGCATTTTCAGGTAAAAGCTGGAAAAATTTAAGGACTAATTATGACTTAGGAGCTGTGGCTGAGTGCAGAGGGGTTAGAATTCAGCTGCCTTCAGTGCTGGAGGAGAAAGTGGGAACAGGGCCCTGGTAGAACTGGCACAGCCCATCACTACTGGTGCAGTATTCCCTATAGAGAGGCAGCTGCTCTGCACTGTAAGACAGCACCAAGTGTTTTTATCTCCTCATTAAATCCTGGGCTGAGATCTCACAACTCATTGTAACAGCTTTGCAAGCTTGAAAATACCCAAAAAGCAAAATGTCCTGTTCTCTGGTCAGCCATTTGTTTGGAAAACAAGAGCATGTATTGAAGGAATCAAGGGCCTTCCTTTTGCTCTCATGTCAGATGTTGTCAGTCTGGCTCCTGCCAAGGCTGTAGGCCTTGCCACAGGTTTTTTCTGATGAGTTCCAGTAACAAACCAAGTGTAAAATTAGCAACTAAAGAGCTTCAGCAACGTGCAGCAGAAAAGGCAAGCAGCAGCTGCCTTAAATAGACACATGGCTGCGTGTCTTGAGTGGAATAATAATGGGAGTTCCTTAAGTGTGAGTTTGGAGTTGCTGAGGGTTCTTTTATGAGGGTGAATCCCCAAAACCCTCCCCTTTTATACAGCTATGAGATTGTCCCTCCCAGAGTCACCTTGGTGTCTGGGGCACAGCCTGAGCATGGAGTTAAGGTCTGCTGCAGCACAAGGATGTTTGCAGCAGCAGCAGAGTCTGGAGTAAAGTGACACAACCAACACCTCCTCCCTGCTGAGATCAACTTCCTGTACCCTGTCTCCTGGTTTCATCCAAACCTCTGCTTTAGCCCTCAGCTGGGCAAAATTTGGGCATGTCTGAGCTCCACAGACTTTGGCAACACCTTCAACCAGGGTCCAGCTTATCTGAAATGATTGCTTGTTCTTAGATATGGTAGAAATTCCTTTACTGTGTCGTACTGAATTCCCTCCATGTGTTTTTGTTTACGTATTTCAAAGTGGTTGTTGCTCACAATGGCTTTGATACGTGGACAGGATGATTTCCAACAGTCATTTAAAGGGTGGTGTTGAATGGTTTGTTCTGGATGAGTTCTGGGAGGAGCAAACAGCTCTGGAGTAGTTTTTCCTCCCAGTGACTTGCAGCACATCTTGCAGCAGACCTGCCCTTATTAATCCTGCTGTGCTGCCAGTGCCCCTCAGTCCTGTGCTGCTCCAGGACTTCACCCCCAGGCCCTGGAGCTGTGCTGATCATGATTTAGGCAGTCTTGGTGTGCCCATCCTCTTGTGCCAATGCTGGCAAAGTGTTTTTATGCTGCAGACTCTGCAGACACTGCAGCCCCTTCTCCTGTCACTGCAGACAAGGTGCTAAATTGTGCTTGTAACACCAGGCAGTGACAGCACTGCTGGCAGGGGGAGAGCAGCAGTGCCTCAGGATGCTCAGCAGCAAAGTTCATTTGTAAAAAGATTCTCATTTGCATAGGAAAGTCCTGGCATAGTTTAAAGCTCTGTGACTTGGGCTGTACTGCACTGAATGATGTTTCTCATAGAATTCCAGAATTGTTTGGGTTGGAAGGACCTTAAAGCTCATCTCGTTCCACTCCTCTCCAATGGGCAGGGACACCTTCCACTATCCCAGGGTGCTCCAAGCCCTGTCCAGCCTGGCCTTGCACACTTGCAGGGATGTGGCAGCCACAGCTTCTCTGGGCACCCTTTAATTAGCAGAGTGTGTTTTAGGCTGTTCAAACATGGAGAGCTCATGTCTCCCTGACCTTTCCCAAGGGGCTGAATCTTGAGTTTATTTGTAGAGGAAATGGTGCTTTTTTTTTGGTTGGTTGTTTTAATTCTTGATCTGTTTGTTAAAGGAAAGGAGTGACTTGTGTTTGGCACTTTTCCTTCAAATTTTGGAGTCTCAGGCTGCTTCTATAACACAGGGTTAAAGACAGAGGAACTTTTCATTACTAACTTGTCAGTCTTTAAAAAATTACCAAAGAAGAAAAATATATCTGCTTCTCTAATTAGCACCTTAACACATTTGAGAGGGCATTTTGCATCATCTGGACAGGAAAATACCTTCCTGGTGTTTTTATACCCCCAGGAGGAGATCTCAAGCCAGCTGTTCCCCACTGGTGGGTGCAGAACCCTCGGAGCCCCGGGGATGGGTGCTCTGTGACCATCCTGTCCCTTCCTTCTCCCCACTGGGTGGCAGGGGAGCTGCCACCTTCCTGGTGGAGCTGCCACCTTCCTAGCTCTCACCTTCCTGGCTTTTCAATGTGCTGGGCAGCAGGAGCTGCCAGGCAGGGAATTTTTCCTGCTGGAGCTGCTCAGGGAAATGCAGACATCTCCTGGCACTCTTGATCACCCCAGGGTATGGCAGGAGGGAAGTGTGCTTGAATAAAGGAATGGTGTGTCAAGGGATTGTTTTCAGCCAGAGGCAATCAGTGAGGAAGCCTTTTTTTTTCTCTGTGGAGGCTGTTGTGTTGTTTTTTTTTTTTTAATTTCTTTCTCTCCTCCCCAGCATATTTGCACTGAGTGGGAAATTAAAGCTGCTGTTAGTAATGTGCTTGCACACAGGAAGGTGCTGGAGCAGCCACCATCATCTTGCACAGCCTCCACTTGGGAAAACTATTTGGGAAAGTTTTAAAATGGAGTTGGTCTGTGCTAGTGTGTGGGTATGAACCTCTCTGCCAAGCACAGAGCTGCATCCAGGGTGCCCAGAGAGCTGCCACATCCTAGTGTGGGCTCTGCTGTCAGCATGTTTTAGCCATGCAGGGCTCTTCTGCTGCAGGCTGTCTCCTGCAGACTCTCAGTTCTGAGTTTTCCTTTGCCAGGTTTTCTCTCCCAGTGCCTCAGGGCCATCCTCTGACTCTCAGATCTGGGAAGCTGCCTCTGCTTAGTTTCCCTCTGTAGATCCCCAGCACAGTGGGGGAAAGAGCCTTTTCTCCTGCCACATCCTTACTAATGAGTCCCATCAAAGCAGACTGTGGTGCTTTTAATTAGAAAATGGGTCATTTCCAGATGCTAGAGGAGACCCCGTGTGAAGTGAGCAGCCTTAGGGTACAGGTGGGGAACTGGAAGCTCAGAGGCAGAAACATCCTCCAGAGAGGCAGAATTTTGGGTTCAGACCATGTTTCCCCCACTCTGCTGCAGCTCCCAGCTTTAGAGCTGAGTGTTGACCTGCTCTGGAGGCTTTAAAAAAAAAAAAAGTGAGGCTTTGGGTGACCCTGACGATTTATCTTTATTTATCTGATAACAACCAGACATCTTCTAGGTGAAACTTATTACTGTTGGGTTTTTATACAGCACTTTCAGATGTGTGTGTGGCCAGGAGTGTGCCACCCACTTAGCACAAGGAAATAAAAATCAGCCTTTGGGATGGAACAGAAGGCAGGGAAAAATCAGGTGGGCTCCCTGGGCCTGTAGCCTATTGGATATTATGGTCTGGCATATTCCTGTAGCACAGGACTGCACGTGCCTGCCTGGGTCACTGGATGTCTCCTAGGGAGGTTTGTGGTTTACCAGTGCAGCCACTCATGCACAGATGACTCTGCAGATGTTGCTTAGATTTAGAGTACCTGATGGTGTACAGGTGATGTGCTCAGCTATTTCTCTGTCTTTCTGGAGAGTTCTTCTTACTCTGAAGTAATGAAGCTTCTCCCTAAATTGCTTTATCATGGCAGAAACAGATTACAAGGTCCAGTATGTTTTTTACCCCTCTTCCCTGCTCAGGACAATTTAGCTCCATTTGTTGAACTTGGAGGTTATTTGTTTCTCTTTCACATCCTCTCCTTGCCAGAATGTTTGTTTACATTCAGTGGGAAGTTTTGCAGTGCATCCAAGGACTGCTTGTGAGCAAAGAGATTTCCAAAGGGATGCATAAAGTTTAATTATCTCTCTGATTGCTGTCTTCAACTCTGGTTTGAGAAAGGATCATGAGTGATCATGAAGTGATTCCCATTCTCCTTTGAGTGCATCCGTGGGAGTTGCACTGCCTCAGAGGAGGGTTTTGTTGAGAGCCTCTCCCTGTTCTTTGCTGCAGTTTTTCTCCGGACCTCGCCCTGGACTCCCCTGGCACCGACCACTTTGTCATCATTGCCCAGCTGAAGGAGGAAGTGGCTACTTTAAAAAAGATGCTTCACCAGAAGGATCAGATGATTTTGGAGAAGGAGAAGAAGGTATAGCTGTTGGCTTGTTTCCCCCCAGCAGGCTGACATGTTCTCACAGATCACACTCTGATTCTGGCTTTTTATCTTGGAGTTAACATGTCTGGCTGTTTCCAGGCTGCCTCCTTTCCAAAGCCAAAGAGGCTCCCTGGACCCACCCAGGAGATCTCATTTCATAAAGGGTCATTTCCTGACCACTCTCTTGGAGACCTCTGTGTGTGGGCAAGACTGGGAATAAACATGCTGCTGCTTGGAGAAATGCTGTGCTGGCCCTTCCTGCTGCTCTGTGCTCTCAGTGACACAGTTCTGGTCTCCTTGCAGCACTCCCAGCATGTCTGTGACCTCAGCCAGTCTCATACACCTTCTGTAGAGGCATTTTCTGTGCCAGGGGGGTCTGTGGTGAGGGCAGTTGTTGCCTCTTCCAGCTCACTTGCTCCTTCCTGGTTTCTGCACAGATCACAGAGCTGAAAGCTGACCTGCAGTACCAGGAATCGCAGATGAGGGCAAAGATGAACCAAATGGAGAAGACACACAAGGAGGTCATGGAGCAGTTACAGGTGACAGCATTTTTGGTTTAATTTGCTGAGCTGTGCTGTATCCAGGAGTGACCCAGGACATTCCTGAGCTGTGTCCAGGAGGGACTGAGGACACTCCTGATCACAAAACCCCGTGAGCTGCTGCACACAGAGCCCTGCTAATGCTTCTCAGCCCTGTCCTACAGCCTCTGTGCTGCCAGGCAAGAACCTCCTCAGCTCTGCACTGCATCCCAACCACTGTTTGCACCTACCTTGCTGCTCTCTACTCAGGCTTGCACTTAAGTGTAAAGTGCTGTGCTGTATCCCTTATGGACTAGACAGGAACCATCAAACTCATTTTACTTATTGCCAGCATCAGGTTTGAACCAATTTCTCCAGTCTGCAGAACCTTTGTCAGCTCCCTGCACCTCTAAATCACCTCCCTGTGATTTGTGTGAGCAGTAACCAGAGAGAACAAAGGAACAATTGGCAGTTCTTTTAGCCCTGTATCTCTAGTCCAAATAAAGAAGTCCCTGAGCTGCTGGAAGCAGGGAGAGCAGGATTCTTGTCATGGCCGTGGAAACACAGCAGACTATCAGCATGAATAGCTCGAGCCACCGAAGGGATCAGGTCAAAGGGGAAGAAATCAGACACAGAAATGAACTTTGCACCCTTTAATTACTCTGGGTATATAAAGATCTAAAGCTCCAGCAGTGAGAGGTGGAAGGAGATGAGACAAAAGGCTTCTATTGCCCCTGAGGAAACAGCCCCTCCTCCATCCACACACACTGTGGGGAAGTATCCCAGTGGAAGGCAGGTTTGGGGCCTGCAGCTGCTGTCAGAGTGTCAGTGAGAATCCCTTCACAATGCTTGGCTGAAGGCTGAAATGTTGGTATGGGGTGAGGAGAGGGCTGGATGTGCTGCTTCTGAAGGGAAAGGAGCATGAGATCCAGGAGCAGGTGTGCCCCAGCCACATCCCTCTCTTGGGGCTTTCCATGGGTGTGCTCAGTTTTAGCTGGGACTGCCCTGAACTCTCTGGTGTCCAGACACTTTATTTCTGCTGGTATTGGTCTTTGGAAACCTTCTTCAATGATTGCAAAATCAAAGTTCAGATCCTCTCAGTGTGTTGTAGGTGCCTTGAACTGTTCATATGATTCATTTTTTGAACGGGCTGGTGGGTTTTATTATTTTGTCTTTGTCTTTTCCTGTGGGGCTGGGATTTGCAGAGCCCTCTCTTGGTGGTTTGAGGTGAGCTCAACATCTGCCCCCATTTCCACCTGTGTATGGGATGTCAGCAGCTCCTGCACAGGGATCCCAAGAGCTAATGATGATCCATGCCATTAAATCCTCATTTTCGCCGTTTCCAGGCCAAGAACAGAGAACTCCTGAAGCAAGCAGCTGCCCTGTCAAAAGGCAAAAAGCCTGAGAAGTCAGGAGCAATAACCTCCCCTTAAAGCCAAACCCCCAACCTGGGAGCTTTCCCCAGCATTAGCCAAGGAGTCTGGGAGACCTTCTGGATCTCTGGAAGCCAAAACCTCTGTGTTGTTGCTGTCCCACTGCCATGGACTCCATGGAATTCCTGACACTCGTTACCTTCCGACAGCATGCTTGAGTGTGGCCGGTTTCGATCCATGGGGAGAGGTCCCAGCCTTCCTAAATCCCCCCCTGAAGTACTGTTTTCTGGAAGAAATCTTTTCCTAACCAGTTGCTACCACTGCCAGCCCTTTCCATGAGCAAAACCTGCTGCTTAGTGGCTCCTTGCTGGTTCCCAAGCTGCTGCTGTGAGGGAATTGCTGTGGCCAGTTGTTCTGCAGATAAAATGGGAGCTGCGTGTGGTGGGAGCTCGATTTTTTTTTCCCTTGAACTGTTTTTCCTCTTCAAAAGAGAGCTGAGAACTCACCAGCCCAACAGCTGTTCCTGGAAGGTTGTGCCACTGCTGACAACGGTTGATCCAGCTTTTTGAAGATGCTTCCAAAAATGGGGGCCATGTATTTATCTTGGAAGATTTTTGTGGTTTGTTTTGTTTTTTCTTCTTTTCTCTGTCAGCTTGGCGAACCAAACTGCCTGGTTTTGTGTTTCCTTGTTTTTCTGATGAGTGCTTTTGGGTTGGGAGCCAGAGTGGAATGATGCAGCCCCCAACCCACCCAGAATTCCACCCCACCAGTGCCCTGGTTTCGTGGTGACCTCTGGGATTTCGATGATTTCTGCAGCTTGGTGTGATCAAGTGTCTCTTACTCCATTTCTTTACACAAAGAGAGTTCAAGGCTCGGATATTCCCTCTTTTCCCCCTTTCCCTGCCCCTTCCAGATGCAGGGGCCAGGTTGGCTTCAGGAAAGCACTTAACTCAGGCAGCGACCCGAGCCAAGGAGTGTTTTTTGGGGCACTCCAGGGATTTTTTTCTCACTGCTGATTCCAAACCAGCAGGATCAAAGGGCTATGAGAGTTCCCTGTACCAGGGATGTGCTGCCCCGAATCAGCACGGCCACCACTGACCCTTACAGCCAGGCCAGCTGGGGTAAGTCCCCCCAGGCACCTCTTTTGGGGTGATGGTGGTGGATAAAAAGCACTTGGAGGGGGAGCACCACACAACTCCAGGCTGGCAGGAGCTCCTCGACGTCCCAAACTCCAGTCAGGGAGTGAAGAAACATCTCAGGGCTTGGAGACCCCGAGCAGGGGCTGGAGGTAGGTAAGAGAAATGCTTTTGCTGCAGGGCGGCTGCTCCGTCAGGGCTTTGATGAAGCTTTTAACTAGAGCTTGTGATTATTTTTTTCATCCTTTTGTTTCTTATTTGTTACTAAAGTTGATTTTACTCAAAGGCACTTTTTTGGGATGATGTTGGCTTCTGGCACGGAAGGAGCATGTTTCATTGGACACTGCCATGTGTTTCTTTTTGGCTTTTCTAAGGGACTTTTGATGTGAAAACAAGCAAAAGCAGAAATTGTTACACTTTGCCTGAGTGTGGCAACAGGAAAAACTCACCCAATTTTATACTTTTAGAAAATGAAGTGCATTGGTGGGGGTTTTTTTAACTGTGGGCTTTGCTTTTTTTGCTTCCCTCAACATACAGAAAGAAAAAGAGGGAGAAAGGCCCTGTAAATACTGTTCAGTTGGGTTTTTAATCGTGATAAATTGCTCCTGCCGTCGCGTAGCTGATTTGTAGCACCAACATCGTTTCTTTGTATGTTTGTAATAATGAGATTTTCAAGGGATGCTTTGATTTGTACAAATGACACCTGTAAAAGTGGTTTAAAAAAATCCTCATCTGTGGCTGATACTTTGTTTGCTTTGAAAAGGGGAAAAACCAAAACAACCAAAGCACCTCTCCCTGCCTGGAGCTGATTTATCTCCTGCTCTGGGGTTGGGAGTTATGGGAAGGAGACAGTATTTTCCCATTGTTTGCTTTGCTCCTACTTTTCTTTCTATCTTTAAATCCTCCCATCAAGCCCGTTGCTAGGATCCTGGTTACTTGGTTACATCCAACTTCCCAGGACCCATCCGGCTTTATCCGATGAGATTTATTCCTGATCTCGGCAAGGGGATGCAACTGGCACAGATAGAGACCTGCTCCTTTGGCACAGAGGTTTTCCCTTTTCCCATGAGATTTCCATCAAGAAAACTCAGCTGCCCTTGTCTTTTTCCAAGGAAATCTCCATAGGTCCAGGGGTCCAAAGGAGGTTTAACTGTGATCCTTTTCCTCATTCATATCCACTCCCTGCTCCTGGAGCACATGGGGATAGCAGCTCCCTGCTGCTGCTGCTCCCAGAGCAATGGGAATCACTGACCAGTACAAACCAGTACAAACCAGTACAAACCAGTACAAACCACAGTTCCTAACGTTTATGTTGCTGAAGCCACATCCATCTGCCTGCAGTGCACAAATCCTGATGCAGCACTGGCTGCTCCTGTGGGCCAGGATCACCTTGGGAGTCACCTTCCCTCCAAGCCTCTGAACAGTGCAGCTGCAGAGGAAATGAGAGGAAGCAGCCTCAAGGTGTGCCAGGATTAGATTGGATATTAGGGAAAATTTTTCCATGGCAAGGGCTGTCCAGCCCTGGCACAGGCTGCCCAGGGAAGTCATGGAGTCCCCATCCCTGAAGGAATTTGAAAGCCATGTGGATGTGACATTAGGGAACAATGCTGGGAGAACAGTTGGACTTGATGCTCTTAAAGATCTTTTCAAACCTGAATGATTCCATGATTCTAATTCCCTTCTCCTCCTCACAGATGCTCTGGGCTTCCTTCTTCCAGCCCACAAAGCCCTAATGCCAGTGGGTTTTCCCACTGGAGTCTGTAATGGGGTGACCAGCCAGAGTGACAATCCAGCTCCTTATCTTCCAGCAGAGCATGTAAGGAAAGGAAACGCTGAAACAATATTCCATGTCTTACCTGCCCCAGGTGTTCCCTCAGAGTGTCCCTCTATGGTCTCTGCTGCTTCCCTTCATCCTCAGAATCTGGGCTGATGAAAGAGGCAGGAGTTGTCCCCAGCCAACCTTCCTCTAAGGTAACACACCTTGAGCAATTGGCCTTCCCTTGCTGTTTAGCTTTCCTGGAGCAGCAGACTTGTGCAGTCAGCAGGATGGTAACCAGAGCACTGTCAATGACAAAATAATTACCTACTGTTGCGTGGTTTTAAATCCCTGGAGAGAGTTAAAAGCCATGTGGATGTGGCACTTGGGGACATGGGTTAGTGGTGGCCTTGGCAGTGCTGGGGTAATAGTTAGACTTGATGATCTTAGAGGGCTTTTCTGAACTGAACAATTCCATGATTCTATGGGATGCTGAAGCTGTTTTGCACTGCTTGGGAGGGTCTGAGCCCACTTCCAGCACAGGCAGTGGTGGCAGGACACTCCCTGTACCTGTGAGAGGAGGGAGATGCTGCTGACAGCCCAAGCTGGCTGCTATGTGAGCAGGAGCATCAGGAACCAGCCAGGAAAGCACTGAGGCTGCAGCTTACCTGGTGGGTTACCTGCTGGGTGGGCTGATGAGGAGTGAGGAGCAGATCTGGAGGATCCTGTGCTGCTCCAAAACCTGGAGCTCACTGCCCACCCAGATGTGCTTGGCCCCTTCTGCCCCTGCTCGATCTGCAAGAGTTGTCTGTGGGACAAATGTCCTCCTGGCACAGCTCTCCGTGTCTTCTGATGGGATATTTTTATATTAAGTATTTGGCAGCATCTCCAGCCTGTCTCTCCAGCTGGATCATTGCCTGATGCACACCCACAGCCCTGTCCCTCTAATATCCAGAGCTTTTTGGGGGGCAAAAAGGGGAGAACAGAGACTCCTCCTTCACCCCCTCCACTTTGCTTGCTCTGTGTTGCCTTCACTGATGCAAAGGGAGAGATGGATTTTCCCCTCCAGGCTGATGGTCCTCCCTTTTTTCAGCCAGAGAAAACAGAGCTCATGGCCTTGGGTGGAACTGTAGAATCATCATGGAATGATTTCGGTTGGAAGAGACCTTAAAGCTCATCTTGTTCCACTCCCTGCCATGGGCAGGGACACCTCCCACTGTTCCAGGTTGCTCCAAACCCCATCCAACCTGGCCTTGGGCACTGCCAGGGATCCAAGGGCAGCCACAGCTTCTCTGGGCAGCCCCAGGGCTCGCTGGTGACCAGCAGCACCTCTGCTCGTGTCCAGCAGCTCTGTGTGGTGTGACAGTGCCAAAGGAGCAGGTGACAGAGCTGGACTGGAGTGACAGACTGAAACAGCACCTCTGACCCCAGGGCAGTGCAGGACCACGTTCCCTTGGATCAGATGAAATTAAACCCCCAGACTGTGCCTCTGAAATGACACAAGTGGAAATACAGAAGCAGAAACCTCGAAGTGGCCTGAGCCACTCAGACCCCACAGCCTCAGCACGGAGCCATGTTTGCAAAACACCCTAAAAATAGCCCTGGGAAGGGGACAAGGACGAGGAGCAGTGACCAGGGACGTTTTGAACAGGCTGTGTCCTCCCTGCTTGCAGAGGCTGCGGGCTGTGCTGACCGTGGCTGCTCCAGCCGTGGGCTGTGCGGTTGGCACTGCAGTGCCAAGGAGCACTGACGTTCCCTTTGCTGGCAGGAGCTCAGCCTGGAGCCAGAGGAGGTTGTTGCCAGGCAAATCCTGAGTTGTTTGTGCAGCGACTCCTGTTTGCTGGACTTTGCCATGTCGAGCTGTCAGGCAGCACGATTGGTACCAGTGATGTGTCTGGGACAGCCCATGGTTCTGGGGGTGGGGTTTTTCCCTTCTTTTCACCTTTTTTTCTTTTTCTTTATTATTATTCTTCTTTTCACCTTTTTTTTTTTTTTTCCTCCTGTCCCTTTGGAGTAACACCAAACCCAGTAAAAGAATCAGAGAATCCCAGACCATTCTGGTTGGAAGGGATCTTAAAGCTCATCTCGTTCCACCCCCCTGCCATGGCAGGGACACCTCCCACTACCCCAGGTTGCTCTTAAGTCCTGTCCAGCCTGGCCTTGGACACTGCCAGGGATCCAGGGGCAGCCCCAGCTTCTCTGGGCACCCTGTGCCAGGGCCTGCCCACCCTCACAGGGAAGAATTCCTTCCCAATATCCTGTCTATCCTTGCCCTCTGGCAGTGGGAAGCCATTTCCCCTTGTCCTGGCACTTCAGGCCAGGTCACAGGTCTGTCTCCAGCTCTCCTGGAGCCCCTTTGGGCACTGGAATGGACTCTTAAGTTTTCCCCAGCGCCTTCTCCAGGTGAACACCCCCATCTCTCCCAGCCTGGCTCCAGGGCAGAGAGGTTCCAGCTCTTGGAGCATCTCTGTGGCCTCCTCTGGGGTCACTCCAGCAGCTCCACATCCTTCTCATGTTGGTGGCCCGGAGCTGGCCCCGCATGGCAGGCTGGGCCTCACCTGAGTGGAGCAGAGGGGATTTCCCTCAGCTTTCTTTTCCCTTTAGCTCGGGACACATTTCCAGTACTCCCGGTGTTCAGGGGTCGGGAAAGCGCGGATGGCGCGGGGTAGACCTGATGTCGGTGTGTTGGCCACGCCCCCCGCGCTGCCATTGGTCAGATTGTTGTTTGCTGGTCACGCCCGCGAGCTCCCATTGGCTGGAGCGGCTTGGGGCGTGTCCGTGCGCCCCGTGCTATGTAAGCGTGGCGGGCGCGGGGCCGCGGCGTGCCCGGGGCTGTCCGGGGCTGTCCGGGGGTACCCGGGGCTGTCCGGAGCCTCCGGGGGCACCCGGGGCTGGCCCCACCGCCCAGCCCCACCGCCATGCTGGTGGCCGGCTCGCCGTGCAGCCCCGCGGGGCCGGAGGAGCAGCGGGGCTGCGGGGCCCGGCGGGGCGGCCAGGTAAGAGCTCCCGGGCTGCATCGCTCCATCCCCGGGGTGCAGCCCCCACGGGGTCCCTCGGGGAGGCGCTGGGGATGTCCCCTTGACCCGCGGCCGCTGTCCCGTCCTGCCCGGGGTCACTCCGCCCCGGCCGGCTGCAGGGAGGGGAGAAGCCCCGGGACATGTTCAGGAACCGGCCGGGATGCAGGAACAGCTCTTTGGCTCATCCGCTGTGCAGCGAGGCTAAAACTAGCGGTGCTGAGGAGCAGGCTGGGTGCTGGGAGCTCCCGCAGACTCCTCGGCATGGGGCGGCCCTGTCCAGGCAGGAGGAATTTTGGGCGTCTGGAAGGGGAGGCCTTGGGGTCGCCGAAGCTTCCAGGAGCTGGGATGTGTGTGGGAGCCGGGACGGAGCCAGGGCAAAGCCAGGAGTGCCCTCATCCAATGGATCCCATGGGATGCCCCTGCCTTGAGTCACCACGGAAGCTCTGGGGTGAGGATCAGGCTCCTGCCGCTGAGTTGGCTCCTTGGTTCCGTGCTGACTCAGGGTTTGAGGAGAAAGAACTGCACCACGGAAGCTCTGGGGTGATGCCAGGGGACAGCAGCAGACCCTGGCAGGGCAAATCCATGGGGCAGACAGCAGGACTTCCAGCCGGCTGGAATTCCAAACTCCAGAAGGAACTAGGGTTCCCCGGTGACATCTCAGGGTGACCTTGGAAGGTGCATTTCATCATTCCTGCAAGAGGCTCCTCGTGTTCTGCTGCATTAAGGAATCCTTGGGGTGCTGTGCTTAACCCTTGCTGTGCCACCACCGGATAAGGTATCCCCTCCTGCTTCCACTGATGGAGAATCAGAATCATGGAATAGTTCAGGCTGGAAAAGCTCTCTGAGACTGTAAAGCTCAGCCCTTACCCCAGCACTGCCAAAGCCACCACTAACCCATGTCCCCAGGTGCCACATCCACATGTCTTTTAAACCTCTCCAGAGATGAGGACTCCACAACATCCCTGGGCAGCTTGTGCCAGGGCTGGACAACCCTTTCAGTGAAGAATTTTCCCCTAATATCCAACCTCAACCCTCCCTGGTGCAACTTGAGGCCACTTCCTCTTGTCCTATCAAACCGAGGGGAAACTGAGGCACCAAGACTGGCACCAGACACACAACCTACTCCCAGCTCCAGCTGGCACAAGGCAGGCTGAGGGTCTCGACAGAGGTACCAGGGGAAGGAGATAATGCCCCAGGAGCAGGAAGATGGGCGAGTACTAATCCCACTGGTGCCAGTGCTTAGTCAGGTGTGGGGAAGCCGTCCCTGATAAGGTGAGGTTAAATAAACATCATTAGAGCCACCCAGAAGAGTGGATTGCCCCTTCTAACCGCCTTCCTGCTAAAAACTGTTCCTGGGGGACATTAGCAGCATCAGAGCCATCACCAGGTTCATCCCAGCCTGCTCCAGAGCACTGATTTCAGGCTTTGGCTCATGTCAGAACAGGTGCCAGAGTGAGTTCCCTGCTGTTCTCTGCTGCCTGGGGTCTGTTCCACCCACTGTTCCAACATTTCCAGCTTCCAGCCCTCCTCTGGAGTAACCATCCTGCTGTGACAACATCCCCGAGCAAAAACCCAAGCTGCAGAGCAATCCTGCTGTCCCTGGGGAAACTTGGTGGAAGGGGAATGCAGGAGCACGAGAAAAAAAACAACAACTTTTTTTTTTTTGAGGGGGAAAATAAGACTTGCAAATAGAGGGGGAAAATAATGCATGGGGAGCACATGGCTGCACTGACAGCTGCTCTGGTTGCTTCATGCCATCCTACACCCCTTTCCTGCTCAGGAGAGGGTGCCAGGCTGCACCTTCCGCCTCCGCAGGGATTTGAATTATGCCATTATCTCCGCCTCTATGGGTCTGGGGGTACAGCTCGTCCAGTTCACCCAGTAACTAACTGGGTGCTGTTGTGGGAGCACAGCTGCCCTCTTCCAGCCGTGAGGAGTGTGGGGCAGAAAGGAGCTGATCCCCGTGCTCGGGGCAGGGGGATTAACTGTGCTACTGAATCTGGAGTGTGGGAAAATGGTGATGTTTAGTGGCATTTTGTGCCCAGGGAGGGGTTAGTGGGACCCCCGGGCTGGTGATCGTAACCACAGTGCTGCCGTGGCTGTGCTGCTCCTGATCCCCACCCAGTCCTGCGGGACCCCCGCATTCCCTATCTCCCTGTTCCCCCCTGGAGGTGGGAAACCACGGCTCGGGAGCGGTGTCGCGGCTCCTGCCCCGGTGTGTCACACACGTCCGGGAGCGCAGCAACATCCCGGCGCGGTTTCATCAGGCGCTGCCAGCCTGACGCGAAGGGTGTGGGGCGATGGCCCCGTGGCCCGTGCCGGGTGTCTGCCTGAGTCACCCCTTCCGGTGACGCTGACGGGGATATTCCGTGGCTCGGTGACTCCCGGCTGCTCCTTCCTTCCTAGGAAAGAGGAACCAAGGCTCCCCGGGAGCTGGCGAAGGGCCCCAGCACCTTCATTCCCCTGGGAGAGGTAAAACCATGGGGATGGACTTGGGTGGGGTCTCCACCCTTCCCTGCTGCGGGAAGGATTCCCAATCCCCCAGTTCCTAGTGCCTGGTGGGGGTGGGATGCTGGGGAAGGAGGAAGAGGTGGAGAGGGGTCACCAGCCCAGCCGGATCCTTGTGGCATTGTGGGGGACTTGTTCTGGAGGTTGGGGGAACAGCTGTGTTTCACCCTGGTGTTTGCCTGCCCTGCCTGTGCCTCAGTTTCCCCACCCATCCAAACACATCTGTGTTTTCCCTGCCATGCAAAGACCTCCACCCTTGCCCCAGCCCCTCTCAAAACTGTGCCCTGAAATCCCCAGGGCACCTGAGCCCTATCTCAGCACCCACATTCACTCTCCCAGATGTTCCTCCTCGGCCAGAGATAGCGCCGTGGTTGCGTCACGGCGCTGTGGGGGCTGACCCCCATCTCCTCCCCTGCGCTCCAGAGCCCAGACAAACAACCCACGGGCTGAGCTGGACAGGCTGTCTGGGATCTGTCATGGAGACCCCCAAACACCCCCTGCCCCCCGAGGCTGGGGATGGGGAGACAAGCAGCAGGGGCCACCGGCGGTGTCCGTTCCGGAGGCAGGGCACTTCGCACGGGGTGAGGATCCCATCTTGGTGCTCTTGGGTGCCTGGGTCCTGCTTGTTGGGGAGGGTCTCCATTTAGGTTAGGGGGATGTTGAGGAGCCTACAGCTTTCACTTCCCTCTTCATTCCACAGATCCCGCAGGAAGGTGGGGAGAGCAGCCTGCACCAACTCCTCGAAGCCTTCGTCTCGGCAGGCAGGGTGGACCACGTCGCCATGGTCATGGGGCTGCACCCCCAGTACCTCAGCAGCTTCTGGAAGACTCAGTATCTCCTGCTGCGCATGGACGGCCCCCTGCCCTACCACAAGCGCCACTACATTGCCATCATGGTGAGCAGCAGGGCCCTGGGGTGTGGGGGGGCTATGTGGGGTCCCAACACTGCTGCTCGGGAGGCGTTTGGGACCCCAAAGATGAGCCCCACTCTGATCTGATGTCCCAAAAGCTTGGAAGCCCCTTTGGGGTTGTTGCCCAGCCAGGGTACCCCCACACCCTTCCTTCAGGACCCCTGGGGACTGGCATTGATAGTGAGGTGGGAAACCTCCCTGTCTGGAACTCGTATCCCCAGGGAAAATCCTCCAGGAGTGATGTGGGAGGAGTGGGGCTCCCTGACGTGGCTCCTTCAAGGGCTTGGAGCAGGGTGGGGGTCCCCAGCCAGTGCTGGGGGCTGACTGCTGGCTCTCCCCACAGGCAGCAGCCCGGCACCGCTGCTCCTACCTGGTGGGGTTGCACATGGGGGAGTTCCTGCAGGTGGGTGGCAACCCTGAGTGGCTGCGAGGGCTGCACTGTGCCCCCCAAAAACTCCGGAACCTCAATGAGATCAACAAGCTGCTGGCGCACCGGCCCTGGCTCATCACCAAGGAGCACATCGAGGTGAGAGCTGCTGCTGCCAGCACAGATCCCCCCCAAACACACTGTTTGACCCCAAGAGCTGTGTTTCTGCTTGCACAGCCCTCAGGGTTTAACCCTTTCAGGGCTGAGGGAGTCAGTGGGATGGGAGGGAGCGACTTGCACCCAACGGGTCTTTGGGTGAGGCACTTCCCAAACATGATCCTGTATCCCTGCCCTTGGCTTGTCCTGGCACTGGGGTGTGGTGAGGGCACAGCTGAGGGCTGGGCAGTCTCTCCAACCCCCGCTGTGTGTCACAGGCCCTGCTGAAGCCAGGGGAGGACAGCTGGTCGCTGGCAGAGCTGGTGCAGGCGCTGGTGCTCCTCACCCACTACCACTCACTTGCATCCTTTGTCTTCGGCTGCGGCATCAAACCCAAGGAGGAGCAGGATGTGGGGAACAGCTGCTGGCCCCCCTCACCCCACAGCGACAGCAGCCCTGCCTCTGATGACAGCATGGGGGGCTCTGGGGTAAGAGGGGCTTTGCCTTGCAGTGCCGTGGGGTGCTGGATGCTTTACAGAGCTTCCCCTGGGAATCACAGAATGGCTTGGATTGGAAGGGATCTTAAAGCTCATCTTGTTCCACCCCCCTGCCATGGCAGGGACACCTCCCCCTGTGCCAGGCTGCTCCAAGCCCTGTCCAGCCTGGCCTTGGACACTGCCAGGGATCCAGGGGCAGCCCCAGCTTCTCTGGGCACCCTGTGCCAGGGCCTGCCCACCCTCACAGGGAAGAATTCCTTCCCAATATCCTGTCTATCCTTGCCCTCTGGCAGTGGGAAGCTATTTTTCCTTGTCCTGGCACTTCAGGCCAGGTCACAGGTCTGTCTCCAGCTCTCCTGGAGCCCCTTTGGGCACTGGAATGGGCCCTAAGGTCTCCCCAGAGCCTTCTCCAGGTGAACACCCCCATCTCTCCCAGCCTGGCTCCAGAGCAGAGAGGTTCCAGCTCTTGGAGCATCTCTGTGGCCTTTATTGGGACCAACAGATGCTTTAGAGCCATGAAGTACCTTCCACGTTCTCCACAGTACTTCCCCCTCCTCCCAGCCCGGGGATGGGTCATGGGAGCTGCTGGAATCTGGTCAGGACAAACCCAAAGGGAGATGCTCGTTTGAGCAGCCCTGGGGGTCCCCCAAGTGCCTGCAGATCTGGGCTTGGGGGCCCCTCTGGTCGGCCAGGAGCAGAGTTGACCCTGCCCTGTGCTTCCCAGGGCACGGATGCCATGCAGGAGGTGGAGGTGCTGATGGAGAGGATGAAGCTGCTGCAGGAAAACCAGCGGGAGGAGGAAGGAGTCACACAGGAGGAGATGGCAACGCGCTTCGAGCTGGAGAAGACAGAGAGCTTGCTGGTCCCTTCCTCAGGTGAGGAGCTGCAGGGGGAACTCTCTGGGGGAAGGAGATCCCCATGGGCCAGGGGAGGGAGGAAGGAACCAGAATCTGCCTGAGGGAGGACAGGATCAGCTCCCGGTGCAGCGCTGGCTCCGTCTGGGCTCACGGCTGCTGCGGTGGTGCCTTGCAGATATTTTGGATCCCTCCCTGCAGTCCAACATCCGCTGCTTCCTGGAGGACCCTGAATTCGGATACAAGGACTTCACACGGAGAGGGGAGCAGGCTCCCCCCACCTTCCGCGCACAGGTGGGTGCTCAGCAGTGGCTCAGCTCTGGGGGTAGCTCCTGCTTATCTCGGGGTTGTTCCCAGGATTGTGGAGAGAGGGTGAAGGGCTGGAGCTGAGCAAGCAGGTGCTGGGAACTGGGGCGAGGTGTCAGCTTAGGGGGACACCCCCCCTTATGTCCCTGGCTTTGGGGGGTGTCGTGGCTTAAGCCCAGCTGGAGATGAAACATGACACAGCTGCTCACTCAGCCCCCACTTTCTTCCCCCCAAGCCAGGGAGGAGAATCAAAATAAAACTTGTATGTTGAGGTAAGACCAGTTTAATAATTGAAAATAAAAATACATTGTAATAATGTATTTTACCTTATTAATACATTAATACATTTAATACATAATATTGTATTAAAATACAATAATAATGATAAATAATGATAATTACGACAGTGAAAAGGGAAAAAACAAGTGATGCACAATGCAATTGCTCAGCACTTGCTAACTGATGCCAGACCCCTCTTCCCAAACCCAGATTGGCTCCTTCCAGGTAACTCTCCCCACTTTATATACTGGGCATGACGTTCTCTGGTGTGGAATATCCCTGTGGTCAGTTCAGGTCACCTGTCCTGGCTATGCTCCCTCCTGCTGGCAGAGCCTGAAACAAGAGGAATAAAGTCCTTGACCCAGGATAAACCAACTTAGCAAAAAACCCAAACCATCAGCGTGTTACCAACACCCTTCTCATTCCAAATCCAAAGCACAGCACTGGAACAGCTGCTGAGAAGAAATTAACTCTCCCCTGCCNCAGGATGTGGGGAACAGCTGCTGGCCCCCCTCACCCCACAGCGACAGCAGCCCTGCCTCTGATGACAGCATGGGGGGCTCTGGGGTAAGAGGGGCTTTGTCTTGCAGGGCTGCGAGTGCGCCATGGGGTGCTGGATGCTTTATGGAGCTTCCCCTGGGAATCACAGAATGGCTTGGATTGGAAGGGACCTTAAAGCCCATCTTGTTCCAACCCCCTGCTGTGGGCAGGGACACCTCCCACTGTCCCAGGCTGCTCCCAGCCCCGTCCAGCCTGGCCTTGGACACTGCCAGGGATCCAGGGGCAGCCCCAGCTTCTCTGGGCACCCTGTGCCAGGGCCTGCCCACCCTCACAGGGAAGAATTCCTTCCCAATATCCTGTCTATCCTTGCCCTCTGGCAGTGGGAAGCTATTTTTCCTTGTCCTGGCACTTCAGGCCAGGTCACAGGTCTGTCTCCAGCTCTCCTGGAGCCCCTTTGGGCACTGGAATGGGCCCTAAGGTCTCCCCAGAGCCTTCTCCAGGTGAACACCCCCATCTCTCCCAGCCTGGCTCCAGAGCAGAGAGGTTCCAGCTCTTGGAGCATCTCTGTGGCCTTTATTGGGACCAACAGATGCTTTAGAGCCATGAAGTACCTTCCACGTTCTCCACAGTACTTCCCCCTCCTCCCAGCCCGGGGATGGGTCATGGGAGCTGCTGGAATCTGGTCAGGACAAACCCAAAGGGAGATGCTCGTTTGAGCAGCCCTGGGGGTCCCCCAAGTGCCTGCAGATCTGGGCTTGGGGGCCCCTCTGGTCGGCCAGGAGCAGAGTTGACCCTGCCCTGTGCTTCCCAGGGCACGGATGCCATGCAGGAGGTGGAGGTGCTGATGGAGAGGATGAAGCTGCTGCAGGAAAACCAGCGGGAGGAGGAAGGAGTCACACAGGAGGAGATGGCAACGCGCTTCGAGCTGGAGAAGACAGAGAGCTTGCTGGTCCCTTCCTCAGGTGAGGAGCTGCAGGGGGAACTCTCTGGGGGAAGGAGGTCCCCATGGGCCAGGGGAGGGAGGAAGGAACCAGAATCTGCCTGAGGGAGGACAGGATCAGCTCCCGGTGCAGCGCTGGCTCCGTCTGGGCTCACGGCTGCTGCGGTGGTGCCTTGCAGATATTTTGGATCCCTCCCTGCAGTCCAACATCCGCTGCTTCCTGGAGGACCCTGAATTCGGATACAAGGACTTCACACGGAGAGGGGAGCAGGCTCCCCCCACCTTCCGCGCACAGGTGGGTGCTCAGCAGTGGCTCAGCTCTGGGGGTAGCTCCTGCTTATCTCGGGGTTGTTCCCAGGATTGTGGAGAGAGGGTGAAGGGCTGGAGCTGAGCAAGCAGGTGCTGGGAACTGGGGCGAGGTGTCAGCTTAGGGGGACACCCCCCCTTATGTCCCTGGCTTTGGGGGGTGTCGTGGCTTAAGCCCAGCTGGAGATGAAACATGACACAGCTGCTCACTCAGCCCCCACTTTCTTCCCCCCAAGCCAGGGAGGAGAATCAAAATAAAACTTGTATGTTGAGGTAAGACCAGTTTAATAATTGAAAATAAAAATACATTGTAATAATGTATTTTACCTTATTAATACATTAATACATTTAATACATAATATTGTATTAAAATACAATAATAATGATAAATAATGATAATTACGACAGTGAAAAGGGAAAAAACAAGTGATGCACAATGCAATTGCTCAGCACTTGCTAACTGATGCCAGACCCCTCTTCCCAAACCCAGATTGGCTCCTTCCAGGTAACTCTCCCCACTTTATATACTGGGCATGACGTTCTCTGGTGTGGAATATCCCTGTGGTCAGTTCAGGTCACCTGTCCTGGCTATGCTCCCTCCTGCTGGCAGAGCCTGAAACAAGAGGAATAAAGTCCTTGACCCAGGATAAACCAACTTAGCAAAAAACCCAAACCATCAGCGTGTTACCAACACCCTTCTCATTCCAAATCCAAAGCACAGCACTGGAACAGCTGCTGAGAAGAAATTAACTCTCCCCTGCCTAAAACCAGGACAGAAGGACCACACTTTTCCACACCAAACCCCTACCCCAGCATCCTTTCTCCACCAGGATTACACCTGGGAGGACCATGGCTACTCGCTGATCAACCGCCTGTACCCAGACGTGGGGCAGCTCCTGGATGAGAAGTTCCAGGTGGTTTACAACCTGACCTACAACACCATCGCCATGCACTGCGGCGTGGACACCTCCATGCTGCGCCGAGCCATCTGGAACTACGTCCACTGCGTCTTTGGCATCCGGTACATCCCCAAAACGTGGCTGGAGTTTCTTCTCCAGCCTTGGGAGCAGGTCCAGTGACTTGGTCTTGGGTTAGAGTGTTGCAGCTGCTTCCCAAAGGCAAAGTGATGCTGTTGGTGGGCTTGGCTGAGGTTCAGAACAGCCCTGGGAAAGGAGAATTTAGAAGGGAATTGCTCTAAGGGTGGTGAGGCTTTGGCAGAGTTTGCCCAGAGATGTGGTGGAATCCTCATCCCTGGCAGCGTCCAAGGCCAGGTTGGATGGGGCTTGGAGCAGTCTGGGACAGTGGAAGGTGTCCCAGGGGTGGGACTGGATGGGCTTTAAGGTCCAGCAGAAACCATTCCATGGTTCTATGAATGCACAAGGCTTGTGGCTGGAATAACACATCCTCTTCTCTCCAGCTACGACGACTATGACTATGGGGAGGTGAACCAGCTCCTGGAGCGCAACCTGAAGATCTACATCAAGACAGTGGCTTGCTACCCGGAGAAGACGACCAAGCAGATCTACACACAGTTCTGGAGGCACTTCAAACACTCAGAGAAGGTGCTGCCCTGTCCCTTCCCCTCCTGGCAGGGTGTTTGGGGGTGCTGACCCTGTGCCCTGACCCTGCTCTTGCCATAGGTGCACATCAACCTGCTCCTGCTGGAGGCACGGATGCAGGCGGCTCTGCTCTACGCCCTCAGGGCCGTCACTCGCTACATGACCTGAGCTGCCTCTGCTCTCTCCTCCTCCTCCTCCTGCCCTGGCTGTGTGGGAAAGGCCAAGGGGTGAGCTGGTGCCCTGAAAACTTGTCCGGAGTATTGTCTCCCTGCTTAATGGGCTTAGAGCTGTGGAAGGAAAGTGGGAGCTTCCCTGCGCTTTCTCCCAGGAAAGGGGAGACCCCCAGAAGCTGTCAGTGCTGGGAAGACCCCAAAGTGCTGCCCTGGTCTTGGGAGAGCTGCGAGTGCTCCACTGCTCCGTGCCTTTTTGGGGTTAGCCCGAATGAAGCCAAACTGGGATGTCTGTGGGAGCAGTGCTGGTGTCACACCCCTGTGACATCTCCTGGCACTGAGGCTGCCACTGCAGAGGACTGTCCCCCTGCCAGAGATGGGCAGAGGATATAATGGACTTCATCCCTGCTTTTTGGGTCCCACCATGCTGGGAGACACAGCTGCTGGTGGGACCCAAACCTTTCTGCCTCATCCCCTGCGATTTGGGATGTGAAGTGCCTTTAACCTGAGTGCCAGGGCAGGAGCAGGGAAAGGGTAGAAATACCTGAGTGTGTTTTACACCTTTTTTTCCATTGTTTTCCAACCACTGGCACATCTCCACTGCCTCAGCTTTAGGGGCTGAGGTGGGGAGCTGTGCTGGGGCACGAGGCTCCCTCAGCCCCTCTCCTGCTGTGAGGGTGGCAGGGTGGGATAGGGTGACATGGCTTTATCTAGATCTGCCAGAGCATTCCCAGCAGCACAGGTTACCAGGGAGGTGCCTGTTGGGGAGCAGGATCCAGGGCCAGCACCATCGCCACCCTTGGTTTGGCTGTTGAATCATAGCTCCAGTTAAGTTATTTCTATATTTTTTGGGTATATTGACTCCTGACTAGGCATGGAACTGCCTCTGTAACTTTGCTATGAATCTTGTTTGAAAAAATAAAAGTTATTTTTTTTATTCTTTGTCTTTTTCCTTTTTCACTTTCCCCTTGGTCAGCCCAGGGGTGATCCTGTATGCAAGTGTGGAGTGCCTGGGAGCATCCCTGGGGGGATATGGGAGGCCTGAGTACTCCCCATATGCCTGAGGGGGATGAGTTTGACTTTTTGGTGACTGTTTCCAGTCTTTCCTGGCTGTAACATCTTCCCGGAAAGCCAGGATGTGGACGTGGCACTGTGGGTGTCCCACGGGATGCTCTGAGCCACTGCAGCGGTGCTGGGGGGGTGAAGCAGCACTGTGGACACCCCAACCCCGTGATGTGTAGCCCAGCACTTATCAGGGTGTGGGCAGGAGCCCCTGGAAGCTGCTGATAAGATGCCTGAGGAGGGGCCAGCCCTGCATGGGAGGTGCTTCCCCATGTGCCTCAGGAGCTGGATCCTGGTTTGGGCAGGTTGGGACCCTCTGGGCCCTGCAGCCATGGAGGACCTGCTGTGCTGCCCCTCTGAGCAGGCATGTGGAGGGCAGTGGGGCTAGAAGGGAGGCTTGGTGAGAGTCTGCTGGGGATTTATAGGGCAGAGTCTCTATTTTGGGGGAAAGGGGAAAGCTTTTTTGGAGGACAGGGCTCCCTGGGCTTTGCTGCTTGTGCTGAAGTTCCTGGTGGAGATAACAGCAGAGCCCTTTGCAGGTAAAAAGGTGATTATTTGGATTTAAGGTGACAATGGGGCTGTCATGATGTAGTCAACAACCTGTCCTCGCTGGGGATAAATCTGGCTTATCCCGGGGGATCTGCGGGCTCTGGGCACCTCAAACGGCTGCTGGCGCATTTAAGTCCTTGGAAGCAGCCAGACACCAGGGATGGTGCGGCCAGGGCTGGGACCAGCCCTAATTCAGGACGTGTCCCCGAGTTGCTGTCACCTCCCGGGATCGGGGTGCCCACCCCGCACCCCCAGCTCTGAGACAGCCGGGGGAGGAGCACCGCGGTGGCTGCAAGGAGGTCCCCAAGACAACGGAGGGGACAGACCGGCTCCACAGCCCGCATTTACAACCCAAACCACTCCGAATCCAGCCCCGCCTTGGGGTCGTGGGGCTGAAAATGGGGAGGTAGGACCGGCCAGGGGCTGGGGCTCGTCGGTGTCCCCCGGTCCGCCCAGCGCTCCCTCCCCGCCGCTCCTCGGCTCTCCCCGGCTCGGCAGCGCCGCTCGCTGGGAGTCCCCGGCAGCCACGGACGAGCCGCTGGAACCAGCCCCGCCACGACACTGCCCCGCATCCCTGCTCCAGACCTTGGGATCCNTCGTGGGGCTGAAAATGGGGAGGTGGGACCGGCTGGGGCTCGTCGGTGTCTCCTGGTCCCCCCAGTGCCACCTCCCCGGTCCCCCCAGCGCCACCTCCCCGCCGCTCCTCGGCTCTCCCCGGCTCGGCAGCGCCGCTCGCTGGGAGTCCCCGGCAGCCACGGACGAGCCGCTGGAACCAGCCCCGCCACGACACTGCCCCGCATCCCTGCTCCAGACCTTGGGATCCCGGAATCCCAGAACGGTTTGGGTTGGAAGGGAACTTAGAGCTCATCTCGTCCCACCTCTGCCCTGGGCAGGGACAGCTTCCACTGGACTAGGCTGTGCTAGGGGGGGGTCGGGGTCGTGCCAGCCGCTCCCTCCGGAGCCCTGAGATCTTCAGGGTGAGATTTNNGATTTCCCTTGCCGGAGTGTTAGAGGCTACATCGCCCTCCGAGGTAACCCCAGGGAATCACCTCAAACCCCCAAATCCAAAGCCTCATCCCAGCCCTCCCAACAGCCCATCACCCGCCATGCCAACTCCCCATGACCCCTGTCACCCTCTGACCCCAAACCCCCACTCCGACACCCCCAGCACCCCATCACCCCCCTTCCCAAATGCCCCTTTGACCCCAAAACCTCACTCCGAGCCCCCCCAGTGCCCACTCTTCCCTGTTCCGGGGGTGTGTCCTCCCGCCCGGGACGTGTCCCCACAGCCGCACTACATCTCCCGGCATGCCCC
>VZRF01011640.1:159656-187909 GCA_013396875.1 Vireo altiloquus | reverse complement strand
GGCGAGAGGCGGCGGTCACGGGGGGAGCCGGGGGCTGCTCGCGGCCCCGGGGATGCCGCGGAAGGGATGGGGCTGTGCGGGCACACCGCGCCGGGGGTGTCCCACGGGGAGGCTCCACGGGAACCGGCTCCAGGGTCAAACACCCCCCGCCCGCCGGTTCCGAACTCTACAAGCGGAGTTCCCGTCCCTGTTCGCTGCTGTCCTCCGAAGGACAATTGGGAAACCCTGAACGGCTTGGGCTGGGACTAGGGTAAAACCTGGTTTTTCGTCCCTGCTGCCCTCCTGTGCCTTGCCGTGAGTGTTTCCAGCTTCCCCAAAGTTCTCTCTGAGGCAGCCCGTTGGTATTTCTTTGTTTGCTCTCTCCTGCCTTAATGTTGACTGAAATTTGAAACGTCCCCGCTGTGCTTTCTGGCTTAATTGTTCTTTCCCTCTGTTTGCATGCAGATGAATTATTTACCTCTGTACCTTGCATTGGGTTGTGTTTGTCCAGGTGGAGGTAGGTGAGGGCTTGGTGCCCTTCTCTGGGGCTGAAATACTGCAACAAAAGTGAATTATGTGAGAAGGTGCTCAGCTGAGGCTGAAATGAACTATAAAGCTCCTTAAGCTTTAGAATGCTTAAATGCTGCTTCCACAAGCCTAAAAAGGGAAGTGGGAGTCAAAGAATCCCAGAATGGTTTGGGTTGGGAGGACCTTAAAGCTCCTCTTGTACTCCCCCTGCCATGGCAGGGACGCCTCCCACTGTCCCAGGCTGCTCCCAGCCCCAATGTCCAGCCTGGCCTTGGACACTGCCAGGGATCCAGGGGCAGCCACAGCTGCTCTGGGCACCCTGTGCCAGGGCCTGCCCACCCTCACAGGGAAGGATTTCTTCCCAATATTCATCCAAATCTCCTTGTTTAGTTTAAAACTGTTCCCCTTGTCCTATCACTTTCTGCCTGCATAAAAAGTTGCTCTCTGTTTTATAATCTTCTTTCAAGTATTGGAAGGCTGTAATGAGATCTCCCAGGAGCCTTCTCTTCTTGCAGTTGCTTCTTTATTGCTTAAAGAAACCTGGAATTGTGCAGGAGTGAGTGTTAAACTTGAAGTTTCCTGATGTTCCTGTTTTTCAAAAGCAAGTCCTGGGCAGGATCAGGTAAGGAGGTTGATGAAGTTTCCATAGTCTGCTCTTGCTGGGTAAAGGATGTTCAGCTGAGTTAGTTTGATGTGCTATAGAAGTTGCAAGGGAGTGTAATTAGATTCCTCTCCCTGCTGTGATTTCCTCAGGAATGCCTGATGCTCTTCAAACAGACCTTTTAAATGAATCCAAATTGCTTTTAGGAGCAGACAACACCTAAAATCTTAAACTTATGTGGTTTAAATTCCTATTTGTGAAGACTGCAAAAAAGGACAAAATAGAGCCAGAATGAGGCCGATTGTGAGGGACGAGGCTGGCACAGCTACACCAACTGAAGCTGAGTGTCTGGACAGTGACAACAACAAAACCTCTCATTCAGAGTAGGTTTAAATCTGTTCTTGCAAACGGTGCTGGGAATGACTGCGCTGTTCTGTCCCGAGTCAAGGTGGTTTCAAATGTGTCAGTGTGTCCTTTCACAGGTGATACTCTTATCTGATAATGTATCAGAGCGCTTTTGCAAGGAGCATTTTCTTCCCGGATTACCAAGAAATGAGCTGTGTTTGAGGCATGGAGATACTCAAGTCCTGGGAGATGGAGTGGGAGTCCTGTTGGGAGCACGGGGCAGTGCCACAAACAAGGGGAATCTGATTGCATCCTTGTTTTCATGCTGCTGGATCAGTGATCTGTGATTATACAGCCTTCTACTTCATTCAATCACTGGTTAATTTGATTTCCAGTTTAATTTGATGACAGTTCTGAGAGCCAAATCATTTGTATTTAAACAAATGGCTTCTATTTTGATCAAATTTCATTGTGTTTGGCATGTGTTAGAGCATTATATGTATTAAAAATCGCTGAGACTGCGGTTCCTGCAGGTTTATTAGCTGGTGATGAATATTGAGTTACAATCTGTACAAAACCTGTGTCTGGCCAGGGGTGGGGGAGCTTAAAGCAGAACTGGGTTTTTCTGGCTGGTCTCAGTGATGCCATGAGTGAAGAAAGCTGCCAATATCCTTGGGATCATTTGGATTACCTCCAAACATGTCATTTTTCAGGCAAAACTGGAAGTTTGGGCTGCAGGGAAGCTGGTAGGGCTGTTGGGGGCAAAGATGTCATCTTGCTCCTGCATCCATTAAGGTGGGAGTGGAGATGCTCTGGGTCATTCATAATCAGTTCCCTAATTCTCTTTATCAGTGATTTGCTGCATACAAGCACCATGTGGGTTTATTTTTCTGAGTGTGAGAATGCTTTTTATTTTTTGCTGGCAACTTTGGAGCCCATGGAAAACTAATGGATGCGCAACTGCGGCAGCCTTGGGCCTCGGCTTTGTGTCGAGGGGGGAAAAAAAGCCCTTTCAGAGATCTATTTTTATCAGTTAATTAGTCGCTCTTGCTGACGTGTCAGTGCCGTGGTGATAACTATTCCCAGTTCTTCCCTGCTGCAGAGTGGGGTCATGGTTAGGCAAGGAATGCAGCAGCCAGCATGGCTGCTCATCCCCATGGCTGGAGGGTTAACTCCTTCCAAACTGTGCCCCTGAATCCAAGGGCAGATTCCACGTGAGGAGTTGGCATACAGACACACAGAATTCTGTCAGTCTTCAGCAGAGTTGCTTTCCCAATGGTGACTGCCCTTAATTTTTTCTCTCCCTGGAGGAGTCACCGTGTCTCAGTTAGGAGCTGAGGTGTGGAGGTTGCTGTGATTTGCCAATGACTGGGTGACAGGCCTGGAATCGGAGGTAAAGGGCTGCAGATTTCCAAATTCTTGCTCTTATCTGCTGATTTTGAGTGACTCAGGACAATCTGTCAAGGTTGAAAGGTGACCAGGCAGAACATCTCGGGGTGACACATTGGTATTTTGCTCCTTGTAGATGAGGAATTGCTGTTTTCCTGATTTCAAAATGACAGAGGCCTTAATCTGAAAATTCTTGTGTTGTTCACTCGATTGCTTGTGGTGTCACTTGTTTTTGATTCTCAGCTGTGCTGAGACAGGGAGGTGAGAGGCAGCTTTAGTCCTAGCTACACCCTGGTTGTCACTGCCTGAATTTCTTTATTGGTGACTCTCTGCTCTTTCTGCTGGGGATGGGATGGGGGAGGGAGGACTAATTATCTCCAGAGAGAGGCTTTAAATGCTATTAGCCAAAAGAACAGGCTTCATCTCCTAACTTGAATGAGTTGAGAGAAATAACACGAAGCACTGGTGGCAAAGATGTGAAAACTGAGAGCAGTCCAAATGGTTTCTCTCTGCTGAACCCTGGAAATAGATTTATTATTTCTTTTCCCCAAGCCTTTGGCTCGTAGCAGCTTTGGAGGAGTGGGGGAAGGGGTAAACAGATTGTTAACTTTATTCTCTTCTGTTTGTGCTTTTGGCATACTGATTCCAGAGCACAGTTAGGAATTGCTCACCTACCAGCTGCATGGGGAAGTTCGGCAGTCGTGATGGGCAATTCATTATCAAGGGCTAATTAGCCACAGCTGCTGAGTGTCATGGTGCAAAACAAGGTGCATACTGATGAGGTCGGTTTGTGCAAGCCTGGCACTTCTGTGCTAAGCAGATAGTCGGTTCTTTTGAAACAATTTTAGGAAAGATCATTGGCCTTCCGTAAAGTTTAAGTGCTGTTAGACCTGAGGGTTTGAACCTTTTCACTGTCAGCTCCAGAGAGCTGCTAAAAGTAGGAATCTCTTGGCTGTCAGTACCTAAAGGTTTGCCTTTTAGTTAACCAATCCCCAGAAGTTAACCCCTTAATTAGAGCTGTGTTGCCACAGGCTTAGTTGTCCAAAAGCCATCAAGATTAATCCCCACCATTGATTTAAACCAGAGGCTGCCCCATATGGGCTTCCTTCATCTCCTCATGCGTGTCTGTGGCAAAAGTGAACCTCTCTTAACCTGCTTTTCTCTCCTCAGTTCTCTCCCTTAGCTTTTACGGGTGTGTCCCGGTTTGAGACATAGGAAAGCATACAATTCACTTTTCTGGGCATGGGCAGACAATATAGGATAAACCATCAAAGGATAAACTCCAAGACAAAAGTCACTCCAAGACATGGTGCAAGCAAGAAAAATTTGGCCCTAACTGTAAAGAAAAGCCTTGATTTGTAAACTTGGATCAAAGTTTAGGAGGCACTGATTTGTCTGGTGTCTGCACAGTGTTTAGTGGTGGGCCATGCTCAGACCTCTCAGTGTGTAAACAGTGTTGCAGAGGGTGACTTAGCAAAAAAAGAGATTATTGCTGGATGTGGCCTTGAGGTTGAGATCACAAGCTGTGTCTCAGGCTGGGCTCATGGAGGTGAAGCCTCCAGAGGTGTTTACGGGTGGGGGATAAAGCCAAAGGTTGTCTCCTTCGGAGTATTTGAGCTTTGAACAAAGCATGTCACTGTGCCTGTTTTTAGGGAACTTTGACTGTTCTCACGTGCCTTTGAAAGTTGTTGTTGTGTTGTCTTGACTAATCCTTCTCTCCTACTCAAATCAGGGATGTCTGTCACTGACTGAACTCGCTGCTGCAGGTCGGGGGGATCTGCTGTTCTCCCTGTGCCTGCTGGATGGGGGATTTGGTAAATGTTATTTCTGTGTTGGCAAGAGCTCCCCTGCAGATGCACAAAAGTGCTGCAGGTGATGTGTTATCAATTCCTCTCCTCTCTAGAACTGTCTAAAAGTTTTTGCTGGTTTGCTGCAGTGCCAAGATCTGCAGGAAGCAGGTTTGCAGGTACAGCTGACACCTGCCAGCCTTTGGATCCCAGTGCAGGGGAGACTTAAGTGGGTTTGTGCAGGGATAAAAGCAAGGTCAGGAGGGTTTGAGCTGGTCTTTGCTGGCTGCCTCAGGTTCTGTGGGAATGCATTTTTAAAGCTGCTCTGCTGCAATGTTGACAGTGGAAATCTGGATGGATCCACAGAATATTTGCTTCGTGTTCCTGGATGGATGACCTTGTGCTGATGAGGTTATCTTTATCAGCCGGGACTGAGAAGGAGGATAATTACTGAAATAGTGACAAGCTGTCAGATCTGTGCTAGCAAATTTGGGCTTTTATTTTTGATGATATTAAGTTCAGTGTCTGTTGCAAAACAGGTGTAATTTACTGCTTCGTGGGAAATAGGAGAAGCAGGAAAAGAGCTGTTCTAGAATCATGGAATATGCCGAGTTGGAAGGGACCCATCAGGGTCATGGAGTCCAACTCCTACTAGATTGGTTCCCTTGTAATGGGTGTTTGTGTGATGCCAGAGGAGAACAAATAATTAGAAGCAAAGTCTTCTTGACTTACATTTTTTAAATAGCAGCAGGTGAGAAGTGGCATGTTCCCTGTAGGGTCACGGAAGCTTCATTTACCTTGTGCTGAGAGTTAAATTAGTGCTTATATCCTGTTCCTGACTTGCTCTGTATCCTGTTCCTCCTTCTTATGGATCAGGGCCAGAGGGGAGCAAGGTCATAGAATTTTTCATCTTGTACTTCCAAATCAGTTTTTAACAGACCCACAATTATGGACAGAAGCCCTGTCATTGCAGGTATCTGTAAATGGGATTTCTCCTGGCTCAGCTGCACCTTCTTAAAGCACTGTCTACCTCTGGGTGAAATTCTCAGATAAGTGTGCCCAGTTCTCTTGGCTCATACTGTTTTCCAGCAGTTTTGGAGTTAGTGGTGGCTTCAGGCCACTTGGTTTTTCTGTACCTGTTCAGATCAAGGTGAAGGCAGTTAACAGAGGACCAGCAGTGCCAGAGCAGCAAGGGAAGCTTGAGGATAAGTCTTACCTGGCACATTATAAAAAGTGGGTTTTGCTATTATTGTTGTGTTTCACTTGTCTTATAAATACAGGATTTTTTTCCTGACTCTAAGGATAAATAGTTTGCAGGGAAGAACTTTCCTGGACTGGAAAAATTTGTTAATGCAGGGACTGCTCAGTTGCTGATACCTGAGGTCAGGCTGGATCTTCTGTCCCTTAGCCCCCAAGGCTGTTATTTGGCATTGTTACCTATCCAGTTTCTCTGGGCTGTTGTTGGGCTTACACAAAATGCATCTGGAGGAAAGAGAGGGAGGAATTTTCAGTTTGAATTTATTAAGGTGGCTGTGCGAGGTGTCCTGAATGTGCTGTGGTCTGGTCACCTGCAAAAACCTGTGTGAGCACATCAGGCTGGGGAAGTGGATTGTTGTGAGGCTGCTGGATCCCCAAAATCAGTGTCACACTAGTGATTACACTAATCAGTATTATTCCACATCTGCTTCTAGCCTCCAAATGAAGCCTTCAATCTGTATTTTAATGACTCTGTTCTCTCTACTTATCAGCTGTGAGTCCAGGGAAAATAAGGATGCTCAGGTGGACAGGAGGCCTGGTTTAGCTCCCATCTGTGTTGCTGCCATGGTGTTTGATGTCAAGCAAGTCACTTCTTCCTTGTTTCATCCTTCTGTCTATCCTCTCCAAAATCACCTGTGCTTAGTGAGGGTGTAGTCTTCCTCCTGTTTATAGCTAGAGGGATAAATTAATTCATCCCAGCCTTAAGGGCCATAATTAGCAGCCAGGTTCTGCTGGTCTAGTCCCATCCTGCTCCGTGTTGTATGGTGTGTAGGTGGACCCTTTAGTAAATGGGATATGAATAACAGGAGGAAGTGTTTGAATAGCAGGTATGTTGGGTAAGTCCAGCATCAGCTGTGTTCAAGGAGTTGTTTCTTGATTTTCACCTTGTCCTGTATTTTGTGAATGTGTAATTTGAAGTTTTAACTCTGCATTTTTTTAATTTAAATGCTTATTCAGGTTTCACACTGGGCTTTTCTGCCCAGTGGATCTTGCTTTTTGTAATAAGTTCTTTTGCAAGGGGGGATTTTTGAGAGCTTTTTCAGTGAAATAGAAAAGTTTCCCTTGATTCTGCAGTAAATTCCTGCTGCTCTTGGGAACTGGGATTTATAAAGCTGCATGGAAAGGGAGGTGAGAGAGAAACTACCAGAAATCCATTTCTCCTTTAATATGGAATTGTATAGGTGATACTCTTGCATGGAGAACAGCAGTTCTTGCATAAACACTGGATACATTAACATTTCTAACTAGTAAATTTATGGATAATCTCTTCTTTTGGAGGATTTATTTAGATTTGAGAGCATTAGCCTCTGGGAAAATTAAACCTCTTTTAAATCCACTTTGTTCAGAGACTAGACTGAGGAACTGCTGGTAAGCTCTGCCATCTTCCTCCTGCTTTTCTGTGGGCTTGATTGGAATTGCAGTGCAGGGACACAGCTGGTCCAGAGGCATCAGGGCTTTGGTTTTAGATGCTTTATCCAGTTGTGGCAAAATGGATTTGGAGCCTGTTTGCTGTTTCTGTAAGGGGCATGTGCAGCTTTAAGCGTTGCCAAAACCAAGAGAGCCCCTAAAACAACCAGCCTCAAAGGTAAGAAAGAGGAAATGTTGGTGGGAGCTGAAATGTCTGGATAAAGCTGTTTTTCTGCATAATGCCACAGTTTGGGGGGCTGGTGGTGGCTGAAATGTCGGTGTGCTGGGTGCTGCTGTGCCTGCCGAGGTGTACCTTTGATTCAGGTGGCTGATTCATGGCTCTGTGTATTTAATCATAGTTTCTATAGCAGTGAAATCTTTAACGAGCGGGTGGAGTTTGCTCTCAGTCCATCGCTGGTTCGCATGAATGTCGTGGCCAATTTGTTCCTGTGTTCTGCTGAGCAAAGTTGTTCCATAGGGGACAATATTGAAGGCTTTTCTGCATTTCTGGTGCATGTACTGAAACAGCTCTTTCATTTTAATAGTATTACTATTTCATAGGGGACGGCATGAGCATTGCTTTTGTGTGTGGCTGCACTGCTGAGTAAATGCAGAGTAGGATTCTTTATGTTAATGTGAATGTTTATCTTACTACCTTTTGATTATCATTTAAGATAATTGAACCTGTGATTGTAGACTTGAGTCTTCCTGTATTCTCCACAAACCCTTCCCTCAGGGTTTGGTATTTGTTGGCTCATAAGTTATTGGGACACTCTACGACTGTGGTTTAGTCCTGTTGTACTGAAGGCTCAAATTCTTTGGTATTTCCAAGGTGACTTTGCTGCAGGAAGCAGCTTTCATTCTTAATGCCAGCAGCAAGGGGTTTGATTTGCATCCTCAAGATAACGTGGTGGGTAGTGGTTTTGTGTGGATTTAGAGCCACATCACACTTTGCTCTGATGTCCTATAAAATATGTTGTGTTCTTGAACTTGGAGCAGAACATCAATCCTGGAGAAGGGCACTAGCTGTTGGGTCCCTTAGTGGGATGAGAGTCCTCTGGGATGGCTGATAGTGCTGCTGATGAGTTTGGCTTCAACAAAATCTCGTCTGAAGCTGCTGTTATGGTTGCTTTTGGGGAAGTGTGACAGTTTAATGCTTGCGTGCATTGATCATACCCTCTCATCCTTGCCCTCTTTTGATCATGAGCGTTTGGTATTTAAATAAAACTTCCTCGTCCAAAATTCTGGTTCTGATGTGGCATGTGACTTGCTTATGGCAACTAGGGCAGTTGAAACAGGAATCTGTTGGGAATGGATTTGTATCTCCATTAAACAGGAGGGGAACATGTCCATTGCCAAGAGCCTGTTGGAGATATTGGCTGAAAATTGTTGTGTTTAACTTCTGTGCGTGGGGCTCAGCAGCAGCAGGGTGACTTTTGCCCATGTCCCTGAGGTGAATCATGTATGGGGTTAACCTGCTGTTCAAAATGCAGCACCAAAGCATTTGGGAATGTAGTGCATGGGGAACTGGGGTGGTGGATCCAGCACTGCTCAGCTCTGTGGGTGCTATTCCTGTCTCCTCCTCCATAGTGAATAGCTCCCGTTTTATTGTGAGTTCCTTGGAGTTGGAGATCAGAGAAGCTTTGCATATTAGGCAGGCTATGTGCAGGTAAAGTGGAGGTCCTGGTTTATTTGCCATTTCTGTTAGTGTTGAAGGCAGAACACTTTGTTCCCTGCTTTTGATTGTAGAAGTTTGGAGTGCGAGATCTTCCAAGCTTGATTTTGTGAAGCTTTCTCACAGTGACAGTCTTGATCCTGGAATTTAGTGTCCCTGCAAGCTCTGTCTTCAAAAAGAATTCTTTCTTGGGAGGCTGTGTTTGTGCTGGCTGATAGGAACCTAGCTGAGCCACCTGTAATCACTGTCTGGGTTTGAAGTAGCCATTGTGGGGTGAAATGTTTGCTGCCTTTCAGCAGAGTGCTTGTCAAATAGTCTCATTCAGTGCACCCAGATTTTTAACAGATGGGACAGCTTTCTGTGAGCCTGGGCAACCACCACAATTGTTTCACAAGGTGAGACATTTCTCTTTTGATGGGCAGGAGAATTAATAACACTGTGTGATTCATACCAGTGATGAGTCTGGTTTTGGATCAGATTTGGATTTTTTTTAAAAGGATATTAGCATTTGTCTTCAAAGAAAGCTAAGTTGAAAGCCAAAAGTCAACAGAAGCAGTTCCTGAGCTGTTCTGATAGGATGAATGAATCTTGGGTTAGAGATCCCTGTACACTTGAGGGGACTGGGAGAATTGGTCTTGGCAATACCATCACTGTGCTCAGAAACTCTCCCCCTTGTGCTTGGGGTGCCGAGAGGGTGACAGCAGGACTGTGCTGTTTGGATAGGAGGGCTGAGCCAGCCCACAGCTCCTGCAGGGACAAGGAGCTGTGGGACACCAGATCGGCCTTAGGTCTGCTGAGGCAATGATTAACTGCGGCAGGAATCTGTCCTGTGGATAGCCAGCTCCTAATGGGAGCATTCTGCAGATGGCCACGCTTGCTAAATGGAGCAGGAACACGAGCAGGGAGCAGGGAAGGAGATGTCAGTGTCTGGTGCTTGTGGAGCTCGGTGTGCACTGCAGGAACAGCCTCTTGCAGTGATTTTGTCTTGGCAAAGGCAGCAGTATCTGAGTGAGTATTCAGCAGTCTCTGTTGTGCAGGCCTCCATTTGCCTGGAGCAGCCCTGTTCTGCTGAGAATCCAAGGCTACCCTAAATGCCACCACACTTGAGGGATTACAGGGCAGGTCTGGCAGGAGTGAGCAGGGCAGAATTCAGGCTCCATTTTAGTGTTTTATTGCCTGCTCTCGGGGCTATCACTTCCTTTGCAAAGGGGTTATTTCCCTCCTGCAGCATCGCCCTGGATAGGAGATGGGTGTGCAAGAAAGTGAAAATCTCTGGTGATGACTGAGCCATGGCACATTAAATTTAATCATCTGGGGACATGTGGGGCAGGTGATGGAGCAGGCAGATCTCAGGATGTGAACTGCCAGTGGAGGGACATGGTCCCCAAAAGCCAGAGAGAGCCTGTGTGTTTTAGCAGATTGCAATTTAATTGGGCTAGGAGTGAGTCTGAGCTGTTTTTGTGGCTGGAGGATTGCTGGTTTATGTCGTGATCCCTTAACAAAACAGCTCTGGTGGAGGCAGCCTCTGCCATCGGGCTTTGTGTCTCGGCAGCACAAAGGCTGTGCTGGAAGCAAAGCGGGTGCCTGTGTGCCTGGTGTGTCCATCTGTGCTGGCTGAGAGAGAGCTGGAATTTGAAAATGCTTTTAACTGTGTGGGGGGAGCAGGTGGCTTTTCATTGCAATGAATTGTTTATTCCGGTATAGATTGGGGCAGGGTTTTGTTGCTGTCTGTTGTTCCAAGAAAGTAGGAGGAATCAGGGGTAGAAAGCGTGGAACTGGTTAAACTGGAATTCCTGGGTAGTGCCTGCCCTTGGGTTATGATCAGCAAGGTCCTGCTTATTTCAAAACCTAGGGCTGACAAATCCTGGTGCTTTGGGATCAGTTGGTGCTTTAGGTTTTTGCTTCTAGGTGTGTTGGAGGAGTTTAAGAATAGTTTTGTAGCGGAGAACTCGAATAATCTTGTAAATATGAGTAAAGAACCTCAGTTTGTCACAGATACTGTTAGATTATGTGGGATAGGTACTCATGGCCTGGTGATCAACCTGCCTCAAACAGCATGGAGAGATAAGGGTGGCACCTTCCCTGCGGTGTTTGCAGTGGGAAAAGGAATAGAGGAGTGGGCAGGATCTATGACTCAGGGCAGATTTTTCCAGCCTGTTTGGTGCTGGCTGACTCTGCCTCCCACGCCCAGGCCCTTGGCTGTGAGGACAGACACTGGAGCTGTGCGTGGAGCTGCAGCTGTGCAAACATCCAGAGGTGCTGTAGCTGCCGAAGAGGTCCTGTGGATTCACTCCCTTCCCTTCATTCTCCAACAACTAGTTGTGGCCCATGTGACAAACAAATGGAGGTACTGAGCTGGATTCAAACCAGCTGCTGCTGCACTAGGCTGGTTTTGGCCGGAGTGAGCTGCTCTGTGCAACTATTGGTGCCAGTGGAGAGAAGGGAGGGCAGAGCCCGTGGAACCACACCTTTCATTGCCTTCTGCACGGGGGTATTTTGGGGTTCCAGTGCAGGTGCTGTGCCTGCCAGCCCCTCACCTGTGCCTGCCCAGAATTGCTCCCTAGAGGAAATTTTCAGGCTGAGCTGTTTCTCCAGTTTAGTTTCTTCCTGTTAAATACAGCCCATCCCAAGGCATTTCCTCAGCTCCGTGCCTTGAGAATATTTGAGACATTGATGCTTTCTGTAATTTTAAAGTCTTCTCTGCTCCTTGGTGTTGTAAAGATTCCCCTGGTTTAATTTGCACAGTTGGAGAAGAGCAGTTTTCCCTGGTTGCCTTCCTGGCCCAGGTCAGCTCGCCTGCCTGCAGGGCATGAGGAGAGATTTGTGGCTTCAGCTGGGTGTTTTTTTAACCATTGTTACTGTGGAAGGTCCTTTTGTGACTGGAAAGAAGCCCTGATAGTTTGGTTGAGCTCTTAATGCAGCTAAATGTGTTGGCTGGAAAATGTCATTTCTAATGGAAAGTTAGAGTGTCATGAGAGAACAGAGCTGAACCATTCCAGTTCTTGGGGGAGTTCCAGGAGATTACCATCTTTAAGATTATCCCATTTAAGATTTAATTTAAGATTATTTGGAGGAGTATATTAGGCCAAAACCTAAAAGATGAGTGACCATGTGCTGAGCAACCTGGTCTAGTGGAAAGTGTTCCTGCCTATGGCAGGAAGGTTGGGAAGGTTAGGTGACCTTTAAAGGCTCTTCCGACCCAAACCATTCCGTGATTTTGTGTCTCTATCTGAAAGCATTTGGAAGAGCACTAGGAAAGGTACAACTTCCCCTTGAGATTAAAATCAACGTGGGGCCTGGTAAAACAGATGGCTGCACTAAGCACCATCCCCAGGCAATCAGCATTGCTGCTTCATAAACTTTGTACACAACCATGAGAACTACAAAAAAAAAAATTTTTTTTTTTTAAGAAATTTTCTCATTCAGAAACTTTACGGGCTTATTTTCACAATGGGATGCCTCACTGGCTGCACTTAGGTTATCAGGACTTTGCCAGATCAGTAGAGAGAATTAATATCTCTGTTGTCCTGGTTAAAGCCTGGGCAACTTTTTATTAAAACTGGAGCTTTGTGAGCAAATAAATGCCTGGGGAGGGCTTCTTTAAGGAAATTTGGTATCTTAATCAGAAATAATTAAAAATTATGCTAGTGAGTCTGGGAAAAAAAAAAGCTACAACTGAATTTCAAACCACCTGAAATTCTTGGCAAAATCTGCCTTAAAAGGTGAAATTTAATGCTCCTATAGATTCAGTTATGTAATTCCAGAGCGTCCATTCAGAAAGAGCTTTAATTTCAAATAGCTGAGCTGTTCCCAGTTAAAAAGTGTTGACTCTGTAAGTTGGTAACGACACCTACCCAGCACAGGTTTTCTGTATCTCACATTTTTTCAAGTGGGAACTTTGCATTGCCTTTGAGTGTGGAATTTGATTAGAGGTGCCTGGTTCATGTGCTGGAACCTGCAGCAGAGAAGGCATGGAGTTTAATCTGATTGCACAAACCCTGTGGGCTGTTTATCCCAGGAAGCAGTTGGGCATTCAGAGTGCTTTGGGAAAGACCCATATGGCAGGATTGCAAATTCAGCTCTGCTGCTGCAGAATTTTTGGGAGTTCAGGTGAGCTTTCTGACAAATTCATTTTAGTGCTTTGATGGTGGTTAAGCTCATTCCTCTCACTTTTTAAGTAGAGGTGAAAAGAAACACTTTCCAAACTGGCTCTGCAGTGGCTGAGGCTAAACGTGGCCTCATTTGGGGGAGGAAATGGTGGTTGCAAATGAAATTGTCTATCGAGTCATAATTACAGGGGCATGACCACAGCACTGAATGAGTACTCAGCTGCTTAGTTTTTATTCAAAGTTTGAAGAAAATGAAAACCACAAAATGAATGCAGAGAGGGTTTGAATTTTACCCCAGAAGCCAGAGGTAAATAAATAACTCTGTTATTTTGTGCTTTTTGGGGGTGTGTTACAGAACTGACACAGATCATTATATGTGCAACCCACAGTCCTCAGCTGCTCCCCGTAACAGTGGCTCCAGGATGAGAGGTTTGCTTGGATATATCCAAACAAGCTCATTTGGATCCTTCATGGCAGACAGGCACAAGCAGAGGACTGAGCTCATGTTTGTTTAGCATTCATCAGGTATAAACCATGGAATCCTGGGATGGTTTGGGTTGGAAGGGATCTTAAAACTCATCCAGTCCCACCCCCTGCCACGGGCAGGGACACCTTCCTCTGTCCCAGGTTGCTCCAAGCCCCATCCAACCTGGCCTTGGACACTTGGGGCAACCACATGAACTGAAATTGCCTGTGAGGTATGGTACAGGAACGAGCTGTTGCATGAGCAGGTATTTGCAGACCACAAAGGAATTTTAATTTCTGACAAGCCCCATTGTCCTGAAATCAGTTGTGCAGAAAGACACGAGGGAAATGTGCCAGTTTCAGAGCTGAAACCAGTGTGGTGCTGCTGGGGCTGGGATTTCACAGGGGCTGCAAGCTGATCTCAGTTGCTTTTGGAAGGGAGACCTTTTACAGCTCTGTGTCTAACTGTTGGCATCACTTTGCAAACGGGATGGGGGCCCAGGCAGACATTCTGGGAGCTTTTTTATTATTTCGTTTAGGCATCAGCCTCATTTACACAAGAATTAGAGGTGTTTCCCATACTGAGAACTAAACAGAAATAGCATTTTATCACTGTGCAGGCAGACATAAGTTGTGCTGTGTTTGTATGTGCTGTACTTTCCTATAGGCTGCTGGCTTTTTGTTCAAGGTTTGGTAAATACAGCTCCTTCAGTGAACTGAAACTCCTGGGAGAGGCTAGAATAGCTTTTTCAGGCTTTGTATGGTCTGTTTCAAATAGAAGTATGGAAGAACTTACTGTGTTTGGTTTGTGAGATGAATTAAAGTGTCCAGGTGCTGCAGTGGAGGCACGCATAAGGTGGAAGTTTACTGGAAATGGAGTATTGCAAGTTTTAAATTGGTTTTGAATTGCTTTACAAAAGCAGTTAATCGTGTCTTGAAGATGGGGGAAACTGAGGCATGGATAAACAAAGAGCCTTGTCCAGTATCCAGCGTTCCTCATCCCTGGAGGTGCTCTAGGAACAAGTGGATGTGGCACTCAGTGCTGCGCTCTGGTTGACAAGGTGGTGACTGTCACAGGTTGGACTCAATGACCCTGGAGATCTTTTTTGACCTCAGAGATTCTTTGCTGGTCAGTAGCAGAGCAGTAACCATGCGGGTTCAGCGCAGCATGTCCGTGAGTATTTTTAAGGTTTACTTTTGCCCAGGTGTTGGAAAAAAGCCACTCTCCTTCCCCGTGGTGCAGCCCCGGAGGATGCAGCTCCCTTCCCTTTCCAGTTCCTCTCCGGTAATGTTATATTACTGTGCCACCCACAGGCAGCTACTGAGCTGCTGGAAAACATTTGCTGTTTGCATGGGGAGTCACTTATCGAATGTTAAATCTATGACAAAAAGCCACTGGTTTCATTGACTGTAGTATCAACTGTATTGAGGTTTTCAACCCTGGTGATTCCAGTTTCTATTTAAATTGCATGTAGAGCTGTTATACTATTGTCTGATTTTTCCACTTCTTCCACAAAACCCATTCCTTGTGCTAACCAGCTGCTGTGTTCCTGCTCAAAGCCATTGCTTCCCAACAAGTGCAAAAATGCCTTAAGTGTTGGGATCCTTGAAAAAAGAGGGAAACTGATGGGCTGTTAATTAGTGGTGCATCCCGTTAATTGACATGTTGCCAGATTAGGCTGCAGAACAACTGGATGTAATCTGTGTGGTTTTACTGAGGGGGAATATTCTGATTTCCCTCCAAGTGACCTCTCCACTGCTCAGTGTGTGATTAGTGCAGAACAAACTGGGTCAGCTGAGGCTGCTCAGAGGATTTTGAAACCAGCATTTGTAGTTCCAGCAATTTGCAAAAACCAGCAAATGATGTTCAAACCACGTGACTGAAGGACATGAGCAAACCAGGATTTTTAGGTGGAACTGGTTTGTTTTTAAATGAATTCAGAAAAATAGATAAGCTTTTTGGCATTCCACTGACTTGAAAAAGGGTTTGTGCATTTCTTCCCCTTTGTACCACTCTGTCCAGCAAGAGGTTAATTATACCTTTACACCTTGTCTTGTAATCTGTACTTGGCACAGTTGCTCTGTTTAGGCTTTTTAAGAATTTCCCTTGTAATATTTAAACTCCAGTTGTGCACCCATGCTGTAATCTGTCCCTTGGGAGAACAGTTTGGTGCTGTTGAGGTATTCTGCTTTGTAGAACAGAATTTTAATATTGTTTACCATGCTCTTAATCTCACCTCTGGCAGATAAAATGAGTTTCTTTAGCCCTTCTCCTGAGGACCTGATGGGGCTTCATGGCCAAGGGACCCATGGCATTAGGTGGAGTTATCTCAGCTTTGCAAAAATCCTCTCATCTGTCTTCCTGGAGGGAGTAATTGATTGGTGAGAAAATAAAATGTTGATTTTGTTTTTGAAATTGCATTTATACAAAGGAACAGGCAGCAGATCCGTGGGGCAGTTGGTTTGTGAGTCTGGCCCTTGAGAAACATTTGCAGCTGGGGAGAGTCCTGGTGGTTTGGATCAATTATTCGAGTGGAGTTTGGCAAATCAGGGAGGAAGACTGAGGACGTTCTCTGTGTGATGAAGAGGAGGCTGCTCTGTGCCTGGCCTCCATCTCTCAGCTGGCTTATTCCTGGTGTCCACATTTTATTATGATGGTGAGCTGTTGTGGGCAGCACCAGCCCTTTGCTGGGCTCTTGTCATCTGCCCCAGTGGAAGCCTTCTGGGTGCTGCTGTAGTAATGTAATTTTTTAAGTGGTGTAAAGCAAAGGGCTGAAGTGGCGTAATGAGTGATGATACAATATTTGTTTATTGGCTGTCACTAGCACCATATGAGGTCAAAATGAATAATCATCTGGGAGTTGTCAGGTGAGCTTGTTTAATTTCATGGGTCATGGTCTGTATTAATGCAGGACCATGTTCCTCAAGCTATGGGTGTGTTAACCCTTCCCTTTCCCTCCAGCTGATGGATATAGTTCCAAACTGTTATAAGAGCATCCTTTCTCTCTCCCACATGCTTTATTTTTCCAAGACAGTCTTGGGTTTTGTCTCATTACAGTAAAAGCCCTGTAGTAGCTGCCCAGCTGCTGTCGTGTCCCTCTCTGGAATGGTGATTTAGAGCTGAGCCAGCATGGAAACTGCCTTTCCATGCCTAAGGCAAGCCTGTTGGCAGCCACTGTGGAGAAGTAACGTGCCACTTCTGCTTGGAAGAGTTGTCAGTTTTCTAGTTTACTTGGGAAAAACAACCAACATTGGCTTAGGTTTTAGCTGGACTTTTGGAAGCATGCTGTAAGTCTTTTGAAGGAAGCTGTTCCTGTTCGTGGAGGAGGTGAGCAATGAGGACAGAGGGGTCCAGCTAATGAGCTTCATTCCAAAGGAAGATGAATGCTTAATGTTGCACAAGTCTGCATAAGGATTGCTGAGAATGAGACTGTGAGGAAAGGGGGAAGCTGTAAAGGGGTCATCAGTAAAGTGCATGGATGTGGATTGCCCAAGGCTGGAACAAACAGTGGCACCTTGGTGTGCAGCTTCGTGGTGGTTTGAGCTGGGGGCTGTTGAGGTCCTGTCCTTGCCAGCCCACTCCTCTGGACATGAGTGGTCTGTATCTGGGTCAGCTTTGACTGTTCCCAGAGCAGCTGTATCAGTGCTGGTGCAAGGAATGGGTGGGAGGAGGTCCAAAGTCTGGAACTGGGCTGGTTTGTGTTGCTGTGGGAGGATGTGACAGAGCTGAGCACATGGGCAGACCTGGGAAAGGCAAAATTCCCTGTGCGGCAGGGAGTGTGTTAAGATTGAAGAAATAGGGTGGAAAACTGTAGAAAACACTCCAGCATGGCTGTGAAGCAGTCGTTTTCTATTGTGTGTGGATTAGCTGCCTAGCTGGAAAAAAGCCATCACCTTGCTGCCGGGAGTTCAGAGCCGGGTCAATGGAACAGGAATATATTCTTAGAGTGGTACAAAGAGCTGGGAAAAAAAACTGTAAAGTGTTTGAAGTCTCGAGGCAGACAAAGACCGTGGTTCTGTTGCTGTGATGGCCAGAGTAGTGAGGGGCAGGGGAGTGTCCTGAGCGCTGAAAGTTGCTGAGCTGTGCCGGGAACAGGGCTCTGGAAACACAGGAATTTCACACAGCTGTCAGGCCCAGCGAATGTGGGAGCACTCAGAGGACATGAATATTCAGAGGAGCTGTGGCGTGTCATGCTAGAGGAAATGAAAAATCCAAGTTTTCTCAGGATTAGGTATCTGGGAAACCTGTGACAGCAGGGGATAAAAGCAAATTTCTGTTCCTGGGGTGGGTTATCTCAAACCACCCATTCCAGAATGCAGCTTTCCAATTATCCTAGTTAAGGCTGGCAGCAGGATCCACACTGCTTAATCCATTTCTTTGGTGAGAAGTGCCCGTTCCTTAGTGCAGGCATAGCCCAGCGCTCCTGCTTTGGCAGCCTGTGGCAATGCTGTGGGAGTGCAGACTTTGCTCCTTCTTCCTCTACCCTGGCATCATTTTTTTTTTCCCCCCAGTGTGCCGTTTATGCTTGTTCTGTTATTAACCAGATATTGTGGATTTAGTGTTCTGCTCAGAAAGATCCTCCCAGCACAGGCTGAGGTGCTTCCAGCTGTGCTGTCAGGCAGTGACAGATGTCTCCAGTGTGCACAGTGAGTGTCCAGCAGTGACAGGCTGCCAGGATTAGTATTCCAAGCACAAATGTGCCCCTTGTAGTGTGCAAAGCTCAGCACAGCCTGTGCAGGAATGCCCTTGAAAGGCAAATTAACCCAACTCCCTGGTGGCTCTGGGGGAGTGGGAGCACTGCTGTCATCTGTGCTGAGGTTCAAGTAGGCTTTGAGGTGGCTGTTTCTGTTTCCCTTCTGCTTTCCTTTCCCAGAAGGGCTTGCTGAAAGGGCAGGCAGGGATGGTGGCTCTTCTGCCTTCAGTGGGGGAGCATTCCCTGACAGGAGATTGGAGCCAGATGAGGGTCAGGCTCTGTCCCCAGGGAATAAGGGACAGGACAAGAGGGAACAGCCTCAAGTTGTGCATGGGGAGGTTTAGGTTGGATATCAGGGAAAATTTCTTCACCAAAAGGGTTTGTCAAGCCGTGACCCAGGCTGCTCAGAGCAGTGTCAGAGTCACCATTCCTGGAAGCATTCAAAAACGTGCAGATGTGGCACCTGGGAACATGGGTTAGTGGTTGGACTCAATCATCTTGGAGAGCTTTTCCAGCCTAAATGATGCTGCAGTTCATTCACTCAAGTTCTCACAAACAGTGCCCTTGATGCAGCACGTGGATGCACCAAACCATGCATCCAAATGCGTGTGAAAGCTGTGTTTTAACAGCATTCATGGATTAGGCTGTAGGAGGATTCTGAAGGTGATTCCTAAGCAACTTGTGGCCGTCTGCCTCTGAAATCAAAACCTCCTGATGTTCTTGATCCACTCACTTGCTGCCCAGAAGCCTGTACAGATACTTGATCTCTTTTCTGGGCTATTTGAAGCTGTGATCACCAGTTATGTTTTGAGGGTTTAGTGGCTCTGTTGAGGTGTTCCCCCCATTCCAAGAACATTGCTGCAATGGAATTCAAACTGCAGCAGAGAGAAGTAGCCTGGAGCATGGTTGTCTGAACCAAAGAAGCATTTTTCCCCACACAGCTGAGCAAAGCAAAGCTGAAAAGGCCCAGTGGGCAGAGTTTCCATGGATGGTGTGTTGTGGTTGTCTCCGCTGACACTGCAGCCCTGGGATGCTCCAGTGCTCTTGAACAAGCTGAGCACGTGCTGCACACTCAGCAGGTTGTCACATGAAGATGATCAGCTGATCTCATGTTAAACTAAAGCCACCAAACTGTGCTTTGCTGCTGGGAGCAAAGGTGGGTGAGTTGGCCTGGGCTTCATGGGGAAAAGGCTAGGCTGAAGTGGGCTATAGATAGAGGCTGGCGTTGACTCCTCAGCACTGGAACGACCTGATTTTGTAGTTCTTCCCCAGTCACCCCATGCTGTTCCTGCTGACATGTCCAGTGGTGGTTGTCTAAGTTTGAACTGCAAGATTTTGAGGACAGAACCTCCCTTTTTCTAAAACACTGAGCCTGTTTTCTGCTGTGTTACAAAATCTGTCAAAATCAAGACGCATCATGATTTCCCCAAACTCTGTTCCTCTGGCACCTCATTTCAGAACTTTCACCAGAGAAAAACTACTAAAATCCTGGTTCCTTTTTAGTTTTGTTGTGTTTTGTTTTGTTTTTTTTTCCCACAGTATGTTCAAAAGTTCCTTGATGCTGTGTGGCATCTGAAATACTTCCTGTGCATGTGCTGTGCTGCCTTTGCTAGATAAAGCAGTAGGCTGTTCCCTTTTCCAGCAGGCACGTCCCTTCCTGAAGAGGCAGATGTGGAATGTTTTCCCTGGGAACAAATATTGCTGCTTTGTAATTATGGCACCTTAATTTTGTTTCTCTTTTCTTTCCACCACAGCATGTGTGTGATTAAAAGCTTCTGATGTCTTCAAAGAGGGGTGACAAAGTCACACTCTTCCTAGTTTGGGGCAGGATTTCTGCTCTAGGTTCCCTCCACACTGGTTTTGTGTAGGCTGAGCAGAGCTGATAGAGAAATGAAACTAAATCTGAGCTTTGTTCACACTTGGCATTTTAATTTGTGTGTTGACTCTGTTTCCTGTTTTTGTAGGAATTACTGCAGACATTAGTGTGCAAGAGGAATGGAAGAGAACGCTGGTGAGTACACTGGTCTTGGATATCTTGCCACAGATTATGGTTGTGTCCATAATCTGGACACATTGATGCTGTCCTCCTTGGTTAAGCATCATGAAGAACCCAATTACTTTAAACTTGGTGTCTTCATTTCAAGTGTAGAAGGTGATTAGGAAATAATGTCGTTTGGCAGATGCATCAGCTGCACTTGTACTGTGGTGTGGACCAAATCTGATTGAAGCTCTGTACATATGGAAGATCTTTTTTGGACTCTCCCATCTGTGAAACCTGTAATACAGGTCTCTTGGCTATCCCAGGTTCTTCAAAACAAGTAACATCCCCTTTCTTAATAGGGAAGAGGCCAGAAGCAATGAGCTGGTTTGAACAAGGCACATGGCAAGGCATAAAGGGGATCAGCTCCTGGTTGTTCCTGTGGTTCCGTATTTATTCCTTTAGGCTGCTCTATCTTGCAGAAGAGACAGGATTTTTTTAATTAAATTTTTTAAAATTAAAATTGAAATCTCTTCCTTTAGGCAGTGTGTAGTGCTTGCCCTGAAGCAAGCAAATTCATTGCTGGTAGCTGATTTAACTGATGCAAGGATATGGTTCTAACTAAAACGCACAGATTTTTGGCTTAGCGATTGCCTTGAAGAGTTCTTCCATCTGTTTGCCTAAAATGGCTACAAGAAAGGAGTTAAATGCCCATTTTTCCCCTGCTATTGACATGAGATTTGCATGAAAGCTCTTGCGTGCACTGTGGGAAACCAGTGTCCATGCAGCATATTGACCTCACATCTTCCAGACTGTGATACTGCAGTTGGTGACTTCTAACTCATAAATAATATTTCTAGGTTATTGTATGCAGTCAGATGATGCCATCCTGAAAACTTTGGGAATGGATATACTTGTCAGCAGGGCAGTGTGCTTGGTGAGGCAGATGAAGGCTGGTTTTTGGCTTCATACAGAGCTGGTATGTTGGAGCCCAGTGGCCTGGTTGGACCATCTGCAAGCCAAGAGTTCCTGCATAAAAACATAATGTGCTTGTAGTCCTGGTGGCAAGAACTGCTGTGCCCTCTCTTTGTTAGGCTGTAAGGTGCACATTTAATCTGTGGTGATTGCTTTTCTTTCTGATTTGTTCATGGCAAACTAATTCCCAATGATGACTTGTGGAGGAGGTGGAAGGTGAAGTGAGTTTGGCACTGGCACTGAGGCTGGAGCAGTGGCTGTGGAGGTGGCAGCTCCTAGTGAGTCCTGGGACAGAGCACAGCAGAGCAGGGCCATGTTTCACTCTCTAGAGCTTGAATTACTGGGATGGCTTTGAGCAAGACCAGGTTGGATGAGGTTCTGAGCAACCTGGTCTAGTGGAATGTGTCCCTGCCCAGAGCAGGGGGTGGAACGAGATGTTCATGGTCTCTGCCATCCCAAACCATTCTGTGATCAGTGAGCTCTCCTTATTCACCAGGACTCAGCCTGTGCTGGGACTGCACCAGCCATCCCTGTTCACATCACAGAGCTTTGTGCCCCTTTTCATGTGCAGTTGAACCCCATTTTTTGGCTAGATCAGTGAGATGTGTGGCTGGAGCCTGCTGAGGTTTCTGAGAGCCCCTGATTTGATGAGTGCTGGTGGCCTGGGATGTCAGAAGCTGTATGTTCTGTTTGTATTTTGCCAGCTTAGTGAAGTTACTTCCCCTTTCCCTCTAAACAGCTTGAGTGGTGCCAGTTTAGGATGGAGTATCTGTAAGGTCTTTGCATGCACAGACACCCCCATGGCTGGTTGTGAAGCTTTATGTGTTACCTCCTTCATGCTGGGAGCCAAGAGCCCCATATTAAAGACAGAATAAACAGATGGATCTTTCATTATAATTTCCTTAAAATTCCTTTGCTTTTAAGGATATTCATTCTCCAAGTGCTGCAAAGCTCAGGACTCCTGGGTTGATCCCAGAGATGAGGTAAGATGGAGCTGAGCTGAAGTCCAAGTCTGTGTCCTTTGTTCCCTTCAAGCCTGGTGCTTTGGATGCATTGCTGTCCTTCCCTGGTTGGATATTAACTGCACTTACAATGCTGCATGGCTGGCGCTTGTTTGAGCTTGGAATGGCCACTGGGAATGCACAGGGAAGCATAAATCCTGTTGAGCTGTCAGGCTTCACCAGCCATGGGTGGGTGGGGGAGCCTTCTTTGGCTGACTGCCCTGGCTAATTAAAAATGAAATTTGCTGTTGTCTTCAGATTTTAATTCATGCTTATCCCTGAGGATGAGTGGAAGCCAGGTCTCCAGGCAGCTGCAGTGAAGTTTCAGAGCTGTCCATGCATGGTATTCTAGAACAGGTATGAAGCTTAAAATTTGCTCACAACCCTGCCTTGAGCTAAGTATAGAGAATAATACACAGAAACTTCTGGCAAACCTTGGGACATGGCCCTGAGCAAGTGACTGTAGGTTAAATTGCCACATGTGGCCTTAAACTGAAGGAGGATTGCTTTGGGTTGGATATTAGGAAGAAATTCTTCCCTGTGAGGAGGGTGGTGAGGGACTGGAATGGATTTCCCAGAGAAGCTGTGGCTGCCCCATCCCTGGAAGGGTTCCAGGCCAATCTGGATGGTGCTTGGAGCAACCTGGTCTAGTATTAGGTGTGCCTGCCCACTGGAGGGGATGTGGAATTGGATGAACTTTAAGGTCTCTTCCAACCCAAACCATTCTGGGATTCTAGGATTTTACATCAGCTCTCTGCAGTAAATTTGGGGGGTGTGTGTCATTGCCAGGGCAGCCTCACATGTCTTTGTCACTAATGCTGGACTTAAAACTGAATTCCTTCCCTGTAGGCTGTGCCTGTGTCACTGGCATTTGCTTTATGTACAGACTGCTCGGGCTGCAATGACATGGAGATGGAGGAGGTTCTGAAGTGGGAGAAGCTGTGCTGTTCTGTGAGGAGATGAGAGGCATTGCACCAGGCCCGTGTGGGGCCGGAGGGACAGCACTGCCCTGGAGGAGCCAGCAGGGCAGGTGCCGGTGGGAGGATGGAGATTAGGGAGGGGAATGAATGAAATCTAAATATACACATGCTACCAGGCCAAGCTTCCTCAAGGTCCCACCTACACAAGTGATCTGTTGAAGGGAAATGTCTCTGGAATACCTTTCCCTTCTTCAGATCCTTCCTGTGATGCGGGTGAAGAATCACACTCTATTTTTGGAGCCTGCTTTTGCTGTTCATCTACTGCCTGTGCTGTCACTGCCCAGGCCCCCTCCCAAAGACCACTCACAAACCTTACCAGGATCTGAGCTAGATTTGGACTTTTTTCTTTGTCGGGGGATTGTGTTCTAGCTAGTATTTCATCTGTCCATAAGTCTGTGAGATCTAAAAAGCAGAATATTGAAGTGGAAGCTTTGTGCTTGGCAGGGCAAGTCTTGCCTTGTGCCCACAGTTCCTTGAAAGCTTTTCTGCCATGTTGGATTGACCTAAGGTGGGAGCAGACCTGCAGTTCGCTTGCCCAGTAATGAGCAATCATTAATGAACAGGTTCAGAGGGAGCAGGGAATGCCTTTTCATGGAAAGTGTTTGCTGTTGGGTCCTTTGACCTCGTGGACTTTGCACTCTGTTGACAGTTTCTGCCTATGCTTACACACTTCCTCTGCAGGTATTCAGATATGAACCTTTAAGTCCCTAAAAGGTTTAAATCTCTGTGGAACAACTGTGAAACATTTGGGGAAATTAGTGAAGTAGCCTTTGCACACACAGGCTGTTACCCAAAGCTGGCTTTTTAGAAAGCTCCTGAAATACTAAATTTATGGATGTTTTAAGAATCTTCTGCAGCTACTGCTTTATTCCACTCTGACTTTCATCCCCTTTGTCTCCTGCTGTGCTACTTCTTTCTCAATTCTTTTCCTCCTAAAAATAGGAAGTACTCTTCAAGTCCTTCACCTTTGTGCAAACAAAGAAGTAATTTGTTTTAGCATCTAAGCTGACTCCTGGGTTACATGCCTCAGAAGGAAACCAGTGTGATATGAATCTGCTGCTTCTGGAGACTTGGACTCTAAATATAGTCTGAGTAGAGGAAAGGGCTGAAAACGTGAATACTTGGTTTTTACCCCACCTGCTCTGCTGCTTTTTCCCAGCACGATGCATGGCTGGCTGCCTGATTCCCATGTTTATCCTCAAAAATCAGAGCTGTACCTTCAGATGCTCAGAGATTCAAAACCATTACAGAATCATGGAGTGGTTTGGGTTGGGAGGGACTGTAAAGCTCATCCTGTTCCACCTCCTGCCATGGGCAGACACCTTCCACCAGGGCCTGTCCACCCTCACAGGGAAGGATTCCTTCCCAAATCCCATCTATCCCTGCCCTCTGGCAGTGGGAAGCCATTCCCCCTTGTTCTGTCACTCCAGGCTCTTGTCCCAAGTCCCTCTCCAGCTCTCCTGGAGCCCCTTTAGGCCCTGGAAGGGGCTCCAAGGTCTCAGTTTAAGCCTGGCTGCTGGGTTTGATGTGCACTCAGAGCACTGCGGCNCTGGAAGGGGCTCCAAGGTCTCAGGTTAAGCCTGGCTGCTGGAGCTGGCAGTCAGTGCCAGCAGTGTGTGCTGGGTTCGATGTGCACTCAGAGCACTGCAGCGTTGGGAGCTCTGCTGTCACCAGCTCAGGGCTGCTGGAGAAGAACAATCGCTGCTAAGTAGCCAGTGGAAATCTCTTCAAAATGTCTGTTCCAGAACAAAAGAACAGGTTTTCCTTCTAGGAAGACTCAGAAGCTGCGATTCCACTCAGATGTTGCATGTTGTGTGTGCAGCACTAACACTGCTCTGTGTGATACAGCAGAATAACCAAAGTGGCCAAAGTGCCCGAGATCAAATCCTTAATTACAGTTGATGTGGGCCAATTTGCAAGCAGGTAGAAAGGCAAATTCCTACTGTTCCTTAGGCAGGTTATCAGAGGTTGGAACTGATCTCAGCGGAGACTATTTGACTTTTAAACAAGGTGCAGCATAGAGCATTTCCTTACCTACCTGAGAGCATTACTGTAAATAAGTCGAGTGCAGTTGACAGGTTAGCAAAATACTTTGGGACATTATCCTGACAGCCTTTTGTTCTTAAATTTGTTCTAGTTCTTAGTGTAATTAATGTACTGAGTGCTGTCAGGGTGCTTGGGGCACTCAATGGCATGTCGGTGCTGTTTTTCTGCCTGCTTTATTTGCAAGTGGTTCAGCTCAGCCATCCATCTAGTTAGCATGGCATTTCTGAAAATTAATACCCAATAATTCCTCCCCCCAACAACTTGAGGCACTGTCTGAACTCTTGCTTCCTTTCCCTCCTGAGCTACGAGCCAAACGTTTTACAGAGATTATTTGCTGACCTGCCAGAGACCTCATAATTCTGTGACACCCCATTTTGAGTGACTGTTGTGGTAAGTGGTCTTGTAGTTTGTACCTGTATCTCTGACTGGGGGAAAGCAGAGGTTAATTCTGCTGGTTTTGTGGTTTCCTGGCTCAGCTATGGACGTGCTGGGACAGAGATTCTTTGGCCTCCAGGCTGGTTGGAGCAAGATAGTGGCAGAGGTTGATGATGAGTGAGAAATGTCACTTGGCTGAAGTGCTTTGTGACAGAATTGAACAATCTTATTCCTTGTGTGAAGAGATAAGACCTTGTAGGACATGCAATCAATCCTCTGGGTAATTCAGGGTGACTTGCTGTGAAACAGTGAGTGTGGAGTTCCTGTGGCTCAGTAAGTAGGGCATGGAGCAGGGCAGTAGGTTTCTTTTTTAACTTGTTGGACCTTAAATTCACCTTGCTCCTGGAACATTGCCTGTAATTTCTGTCCAGGGATTTTAGTAGCTGATTTATTGGGGTTGAGAGTAGAAGAGGAGCCTGCCTGGAACCAGAGACAAGCAGGTTTAGTATTAATGTGATTTTTGTTATTACTCTTTCTTCACACAGCAGCAACGTGTCCTGGCCGAGTGGCAAACCTGACCTTTTAAAAACAAAATACTGAACATTCTTATTATCTTGCCACCTTTGTGAGCTGTAAATAGTGTTAGCTGAGCTGTTGGCTGGACAAAGCTACTCCCAGGCCCTTAGGCCTGTCCTGAGGTGCAGTCCCAGTGTGAACACTTGGATGTTGTCACTGCTGACATCACTGCTTTATCTGCTTGGTCTTGGAAAGGAGCCCTGGCTCTGATTGCTGAAGGTGTCTTTTGTCTCCTGAAACAAACAAGAAACCAAAGATAGAGGTGGGTTTTTTTTACAGGATGGGTCCATCCAGCTGTGATGGGATGAGTGGATAACCATGACTTGCCTAGGGAGAAACGTGGTTCTTCAACCCAGCCTGGGTTTGTCTTTGTGAAGCAGAGATTTTAATATTTCAAAAGGATTTACTGTTTGGGTTATGATAAATATGTATTCCCTGGCACATGCAGAATAACATTTAGAGGAGTTGCTAAATTCCGTGTACAGATCTGTTCAGGCTGAGGGTGCTCAGGCTCTGCAGGCTCTGAGCTGAGCTTTGCAGATCCAGGCTCTGCCATGGATCCTGGTTCCTATTAGAGCTAGTCTTAAAGCTTTGTAAGGAGGAGCTCTGTACACTGGTGTAACTCAGCGGTGCAATTTTGTTACCACAGAGTCCTTTAGGTTGGAAAAGCCCGTCAAGATCAAGTCCAGCCATTCCCCCAGCCCTGCCAAGGCCACCACTCCCCTTTGTCCTCAAGTGCCACATCCACACGGCTTCTAAATCCCTGCAGGGACAGGGACTCCACCTCTGCCCTGGGCAGCCTGTGCCGGGGACTGACAACCCTTTGGTGAAGATCTTCCCCAATATTTAATCTAAACCTCCCTTGGCACAGCATGGCGCTGTTTCCTCCTGTTCTGTTCCTTGTTCTTTGGGGACAGAGCCCGACCCCCACCCACACGCGGGACTCCACCTCTGGGAGTTGGAGAGAGCGAGAAGGTTCCCCCCGAGCCTCCTTTTCTCCAGGCTACCTCAGGCACTCCTGGTGCTCCAGACCCCTCCCCAGGTCCGTTTCTTGTCTCTGGACACGCTCCAGCCCCTCTCCATGTCCGAGGTTCGGCCCCGGCCGGCCCTGAGCCCGGCAGCGACCGCAGAGCTGCGCCTTGGCCGCCAGAGGGCGCGCGGGGCCGGCCTGAGGGAGCGGGGCCTGAGGGGCTCCGGGGGGCTGGAGCGGGGCTGGGGACGGGACATGGAGGGACAGGACACAGGGAATGGCTTCCCACTGCCCCACGGATGGATTGTTCCCTGGGAGGGTGGGGAGGGGCCGGGATGGAATTCCCAGAGAAGCTGCGGCTGCCCCTGGATCCCTGTCAGCATTCATGGCCGGGTTGGACAGGGCTCCGAGCAAGTGGACCGTGGCAGGGGGTGTGGAATGAGATGAGTTTGGATGTCCCTTTCAACTCAAACCATTCTAGAATTTTCTGAATTGCGTTTCTGTAGGAGATTTCCCCCCTTCCCTCCCTCCCCTTTTTTTTGAGGGGGTAAAAGAGACAAATCATGACGGTGCAGCCCAGCAGTGGCTGTGGACATTGACTTTCATAGGCAATGCAGTGGGCTCTGATTTGGCACCATGTCAGGCTTAGTGCCAGCATAACAACACTGGCCTAATTGGTGTAGCACAGCCTCCCGCTGCACTTGAAAGGTGGAATTTAATAGCATTCTGCACTCCATGAAAAAAATCCCCTATAAAAACATGTCCCAGTTCCTGTGCTCTGTTCCCCCGCAGGGTCGGAAGCAGCTCTGTGTACTGTTTGCTTTGTGTGCTTTCCCTTTCCTTACCCAGTCCTGCTGCACTAAGGGACTCGTTTCCAAGGCGAGGTGAGCAGCAAGTCATGGCTTGGCAAGGAAAATCACTCCTGGAGGCCCTGCAGTGATTGCAGCTCTTAGAGAGCAGATCAACTCCCTCTCCCCAGGAAGGCAGAGTTCGGCAGGGATCCGGGGCTGAACCTTGATCTTTGAGAGGACTATAACCAGCCTCTGCCATGATTTTCGTTGAAATTCAACCAAAATGATGAAAAACCTGCCCTCCCCCCCCCCTCATATCCAGCTC
>VZRF01011640.1:126706-159646 GCA_013396875.1 Vireo altiloquus | reverse complement strand
CCCCCCATCCAGCTCTTTGGTCTTAACATTAAATCTTGGAAACTGAAGTGGTGATTAGGAAAGTAAACAGGAGTTTGTTCTGCCCAGGCGTTGTAGGTTGCAGGGGTTAAGTTACATTTTGCTTTGGGAGAGGAAAGGAAAATCTCTCCAAGTAATTAACTTAAGATGCTGACGCTAATGAAGGGGTTTTCAAGGCTGGAACTGGTGGGGGGGTGATGGGAATCCCCTGCTGAATCAATGACATTGTGGCTGTAGGAGTGATTCAGTAATTATTAGGCTGAAATGATGTTGAACATGAAGTTAATCCTGTTATCTCTCAGATGCTGAGCAAACTGAGTGCTCTGCATAACTCTAATGGGATTATGTGAGTCAGTCTGGCACCCTTGCCCTGTTCAAGGCTTTTTCTTATTCTCCTTTTCAGGATAAAGTATTGATCAGGCTTCCTAGAGTTAATGTTGGGAGGTGGTGTCTGGGACAGTGTGTTGCAGCAGTGCTGGGTTATTTTTTTAAAAATGAGTTTGAGAATGAACACCCTGTGGCCTCCTGAAGCCATTCACTGCTCCACAGCAAGGATCCCTTAAGCCCATCCCTAAAGAGATGTTTAGGAAAAGAACTGAAGAACAAGGACAAGTTTAAGATGAGACTTCCCTGTCATGGAAAATGTTTTTCTCTGCTCAATTACCACTAAACCAGGCCTCTTGGTTTCAGCATCACCAGAGTATAGAAGTGATTTTTATAACACCCACTAAATGAGCAGATGTTTTTGTGCCAAACCAGAAATTTCCATAAATACAGGAAAGTTCTGTTATTAAACGATCAGTCAGCTTTTAGTTTCCAAGCCATGATTCTCTCTCTTTTCTTTTTTTTTTTCCCTTTAAGGGCTGATCTTGTTAAGAACTCTAGATTTTTTGGTGAGGTTTTATTTTTATTCTTTTCTGTTCCCTTGAGGAAGGTGAAAATTGTTCTGGAAGATCCAAGGAGCTCATTTACTGCAGAAATGAACTTTAGGGTTGCTAATGACAAAGTGTCTGGCCTGTCTCAAAGAAGGCAGCGAGGGGATGTGGGGGCTGATGTATCCCAGGGGCCACCTGGGATTTTGGACCAGTTTAAGTGCCCAGAGGCCAGCCAGCCCTGCTGTTGATAAGGTGATGGATTTGGATGGCATCACACTAGCCTGTAATTCCAGGGACCTCATGGGATAATTCTTACAGCAAAGGAGTCAGCACTTTCCACAAGCTTTTTGAGATGGGAATTCAGCACAAGAAAAAAAGATTCCTGATTTCAGACCTAAAGTGCACAGAGAAACAGTTTAATATTTGTGTTTATACGCCATAATTTTTGCACACCATACGCTTGCTCTAAGGTATCCTTGCTATAACTGCTCTTGAAGAATGCTCTTTCTGGAGCCACTTTTCATTCCTGGAATGTGGTCTGAGGAGCCACAGACTCCTGATAAATTAGTTAATCCAGATGTCTCCCACTGTTTTTCTCAGTGACTTCTTGTAGATGTTGCTCATTCGTCCTGCAATCTGAAAACCCTTGAAATTGAGTTTTGGTGCTTCTCAGTCTGGTGTGTTCTGGATTTTGAGGAGGGAGATTTTGGTGGATGCCACGGTGAGGAGTTTTTACTGATACTTACCTTTAAGATCTTTCTCCCTAATCAGCAGTGTTCCCTCTTTGAGCATTGGGAAGTGCCTCACGGGGCTTTGGGATGTAGAGTGGAGCTCTTTGGCTACCTAATCTCTGCCATCACATCATTCTTTGATCCCAGCCTCTATCTCAAGGTGTTTAACTCAGGTGTGAGGCTCCCAAGGACTGCCCTGGGTAGGGAAGGGGTGAATCCTTCTCTGTCTATCCTGCTGGTGTGAGGAGTTATCTGCATCCAAGTGAAGGTGGAACTGCAGCTCCCATTAGGCTAGCTGGAAGCTTGTTAGCTGACATACTTGAAATAGTCCTGTGCTATAATTCTTATGCTGCAGAATTTGTCTGGGAGGGTGAGTAAATATTTGAGGAGCTCATTCTTGCTGAGCTTGGGGCTGTTCCAGCAGGCAGGTTTGAGCTGCTGTTCCACAGCCTGTCCTCGATGGTCTGTGGTGGCTGTGCTGGGCTGTGCTCACAGCTCTCCCTGCCTTAATTCGTTGTGTTTGGTTCTGCTCCTCACAGCATAGAGAGTCCAGCAGAGGCCACAGAGATAAGTGGTCTGGAGCATCCCTCTGACTGTGGGAGCTGAGCCTAGTTAGTCTGGAGAAGGCTGAGAGGGATCTTATCAATGAGTAACCTGGGAGCATGGGAGGTGTCCCTGCCCAGGGCAGGGGGATTGGGACTAAATGATCTCTAAGATCCATCCCAACCCCTTAACATTCTGAGTCTTTGAAATATCTTCAAGGGGAACCAGAGGATGGTGCCAGACTCTGTTCAGTGGTGCCCAGGGACAGGACAAGGAACAATGGCTGTAAAATAAAACACAAGTTCCACCTCAACATGAGGAAGAACTTCTTTCCATGAGGGTGGCAGAGCCCTGGAACAGCTGCCCAGGGAGGGCTGGAGTCTCTGAAACTGCCTCTGGAAACATTCCAAACCCACCTTTACACATTCCTCTGTCACCTGCTTTGGGTGACCCTGCCTTGGCACGGGGTTGGACTGAGTGCAACCAGAGGTCCTTTCTAACCCCAGCTCTTCTGTGACTCTGTGAATTGAACCCCATTTCCTGCCAGCAGCAGTGCCTGTGGCAGTGCTCTGACTGCAGCCCCATGTCCAGCCCTGCCACGTGGGAGGAGAGGGGAGCAGTATTTGAGAGTCTTGCAAATGGTTTTCAGCTACTGTTTTGGTGTGGTGCTGTTGGCTCCTAAATAAGGCCACTGCTAGTGTTCTGCAGACACAGGATGAAGGGAATGAGGTGAAATGAGGAACCTGGGAATGTGTGAAGGGTTGTGTCTGCAAGAGGGGGAGATAATCAGGGGCAAAACAGCTTCCTACAAGGTTAGGATTAGCTGTACCTTCAGAACTGTTAGCATTATCTCATCTCTTGACGTTTCCTTTAATTATATGAAACGACCTTGACACTGTAAACAATTCCCATGGCATTGTCCCTGCACTCGTGTGAGTCAGTGTGATGCATAAACAGCTTTTGGTTTGAGGACCCAAGGTCTGTATGGTTTGGGACACAATCATCCTGTCTGATTTTTTGTGCCTCGTTTCTGGATGGCCCTTTGTGCCTGTGGCTTCCACCACCTTTTTTTCCCAAGTTCTCTTGGTACTGGCAGAAAACAGGAGCATCTGGGATTGGGATTTCAGGATAAGCCTAAGGGGACAAGTGCAGTTCTCTCATTTTGCTTTCAGCTCATCTGAGCCTCCATAATTCTCTCCCTGGTTCCAAAGGGGAAGAAGGAGATGTCACACAGCACAACCCCAGCACTGCTTTATTCACATTTAGCAGCAATGCTTACTCATCATGTTTCCATCTTCAGCCTCGCTGCTGCTCAGAGATACCTTGGTGGTTGAGCAAGAGTCAATATTTGGAGCTGAGGTTGAGGTTCACTCCCTGTCTTGCTGATGGCTCTTGTCTGGGTGTGACCTGAGGTCTGGCCATGCCACTATTTAGGGTGGCCCATGGTAGATCTATGAAACATAATTTGGCCAGATGCACTTCCTAAGCGTTATCTTGTTCCTTAAATAGAGAATAAAGCTTGTATCAACATGAATCACAGAGTTGATAAACTGGAATGGTTCCTCTTGGAGTTGTCTTCTTGTATTGGGCAAATATTTATCCACATTGTTTCCAAAGGCATATTTGTGCAATAGAAGGAGGTCAGACCTTTAATTACCTGTTAGATTTACTCTGGCAGAAATGGCTTGTAAAAACACAGTACAAATGAAAGGAAGCTTTCAAACAGTCTCTCTGTGTGCAAACCTAAAGCTGTGGTTTAAAATTTTAAATTTTATGAGAGTTTTCAGTTGCAAGGGTACAAAAAGTATTTTCCTTGCTGAATTTAAGTGCCCCAACTGAAACTGATCCACCCTTTCCTTTAATTCCTGAACTGTGGCAGAGAATTTGAGTTTCTCTTCCAACTGTATCTGCAGGAGATGATCAGAAGCTGAGGTTGTGTGCCAGACTTGCCTTGCATTTTAATCAGGAACTCCTCGCCTAGTCAATAATTAAAACAGAGCAGGTGCGGTGGGGAAATTGGGTGTTCCCCAAAAACTAAACCAAGGCGCTTTTGTAAGTCTCCCTGAGCAGAGCCAGGCGAGTGAGGGGTGGTAGGATGCCCTGGCACTGCCTGGCTTGTGCAGTAATTTGGAAAAAATGTAACTTCAGACTGGAGAGCTGGAGGTGTTGAAGGATAATTTGGATTATTGGTGCGGTGCTGCTGCTGCTGCAAGCCTGTTGGGTTGGCAGAACAAAGGTGGTTTTGCTGCAGTTTCAGCTTTAGGTATGAAGAGCAAGTACATTTACTGAGATTTTTTGTGAAATGTTTAAAAGAGGAAACAACTTTTACAGAGAAATCTTGCTGCCTTTCTTTTCAGTTACTGTGTGGGCAGAGAGGCTTGCAGCTGAAGTTTGACATCTTGAAGGATTAGAGGTAGGAACAGAAATTTGGGATCATGAGTCTGTGGGCCTTGACCTATACACTGAAGACTAACTTGGAGTTAAATATAGTCCTACCCCTTAGGGTTAATTGCAATTTAATCTGAATTTAGAGGTTTCCTTTTACTGATATTCTTCCTGTTAGCTTGCAGTTTCCAGTGTTGTGCTTAACAGACTTTGTCCCATTGATTTTATAAGTGGCATAGATGTACTTACTCTGCTGGAGGACTTACTTATTTTGGATGATGTCTGCACAAAGCTGTGAAGTCTTATGAGTTAAATTTGTCCTGTAAGGCTGTTTGTGATGGATGGAACTGTGCAGCAGCCTCTCGCTTGGGAAGTGAGTGCTGTGCTGGACCAGCCCTAAAAGCTCGTGCTGGGCAGTGCTCTGGAAGGAGGGGAATATATTTTGATTTTCTTCATCCCCATGTTTTGAAGTGGGGAGCTTCAGATGATGTCAGTTTACACATTTTTCTCTGCGTATCTTGAGTTTTTGCTGCAGGAGAGGGTTAAATAAGAATTAAGCTAAATGCCATTCCTGATTCTTCTCTAAACAATGCAATAACTAATGTAATTTTCATCTCCGTGTTTTTGCTTATTGCATTCCTAATAATATAGCTGGAAGTGGCAGATGGGTATCCTGCCTCTGAATGCTTCCCTGTTGGGAATACGCTGATGCTTTGCTAATGCCTGATGCTTTTCTGGAATGTATCCTATATGTTTGCTTCCTTTGGCTTCTGACCAGACTTTCTTTTAGTGCTGCTTCAAGGTGCTCCAAAAAGTTGTTCATCAGCTTTGGAGTTTCCCTTGCCTCGAGATGGCAAAGCCATGAATCACCATAGTGATCAAGTTAGGGTTAGTCAAGTTAGCCAAGATGTGACTGAATCTTTAATTTTGTCAAGATTACATTCCTCAGCATTCCCTTACTAGTAAACAAGAAAATACTTGGCCTGTGTTGTAATTGCAGGGAGTGGTGAGGAGGCATTGCTGGTGAGACTTTTCCAGCACTGGCTAAAACCTACTTCCAATGGAAGTTGTATTTCCACTGGAAGACAAGGCTGGGGGTTATTTTTGCCCTAAGCTCCTCTAGGCCCAAAGCCCAGTTTAATTTACAATTTTTTAAGCCCATTCCTTGTGTTCCAGGGCTTTCCAGGAGCATGGCCTCACCTTCCCAAAGGTGAAGTGCTGTCAGTCAGCTCCTTGGCAGAGCAATCTCTTCCTCCAGCTGTGCTCCATCGTGGTCAACATCTGGACCTCTGGGGGACATGGCACGCTCACCTTCCCTGACACCAGCACATGGGTGGTGGCACCAAGAGTCCCTGACATGCTGGACCTGCTGCCCTTTGCTGTCTGAGGTGGAGCACCATGCTGACTAACTGGTGGGGACACAGGGACTGGAATGCTCTGGGAAATAGGAGTTTCCCTCTTGGAAATGTCACAGGAAGCATGAAGGAAATCATGTGGTGTAGGAGCAGTTAGCTCACATTTGTCTCATCTGAACCATCAAAGTCTGCAGGACCCAAACAATGTGATGCCAGCTGCCTTATAAATAACCCATTTTCCACTTCCACACCGGCTTTTCATTCCATGTGAGGAGAAAGGAAGAGCGTCACGTTGTGTTCGTTTGTTCAGTGACTGCCTGGCGTCTGCTGCCCGTTCCCCCTGCTCCACACGCTCCCCTCGGTGCCAGGGCACAGCTCAGAGAGGGCAGCCTGTTATGTACACATAGGAGATCCTTTCATGTTCTTGTTCTTCCAAAGTTGAAAACAAAAACTGGTGAAACCAAGTCGCTTCGAGGGCTGGAGTGCCTCTCCTGTGAGGAAAGGCTGAGGGAGCTGCGGTTGTTCCGACTGGAGGAGAGAAGCTTTGGGGTGACCTAATTGTGGCCTTTCAGTACCTGAAGGGAAGAGAGACTATTTACAAGGGCCTGGGGTGGCAGGACAAGGGGGAATGGCTTCAAACTGTCAGAGAGTAGGGTTAGATGGAATATTGGGGAGAAATTCTTCCCTGTGAGAGTGGTGAGGGAGTAGAATGGATTTCCCACAGCAGCTGTGGCTGCCTCTCCTTGGAAGTGTTCCAGGCCAGGTTGGATGGGGCTTGGAGCAACCTGATCTAGTGGAAGGTGTCCCTGCCTATGGCAGGGGTGAAATGAGCCAGACTTTAAACCAACCCAAACCATTCCATGATTCAATGAAACACACCCAGAGTTGTGCTGCTGCTGCTTTTTCTCCTCCCTGCCAGCCCTCCTGGTGAGGTGGTCCCTGCGTGAGGATTTTAGTGGATGCATCTCCTGCAGTGAAAGAGCCTTAAAGGCCCAGTAGCTCCTGCCTTTGGTGATGAGCTCTGAAGGAAAACGCCCAGTATTGCTGGTTTTAAATAGCTCCATGGCAGGGATGGGATAATGCCTGAGTCCTTTTTAATGTTCCTGTGGCTGAATCATGGAACACAAATGTCTGAGTCACCACGGGTGAATGTAGCATTTCACGTCGGTGTGAACCGAAATGTGAACAACACTGGCTTTATTAAGAGGAGCTAATATTGGGCTCATTATGGCCTTCATTAGATTTTAAAGTGAAACAATCCAGAAGAGTTCCTTTTACAATGTATATAAACAGATTATTAACATGGAAATCCCAGGGGTTTAATGGGATGCTGGGCTGGATGGAGAGGAAATGAAACTTCAGAGGGAGGCCATGTACCCCATGTTTGAGTGTTCACTGTCTTTTTTTTATTTCAGCCATGTGCCTCTCCTGAAATCACGTAAAATTTGCATCTAACTGGGGTTTCTTGGTTACTATATTTTAAAAGAAAATGCTGAAGGGGCAATCAGCTGTTTCCCATTTTGCTCTCCTTTAGAAAGCTCTTTGCTATTCCAAGTTTTTAATCTTAAAAAGGTCTTCACCTGTCCCTGAAGAGTAAAAGAGTTGCTCTGGTTCCTTCTGGTCGCTGTGCAGCAAAGTCAGATGGCCTTTCTCATTATTATGGGAATTTTTGACATTTATTACTTTTCCCTTGCTTGAAATGTGGGTTTTCCTTTGTCCCGGATGTCCAGTGGGACGAGGGCAGGTTGCTTTGTGTTTTTCCCCAGTGGTGAAACAAAGCCCTCTGAAAGCAGAGGGTTTCTTAGGAGCTGTTCTCAGGCTGCAGTTGAGGCAGGAATATTTTCTGACGTTCTGTTTTCTGGGACAGAATTTGCGCCTTTCCTTCCAGAGGTGGAGCTGAAGGATGGATATATATGGGTTTTTCTGGCCAGGAGAACCCTTGAAAATAATGATGCTGGTGTTACTTTTGGATTTCTGCTGTTTTGTGCATGTTGTCAGCTGTTTTCTGGTGGGGTTTGCTTTCTCCCCAAAAGAGGAGAGAGTTGTGGCTGGTGCTCCTGAATGATGCTTAACTGCAATTTGAAATGCAGATTTGTATCTCTTTGCTCTTGGGCACCACAGCCCTGCCTTTCAGGAGGAAATATTAATGCTTCTCGTATAGCCATTGCCAAATCTTATTAGTCTCTCTGTGATGGTCTTTGAGGCCTGATGAAGGATACAAAAATGTAAAGGACTTTATTTCACAGCCTGGTGGGTTCCTGTGCAGCACCAGTCCCTGAGTAACTGTTGTACACCTCTTGGGCTGCAGCAACTATGAATTTAAATCCATTTATTTAAGTATCTTTTATTGAAATTAAAGCTAATGTTTCATATTTTACTGATGTAGGAATAAAGGGTCAGGGATATGACTGTGCTGCTGTGCTTTAACGATTTACCATGTGTCATCTGTTCTGCAACAGAGCTTTGTGCATTCTGAATTCACAGCAAATGCCTTAGAAAAGGCAGTGACTTTATTTCTGTAGAAGCCAGGCAGGTCTAGAGGCAGTGTTCTGTAGCATTCCCAAATGCAGGGATGTTTTTTCCAGACCTCCTTCCAAGCTGGACAGCTGATTTACAGACGTGGGGAAATCTTCCTGCCTTTATCTCTGACCTTTATAGCTCTCTGCCAGATGGCAGTGAATATAAATGGCTTTAAAAATGCCTTTTTCTTGGCTTCAAAGCAAAAAGTCTTCAATGAGATGGAGCATTCCTGGGAATCAGGCTGTTCATTGCCCACAGTGAGAGCCTGAGCGTGGAGATGTCCATGGTGGGAGCTGGAGAAGAGCAACACTTCCAGGAATGTCCGTGTGCCCTGCTCGAGGGAGGACAGTGGCATTTGCTGCCCGCCCCCATGGCTCTGCTGATCTCTGCTGATCCCTGCTGTCCTGTGACTGTGGGATGAGGGTCCCTGCCTGGCACCAGGGATTGAGGAACCAGCACAAGGCAGGTGGAGAAGGTGCACAAGTGTTCTCCTTCCTCCTTACGGCTGTGCTTTGCATGAGGAGTGGATTTGCAAGCTGCCCAATGGCACATTTAGTATGTTAGTGGGGGAACCAAGAGCACCAAGGTGTTTGTGGTGTGTTTGTGGCTCTGGTGAGGTGCTACAGAATGTCAGAACTACCCCTTGCCCTGTTTTGGGGTAGGTTTTTGTAGTGCTGCATCCCCCATCCATGGGGCTGGGAACAGCAATCCCACGTCGTTTGCTCTGGGCAATGTGCAGCATTGATTGTTCCCAGCTGCACCAGCCCAAATCGACAATCTTGGATCTGGTTGTTTCCCAGAATAGAAGATTTTCCTATTGGGGTTGCTGCTGGGGTAGTATTCAGTCATAGTGAAGTCCTCCTCTTGCTTGCCCAACAAGGACAGGGACACCAAGCACTGCAGCAAATCCTGTTGTTTAAAACTTCTCCTACACTGAGGGAATGTGTCATGTGGGGTCAGGTTGCTGATTTTAATCCCTTTTATGCTGCAACAAATTCCTGTATATTTTTGAAAATAGCTTTTCCCTGAACTAAGATTAAGCTTCTGGATGCTTAAAGATTTTCCTGCTCCTCTGTTGTGGGGTGTACGGGGAAGATGAGCTGTATGTTCACAGAAGTCCCAACCCAAATTTTGATGATAAATTAAGGAATCCAAATGGACATATTTAAACTTTGGAGATCTTTTATTGTGAGGCAGATGGTTGAGGGGGGATGTTTGTTACCTTAACCATCAAGCTGTGGCACGTGAATAGAAACAAAACTTTTACTTTCCTTGTTAAATTTAAATTTTCCATTGTTAAATTTAAATTAAGCAAGAAGACACGCTTCCTGGTAACTTTAGCAGAGAGAGGAATTGCTGTGAAACTGTATTTTTATTATATATTTGGCTAGATGCATATCAGCTCAGGCTCTCTTTGAAATTCCCTTTGCTCTGGGGTAGTGCAGCTCCCACAGCACCCAGAGAATGACTGCCTTGGTTTGTGTTTAGCTGGCACAGGTAGGCTGTCAATTCCTTAATGGAATTTTGGGAGGTGAAATCCCATGCTGTGTTGCCTTGCATGGATTCTCCAGGCCCATCCCTGAGCAAAACACTTCTCTCCTTCTCCTCGCTCCCAGCTTTTCTCTCGTCTTGCTTAACTGGATGCGAGGAAGGAGCGAGGGGTGTTGATAATTTGGATTGTGCAGCTAAGTGGCTGGATCGTGGCTGGCTGTCTCCTCCCCTTCCTGAGCTTCGGCCCTAGCCAGCTCGGCTCTGGAATGACAGGCATTCCTGCGTGAAGGGAGCTGGCACGGACACCTATTCATGAGAATCAAGTGCCCAGCCATGGGGGACAGGGAGAGCAGGACCTGTGCTGGACCATCGGACGCCGGAGCTGTGGCCTGAGAGTTGGGAGCTGCCTCACTTTGCCAGGCTCTTCCCTCATCCCAAGAGTGGATTTATCGTTTTAAAGGATTGAAGCGTTCTCAGAGTAGACTTTTCCTCTCTCTCCCCCTCCCACCTCTTCCCGGAGAGCTGCTCTGAACAGAATCTCATGGGGCAGCCACACTTCTCCAGACCGGTAATTCCAGGTGCTTTCGGTGAGTAATGGAGGGCAGGGGAGACGAGGGAACTTGGGGGCTGTGGCAGGGCAGCTCTGCAGGTGAAACAGAGGAGTTGGGAGGAGCGGAATGTGGGACTTGTGTAACCTGCGCCCAGCTGGGGAGAGAAACCAGAGAAATAACTCCATTTCCTTCCTTTCTCTTAATTCACATGCAATCACTGTGCAACATGTTCTCTGATCTTCAGACAGGCTCAAAGCTGCTGTTTTAAGGGGCAGCCTCTGGCTGGCATGGATTCAGGGATACTACCTTTGCAAAGCACTTGGATAGTGGGAAAGTTCACCTGCGTGAGGCAGGAGTCAGCCCTGAGAGTGAGCCTGCACCAAAGCCACCAAGAATTGCCTCCTTGTGTGTGATGTCACCCATCTTTTGGGGCAGCTATAGCAGTTTCAGGGGGGAGAAGGGCTTGGCAATCATCTCCCTGCTTGTTTTCCCTCTCCGCTGTGAGGTATCTCAGTAACAGGCTGGAGAAAACACAAGTGTGTTAAGCTCCAGGAGCAGCTCCACTTGCCGAGCACTGGGTGTGGGTCAGTGTCACTCCAGGTCTGTCCTGGGTGCTGTTCCCAGCACTGGGACTGGGCAGGCACTGGCTGTGAGGAGACTTCCCACTGTTGCCTTTCTCTCATTCCCACTCGCTGTCAGCTGGCTGGGCTCAGTTGCTCACCCTCACCTCTAAAATGGAATTAGCTAATTTTTAGAGGAGAGATTGACACTGGCACACCAAGAGCACCCTCAAAACACAGACTATTATTTTCATTATTTTCCACTTCTATAACTTTGACCCTATCAAGCATTTCCAGGGCTCAGATGAAACCAGTGATTCTATTCCCCATCACCAGTTCACTCCAGCTAGTTTTGTTCAAGAGTTGCTAAAAATAAAGTGATAGAGAGAGTGGTAGGAGAAGTAAAACTTGAGTTGTCTTCATAGTGTGAAGATTAACAACAACTTCTGCTTGGATTTATTTGCTGTTAGAAGCCGGCCTGGTCAGTGTTGGGCTCTTTCATCAAACACCAAGAACAGTGGTCATTTCCAGGGGAGTGGGCTTGGTGTAATGATATTGTGCTTTCTGGAGACTGGGGCCAGCAGACCTGGTGTTACCTCAACTGCTCATTTGCACTCTGAAGTCTTTTTTCATGGCACAGCTCTCACAGTTCCTACTGATTAAATCTGGAATTTGAAGAGATGGTTCTTGCATTAACTGTGGCAGGATGCTGTTAAGGAGAGTCCTGTGAAGATTATGGTGATTAGAAACATACAAAACACAGGGAGGCTGAGGGCTGGGACTGTTTGAGGCCAGTTTCTGACCACAACCTTTTCTTCCTTTAGGTCAGGATTCACATGTTCCCTGGGCTATTCAGGAAATCACATTTTTAAAGCCGTTTTAGGGAAGCTTAGAAACATTTACCTAAAATGTTTTTTTGGATACTTTAACAGCATTTCCCTCAAAAGAGTGCTTTTTGAGTTGTTGCCGTTTGGAAGCTTCTCAGATTCTTGACTGCTCTGCTGGACACAGTGGGGTGGGAAAGGAGGGAATTGTGTTGCTCTCCAGCCTGTGCATCCCCACTGTGGTGGCAACGAGGAGGTTTGTGGCAGGGCCTCGGTGCTGGGGATGTGATGGTCCTGCTGGAACTGTAGCTACTGATGTATTCCAGGTAGCTGAGGTGTGTATGTTTTGTTTTGCATGTTCCCAGCAAAACTTCCCCATGCACCCTGTGGGCTTGTTCCATGGCAGAACTTCAGGGAGGTGGAAATAAAGGCGATTAAGTGGAGTTGCTGGCACTGAAGGGCCTCATTTGCCCAAAGACAGAAATGCCCAGCAAGCTCCTTATGAACAGAAACTCCTGGGATTTGTGGAAATCCCATAGTAACTCCTACAAGAAGAGATGGATCGGGTTCTGGGTGAACTCTGGTTTGTGGATGGAAGGAATCTGGCCGAAGCTCACGATTTACACACCATTCGAGTCTGTTTGCACATCAAAATAGGGATGTTTCCTCATGAGGATGTCTCTTAATGAAGGCTTACCAGAATTGACCATCTCAGAAAAGGACTGGGGCAAAGAGCCCATAGTAGTGCAGGGAGAGTGATACCCAACTTCTCTTAGACTGCTTCACCAGCCTTTGGATGTCTGCAGAAATGTTTGGGAGAGAAAAGCAGCTTGTTATCAGCCTTTTCCTAGCAGCTCCATTCTGCAGTCCTGTCCTGGGGCTCACTGACCCTACATCCTTAAAGGATTGTGCCATTTTCCTCATTTCCACATGAACACAGTAGTGTTTCTCCCAGGTATATTCAAGATATTATGAACTGTCATCATCTGAGGTGCAATCCTTTGATTTCTTCCCAATCTTCAACCTTGCTTTGTTGTAGTCTCAGACTTGGATCTGAAGTTTTTAGCTTAAAAACAAAATTTCTCCATAGCCAGGGTGGCTTTTGAGGATGTGTGACCTGAGTTAAAAGAGTTTAAAAACTCACCAGGATTAATTCTGGAATGCCCTGCACTAGATCTAGGTTGGGTTTAATTCTTTAGCACTGTGCATCAGAGGTGCCACTATTCCATGTAACTGTGGCAGGTATCTTCCACATGAGAAATGATCCTTAATCGAAGGAATGCTTTTTAGTTATTCCCGTTGGTCCCTGAACCTCCCTGCTGTTTCCAGGCTGGCAGTGCTTGGCTCTACAAAAGTGTATTTTGGGGCTTGATCCCTGAAGATGGGGATTAACTCTCCTTGCTCACGTGGTGGCTTTCCCTCCCTGGCTCACGGTGTGACCATTAAACCATGACATTTATAGGTGGGGCTCCTAAGGGCCAACTGGGAGCTGCCTATTGGGGTGTCATGTGCACTTGTGGGGTTTTTAACTGACCCCATGGATCCTGGCTGTGCCAGTCTGACCCACTGAGAGCAGTGGTGGAAGTGAAATCTTCACCCTGTTTAATGGGAATGGCAGCCCCTAGCCTGACAGGACCTTTGGGAACAGGTGACACATCACCACAGCCACTTGCTGAGGGTGTGAGAGACCAATTGTGGGTCTCTAGCTCCTTCCACTGAAATGGTTTCTTTGTTTTGGAAAAAGAAAAAAAGGACTGGGGTCACTCAACACCACAAGATGCAATGGGAAACGAGCTTTTTTCTGCGTGAAATTTAACTGCAAGACTTGAGCAAAAACATGTCTGCAGGGGAGGGCTGGAAGGACCAGCTGGCCAGGCAAACAGATAGGGAATTGCATCCCAAGCTGCTTGGCACTGCTGGAGCTTTCCTGCCTTCTTGTGTGTTCAGGCTGTGCCAATTTTGTGACGTTTCCCTAGATTATTTCAGTCTAAACATTTTGGGTTAACACAAATCTGCTGTTTTAAACAGCTCAAATTCACCTGCTTGTTTGGATAGAATGAGATCAGAACAGCTTAAGTGTTTGGGAGAGCAGATCTGAAATGGCAGGAGGCTCTGGCTGGGAAGCAGCTGGGGCATCACGCTGTCCCTGGACCAGCTGGATTCTGAGCTCCAAGTGTTCCAGGCCATCTCCCCCAGGAGCATCAGGCAACGTGCTGAAGTTACGGCAGATATTTTATTCCTGATTTTTTCCTCAAGCAGGGCTCTGTTGGAACATTAAGCACAGCATTCAGGTGTTCAGGGTGGGCTCTGTGGGGCTCTTCCACCTTCAGGGTCACTTTTCTAAAGTGTGGACTACTACTTCCAGAAGTAGTAAAACAAGTACTGTAAAACTTAACTACTGTAGTAGTTTAACAAGGCCCTGCTTTGGCGTGGGGTCACTTCAGGGACCTGCCAGCTGGGAATCTCTTGACCTTCTCATGAGGACTCTGCTGGCTTCACCCAGGGCCGTGTAGCCTCATTTAACCTTTCCCATGTATTTAAAATGGATTTTCCAGCCTGGCACCATGGTGAGGCTCAGGCTGGTCTCTTGCTGCTGCTGAGCAAGGGACAGGTCGGGTGAAGGTACCAGATTCCTGATGCTTCCCACCCTTCCCTCGGAGTCTGGTTCCTCTTTTTTTGCCCCGTTTCGTTCGCTGGGCACTGCGCTGTGGTTCCTTCCCGGTTTCCCAGTGCATGACTCGGATAAGGAAGGGTTTCCCCCTTGCATTGCAAAGCAGCTTAAGGACCCTCCTGTACCTTGTAGAGCAGAGCAAGAGAGGAGGCACGGCCTCAGCAAGGTGGATTCTCAGCCTTCCCAGAGAAGAAATGTCCTCTCTGCACCATTTCGTGGGGATTTGAGCTGGAAATGGGCTGTGAATGGAAGGGAGGGTCCATTTTGGAGGGAGTGTGAACACTATCTGACGTGAGCAATCACTGAACAATAAGGTGATTTGAATGCAGATCTGTAAATCTCACCTCCAGCTGCTGATCCACCCGCTCATTAGTCCTCGGTGTCATAATTGCTTCACAACAGACTGCTTTAAATGTCTATGTCCCTGTGATAATTAGGGATGGGAAAAGGAAGAGTGCTGTGGAAGGGTAGGAGAGGCTCCCCTGTCATCTGCCCAACAGGACAGAACGAATCCTGGTGGGGATCAGGGAAAGAATTGCTTCCCTATCCAAGTGTGACCAGTGAGCTGGAATGGTCTCGAAATGTTTAGTAACATGTCAAGTTTTATTCTACACAGAGCAAAAGGGGAGTGGAAATGATTTGGACAGTTTTGTGTTGTAGTGTGCCTGTCTCCCGCTCTTGCCTGGCTGTTTTTGGGTACGGAACTGATTATAAACCAGCAAAACCAAGTGTGGCCGTGTTGGACAACACCTGACTCTCAGCAGGAGCCTACGAGCAGTTGTAACACGGCCGAGGGGGCAGAGAAGCAGGACCGAGTGATTTGCTCTTCATGTGAAGGTCTTGTGAAACCTCCTGCGTTCACCTGCGTGGTTGCAGTTCTGGCAGTGAGACTCCACCCTGGGATGGTATTTGCTCTGACAGCCGGACCTGGAGGAGCTGCTGGAAGAAGTTCTGCCAGGAGTAAAGTCACATGTGGGCTCTCCCCGCCCTCCCTGCTCTTAGCCGCTCCTCCTTTGGAGGTATCGTGTGTCTCCTGCAGTTTCGGCTCATCCTTTTCATGTCCTCTGCTCTTCCCTGGCTGCTCAGAGGAGGCTGTGGCAGGGGAATGCTTGTTGTTCTCCCTCTTAAGTGGAAAAATGGAGACGTCCCAGCGTGCTGAGGGCTCTTCATTAATCCCTGGACCTGATGGTAGAGTTTTCTTTTATTAACTTACTTGGCTTAGTGCAGCACTTGGACATCTTGGATGGTAGGCAGCACATAAGTGACATTCCTCAGAGCAACTCAGGGAAAGGGGTAGATATAAGGCAGTCTTGGTACTGCTGCCTTCAGCACTGTTCTCCCTGGAAAGGTGAGGGAAATGCCTTTGATGACACTTGGGATTCAAATTCAGTCTACAGCCTGTGCTTGGCAAGTGCTCGTGCATGCCTGGTGAAGTTTGGGAATGCTCTGTTGAGCACTGTGAATACTGCTTGTTAAAATTGCGTGTACAACTCCAGGGCTAATGCTCTGGTCTCTGAAGAAAGTTCCTCTAAACATGCAGAGAATTTCTCTTGGGTTTCTGGGAGCTTGAAATGCCTCCCACCACCCCCAGATCCACCCTGTCTCCATCCCTGCAGAAAATCACAGATCAATGCTGACATGGTGTATGTTATTTTCCACCCACTTTATCTCCTGTTATGAAGTCAGAGTTGTTGTTGTTTTTTTTTTTTTTTTTTAATTTAAAAGCATATCAGATGCTGAATTGATCTTACTTTTTTAAATAAAGGTGGCTGCCATAGCTTTTGACTGGTAGAGAATGAGGGACTTTCTGTTACGGGGCTGATTTAAACAAAAGTACAACCAACAACCAAACAGTGGCTCAAACACTCTCTGGTTTCCTTCTGTTCTTCCCTTCCCTATGTTTCAGTGATCTTCCATTCCTTTTGTGCTCAGACTGGAAAACTGGGGTCTGTCTGTCCTGCAGTGACACAGTGGCAGCCTGTCCCCAGCCCTGTGGCTGCTCAGGAGCCCATGGCTGTGCCTGCTTGTCCTTCATGCTTCCTGGGATCTGAGATCTCCACTGGGAAGCACTACAGGGTTACAGGTAGAGCTGCATCAAGCAGTTCATTTTTTTGTGGTTTTTTTCCCTGCTCTTCCCTATGCTGACAGGAATCTGCTTTTTCACATCAGGGCCTGTATCCTCAGTGGAGGTTTGTAGGATACAGAAGATACATATTAGCTATGTCCTATGTGTGAGGCAGCTTTCCCCTAAAATTCTTTTCCCAATCTCTTCATCTCAGGAGGTGGGATTCTTGGCTGAACTTTCCTGTTACCTATGGGGCATTGTTTGTTCTGCAGGCACCTCACAGAGGCTTGTCTGAAGTTGACTAAAAGGTCTGTTGTGCTCCCAAGCTCCACAATGTCTGACTTGGAGGCTCCAGAAGAAGACACCTGAGTGCAGTTTGTATCAGGACACTCCAGGTGTGGTGAGGCTGGGGGAGGTCTCTCTTCTCCATAGGATTTTTTCCAAGGAGCTCTGCAGCACTTCCGTCTCTAGTCCTGAAGCTGAGGGATTCTGGCTCTGGAAATTCTGCCATGGAGTGGGCTTCACTTAGCTCATACACATTGATTTATTTTTTTGCAGGCAGTGCTAGATTCTACTCACTGTAAGTGCTCTTCTGTGTTATATCAAATACCCCAAAACAGCAACATCAGGCAAGGCAGGATCAACAGACCCTGGATTAGTGTTTTGTGCTCTGATTCTGCTTCAAAAGTGGTTTCTTTGAGTTGGGGGTGGGGTTTTTTTCCTTTGGTTTGGTTTTTGTGCATGTCCCTTCCCGCCTCCGTGTCCTTCTTGTGTTGCTCTCCAGAGACTCCAGTGCAGTAGGTGGAGCTCAGGCTTGTATTGTGTCGCTTTCCTGTGGAGTTATTGCTCTTGGCCAGCTTTGCTGCCCTTATTTATAGAAAGTTAATCAGAGAGGGGAAACGTTGCACATCCAGCTGCCATCCAGCTGCTGGAATGGCTCTGGTGATTTCGGGGTGCAGACAGTCGTGAACATCAGCTCGTTGGGCTGGAAGGTGTTTGTTTCATGTAATGACTTGTGTCCAGCACCAGCTGCTTCCAAATGAAGATGAGAAAATGTAGGGAAGTGGTTTGTATTCGTGGGCAAAGCTGTGACACTGCAAAATTAAATTAATATATGGCTGAGGGAGCTGGGGGGACTCAGCCTGGAGTAAAGGAGGCTCAGGGGGAACCTTCTCGCTCTCTCCAACTCCCCGGCAGGAGGATGCAGCCGGGTGGGGGTCGTGCTCTGCCCCCAGAGAACAAGGAACAGAACAGGAAGAAACAGCATCAAGCTGTGCCAGGAGAGGTTCAGGTCAGACATCAGGAGGAATTTCCTCATGGAAAGAGTTGTCAGTCCCTGGCACAGGCTGTCCAGGGCAGTGGTGGAGTCCCCATCCCTGGAGGTGTCCAAGGAATGACTGATCCTGGCACTCAGTGCTCTGAGCTGGTGACAAGGTGGGGATTGGTCACAGATTGGATTCAATGATCTTGGAGATCTTTTCCAACCTTAACGATTCTGGGATTGTATAATCTTTGTCTCATCAGGAAGGCCCTTTTCAGTTTCCCTTTGCCCTGTTTACCTCGGGAACTCCACTTGTGTCTCCCCAAGCTGATGCGAGGGCTCAGTGGAGTCACAGACGGAGTCTTTTTTCCTTCTTTGCATGAATGTGCGCCACCATTTCCCAGTGTGGGGTGGGTTGGTGGGAGATGGGAGCTGTTACCTACAGCACAGAAGTAATTCTTTATTCTTTTCCTTCTTTTCTGTGCAGCTGAAGAGGTGGATCACGCCCCAGGTGATGCCAGCATGGGGGTAGATGTTTTGGAATCAGGTGACACCACACCTCCTACAAAGAGGAAAAGCAAGTTCTCAAGCTTTGGCAAGATTTTCAAACCCTGGAAGTGGAGGAAAAAGAAAAGCAGTGACAAATTTAAGGAGACTTCAGAAGGTAAGGTTACAGGGGCTGTGTGGGTGTCCCTTCCTCCATGCCTCCATCCAAGAAGGGCTTGCTGTCACAAGCCTGAGTGCTGACATGTCTAAGAACCAAAATGGGACTTTGGTGATGGGTTGGCACCTGCAGTCTCTCCAGAAACACCTTGCCATGGAGCTGTAGTTTCAGACAGATTAATTCCTTTCTTTCAAGGAAGCTCCCCAAGCAGCTGTGGGGAGGGAGGGTTTTCTCCATGATCAGCAGTGCAGTGTGAAATGCAGGTCTGAACATGCAGTTCCTCCTCTCTCTTAATCCATGCAAAACCAGTGAAATTTGAAGCCCTTTTATTTCCTCTTGAGAATCTCTGTAAAAGAAAAAAAAAAAATCTTCTTGAACTTCAAGCTTACCCTGTTTTCTGAGTGCTTTTTTTCAATTTAATATCAGTTTTAGAACGAAAGATTTCTATGCGAAAGCCAAGAGAGGAGCTGGTAAAAAGAGGGGTTCTGTTGGAAGAGCCTGAGCAGGGTGAGTCTGCAAACGAACTTCTCCTGTCTTTGTCTGTGTAGCTGATCCTTCCTCTGGCCAAACCTCTCCTTTGGGAGCCAAATCTTAAGGGCTTTTTGCTGAAGTGATTCCCATCTGCCTTACCCTTTTCAATGCTCTCTCTTGTCTGTTTTCCCACCTGGAAGGAAGGCAGCCTACTCAGGGAGGAAGATGGTGATGTTTTGGGTCGAGCAGTGATTTTTGTGCCAAATTTGGGGTAGAAACAAGGAAAACAGAGGTGCTTCCACTAATGTGAAGATTTTATGAAAGTCTACTATTGCACATGCAGTAGATGACTTGGCTCATGTTGGAATCTGCATTGCAACAGGGAATTGGTGACTGCTCCGTGATGGAGGGTGGATACAAAAGCTGCTGGAGGTTTGTCTTCAGTTACAATTTCCTTGTGCTGCAGCACAGCACTGGGAATGCTTAATGCAGGTGGAAGGGCAAGACAGGGAGAAGAAAAACCCTCGATGGCATACAGTGCTGTGTGATTTACTCATTGATAATGAAATCAAGGGCTCTGAGCTCCAGCTGGTTGGGTTGCTGTGCTGTCCTGTGCAAAACGTGATTTGAAGACCAGCTTCAGAATCTTCTGTTTCAGAAACCAGAGAGAAGCTGATGTGGCTCCATGGTGGTTCAGTCAGCTCAGCCAACTCTCCTCTCTCCCTCCTTCTGAGCATTTTCTCTTTGCTTCTCTCTCCTCCTGTCCCCTCGCAGATGGTGAAGAGCCAGAGAAGCTGAACCTACCTGCACTGAAGAATGGCCACACTGTCCCCATTGGGGGCCCTGGGGTCTGTGACCTGCCCAGCCAGGAGGAAGAGGCCACAAAGCCATCCAGCCTTAGGAAGCCTCTTCCAGTGGAGGAACCAAAGAAAAGGCAAGGTAAGAAACCAGATGTGTGCAAAATCAGGACTTTACATTCTCCTGGAATCAGTTTTGAATTCCCATCTGATCGCTGCCATCCTCACTAGGCCCTCCAGTGCCTTAAACCGAGCTGCCTCCCTTTGCAGGCTCCTCCAGCAGCCACTCTGGGCCCGAACTGGAACCACCTCAGGAGCCACATGTTCCCAGAGAACCTCTGCTTCCTCCAAAAAGACCTCCCTCCACTTCCCAGGAGGCAAACGAAGCGCAGGCGAAGGATCCAATGCCTGCCAGCAGCACTGCAAGAACTGCTCCCTTCAGCACAGCTCCCACGGCAGCAAAGACAGTCAATTCCATAGCTGCCCCTTCCCCAGCCCCCAGGACTCTGCTCCCTGCTCCTGCCAGTGCCAACACTACTGCTCCCACCAGCACAACCAGCACTGCTCCTGCCAAACAGCCTCCTGTCCCTCCTCCCAAACCCATCAACAGAAACAGCAACTCACTAATAGGTAAGTGACCCCATAAGCTGCTTTTTGTACCCTGAGATGTTGTGGAGCCACTGCTCCAAGACTCTCTTCCCTTTATAAGGGAAGATTTTTAGTTGCATCATCAATGTCTGACCGTTTTTCTTGAAAACAGTCCAGTTTGGACTCAGATCTGCCAGTGTTTAGCCAGGACACACACGTTCTGGGAACAGTGTGATTACTGCAGTCTTCTGCCATGAGCTGTCCAATCTGTTCCCAACAGCTACCTGCAGGAAGGAATCCCTTCTGCCTGTTCTTTGTCAAATCTAAGACAGTGTCTAAATGTTGATGCTTCACTGGGGGCTGGGATTCAGATGGAATTGGGGAATGGTGGATGAGATTTTGCTTTGTGAGACTGTGCTTGGTGATGATTCCTTCTTTCAGCTGCTCTTGGAAAAAAAAAAAAAAGAAACCAAACGAACAAACCCAAAAAATCCACATCACACCAAACAATGTCGTGGCTGTCACTGCTAGGCCATGTGGTTTCCACTTAGGACAGAGACCAGGAGCTGGCAGGGATAATTCAGACTTCCGTGGTTATAGTCAGGCACCTCCTCAAAGGTCTGCATCTGGGCTATTGACATAAAAGTCTTGTCCTTTTGTCTTGTCCCACGGATAAATCAACTCAACTGATTTAATTTAGTAATTTGAACTGAATCTTCCCATTTAGAGAATTCTATGTTTTTCTCTCTGTAACTTTTCTAAACAGAAGATTTGGTGAGTTTCTTAAAGCTCTGTTCTCTGTGGGAGTTCTGGGGATCTTAAAGGTGCACAATGAGAGTTGGGATGACTTCCATGCAGCAATGGCCTGTTGGTGTTTCAGGCAGTTCTTGCACAGACACCTCCTAATCTTTGGACAAGGTTAGCAGAGGTTAGTGCAGATCAGGAGGGAGGCTCCTGGGAAGATCAATCTGACAGGTCTGCACTGTTATCACAGAAACTGGAGGTGTTACCCAGGTGTGGTTTGAAAGGAGTTGCTGGATGTGCAAGTTACCATCTGAAGCAGCCTGGGCCACTGCTTTCAGTGTGGATGGACAGCTCTGCTCTGCTTGGGGCTCACCTTGCTCTGGCAGGTTTTACAAGTGACCTTTGTATGGTGTTAACCACCCCCTGTGTGTCAGACTGTCAGACCAGCTTGATTAGCCTGACGATGCTTGAGCACTCCATGAAATACCTTGTTTTCTTTAAGCTGCTTGCACACACTGCAGGTGGCATTTGAAATGCCCCAGCGCTAATTGTAGGAGGTACTTGTGGAACTTGTGGTAGGTACTTGAGGAACAAAAAATGTGGCTGGAAACAGCAGTGTATCCAACATCTGTTCAGGGCCTTCAGCGGGCTGTGCAGGGGAGGAGAGAACAGACAGTTCTCTTGTCTCTGTAAAAGAAGGCAGATAGAGAAGAGGCACCACAGACCTCTGGTCCAGCAGGATGGAGCTGGAGCTTCGGTGTTGTCAGTGTGGATGAGCAGCAGGAGTGGAATTGGCTCCCTGAGCTCTCCACGGGTCTTTGGTGCCTGCTCTGACTGCAGGGGTGTCCTTTTGTGCCGCTGTTAAAGCCTGAGGCAGGGGAGGGTGTTACTGTGCAGGTCACCCCTTTGTCTGTCCCCAGGATGCTCATTCCCTGAGCAGTTCTGGCGTCTCAAGCAGCAGCTGAAAATAAAGCTCAGGAAATACTTGGGGAGTGGGAATTTAATCGGCATCAGCTTGAACAAGCAAAGCAGGGAACAGGGTGCTGTCTGCTTTCCCAAAGCTTGGTGCTTCCAGCAGGTTTCAGGAGCCACAGGCAGCACAGCATGTGCAGGAGCACCAGGTCTGCCCATGCTCGTATGTCACAAGGGGCTGTGCCAGCCTGGGAATTGGGTCTGTTGCACTGGAGGACAACAGGCTGGCTCGGGAGGGTGCTTCAAGCACCACCTGGGCCCTTTCTTTCTTCCTTCTGCCAGCTCCTCTCTCCCTTTCAAATTCTGCTCTTACTCAGAGGTGCCTCAAGCCTGGTCCTGCCAGGCTCGGAGCACTGCTCAGGAGACACTGGAGTCCCTTGCATGGGAGCTGAGGGTACTCTGTGTTTTGCACAATCTGGCCCTTAATCTACAAAGGGAAAGTCTAAAAATGCTAAACATCTCAAAAATGTGCCCACCTCCCTCCAGTTATGTGGCCTTCCTTACCCCGGGAAACTCTCCCACTTGCAGCACCCTCTCGTGGTGTTTGTGCCACGGATTCCCCCAGCTCTGCTTTGGGGACACCCCTGTGTCACTGTCCCCTGCTCCAGGGAAATGCAGCAAGTCTCAGCAGCTTTAGGCAAAGCCTCTACAAGCCCCAGAAGCCATGGATACATGGATGTTAAAAGCTGCAAACTCCTAAAGCAGGAGCAGTCTTTACTGGTGCAGTTTCTCTAGGAACAGAGGGGAGTTTGAGGATCCTGTGACTGCCCACTGCAGGCATTTTTCATGTCTCCATTTCTTTCTCTTTCCTCCATCAAACAGCAAATATTTAGACTAAATACTTTCATGTATTTTTGGAAGTTTTTGTAGTTATTTTGTAGTGGCAGATGAGTTTATATGGAGGTTAAGGTACAGAGTTCAGAGGGAGTAAAGGAGAACCTTGTCCTGAGGAGTTCTTGGCAGTGAGGTGTTCTTGGACTGGGTCTGATGGATGAGTGGGAGTGGGGGAGCACACTGCTGCTGCAGCTCTGCTGATTTTTGCCTCTGAGCAAAAAGTAAGACTTTAAAACGTTTTGAGAATTCCCAAGAAGTTTTTTTAATGTGCAGGGGAGCCGTTAACACATCTGGGGTGTCCTGGATGTCTTGGATTCCTTTAATGCTGTAAATACAGCCATAAAGTGCCCACATAACTGCATTCCTGGGCAGGCTCCTGTGCTGTCATTCAAGGGTTGGTGCCATTCCTCTCTCTCTCTGAAGCAGCAGGATGCACAAACCTGTCTCAGCCTGCTCGTTTTTGGCTGCTCTCCCAAGTCTTACCTTTGATGCAGGAAGGACAAACTAGAGCCTTGCAACCTGGCTATTTCTGGTACAACATTCCAGTAAAAAACAGCAGAGACTGCTTAGTCCAAGGCTCTGAGTGCACTGCTGTGCTTTTTCCACACTGGTGAAGGATATCTGGAAAAATACCCTGTTAAACATTGTGGCTTTTGTGGTTTTTATTTTCAGCTGAACTTTCCCAAGTAATGACCAGTGGTACAGCCTTATCCAAGCCTTCCCCTCCTCTCCCCCCTAAGAGAGGCCTCCTGCCTAACAACACGTCAGAGGTTGTCATCTCCAAGCCCCCAAATGACAGGACAGTGACAGCGAGTCGCCCCGCACCGATTCCACTGCACGTGACCTCAGCTTACCCACCACCCTCGCCACCACTGCCCACCCATGTACCCCCTGAGCCTCCACGCGTGGCCCTGCCCAGCTCCACCCCTGTCCTGGACCCCCCACGCTCCCTGGACCTGCCCAAGGAGACTCCTCCTCCTCCTCCTGAAGACTTCAGGCCTGTGGAAGTGTCGAAGAGGACAGCAGAGCAAGGATTTGGGGAACCCCACGTGCTGCCTCGCCTGCCCCAAATCCCACTGCACATTCGTATCCAGCAGGCTCTGGCCAGCCCTCTGCCTGTCACCCCACCTCCCGAGGGGTCCCACAGGGCTCACTCGCTGCTCTTTGAGAACGATGGCTTCGGAGAAGACAATGGCACCCTGGGCAGGACGAGGTCCCTGCCTGTCACCATTGAGATGCTCAAAGTGTGAGTACCTCCTGTAGTGCTGTGATGGTGGGGATGGCTCTGAGCAGGGCTTAGGTGTCTGCTGAAACCGTTTTTCCTGTTGGCCAAATCTGTGTTTCAGTCTCTTAAGAGCCAGAGCATCTTCCCCGTGAAATTACCCCTGGGTTTGGGATTTTATTGCTTACAAAGGGAAATGAGTTCCAGATTACAAACACAGGCTGATTCAGGCCTGTCTGTAACTGCACTAAGACCAAACAAGGTCCCTGATGCCATCCATGTCCTTCCTTAGCCTTTCATTTTGCTAAATATAAGTGGGAAAAGGACTGTCTTGTGTTACAGCACAGCTGAATCTCCAAGTCACAGAGTAGTGGGTCCAGGGGGCTCTTTGGTTCTGCAGAACCTGCCTCTGGCATTTCCTCTGCCAGAGCTCCCTTGTGCTTTGAAGAGGGGGGGACAGTGCAGAATCCTGTGGTGGTTCTTGCACCTCTGGTTTCTGGGCTTCTCTGAGGAGAGATAATGAGGTATTGATTTTAGGGATATTCCCCAGCCCCTGTGCCATGTGTTCAGAGGTGTAATAGTGTGCTTCTCATTAGTCCAGACGATGAGGAAGAGGAAGAAGATGACCAGGAAGAGGAGCAGAATTCAGGTCCTCGTGTGTATATTGGAGATGTGCCATCTGTCACAGTCATCCCCAAACTGGTACCCCAGGTCCTCCCAGAGGAGCAGGAAGGAGACGAAGGGATGAGCGACTCTGACTCGGAGGGACCCATCCTGTACAAAGATGATGAGGATGAGGAAGAAGATGAAAGCCATAACAGTAAGGCTTTGACATTGCAGCTGGCTTTTTTATTGCTGTGCTGAACTCGTGCCTGGCTGCGCTGAGACCTGGATCAAAGTGCTGGTTCCCACAGCGCTTCAAAACAGCTGCTTCTTGGTTGCATGATGTAGCACATGTCCTCTGCCTCGCTTTTTCCAAGGCTCTGCAGCCAAAGCTATGCACTCAACCTGCCGAGTGCACCCCTTGAGTTGCAGATGGCTCCTGTGACAGCCTGTGCTGTCCCAACCCCTCAGGTAGGACAGCGTTAGGTGAGCATGTGGCGTCACACAAGAGTGCTGGCTGCTGCTGCTGTGCAGTGCAGAGCTTGGGAAGAGCGAGGAGAGAGGGCGACTCGGGGAGAGCACAACTGCCAGGGGCACAGGGCTGGGATTGCTGTGGCAGGCTCGGCAGCCTGGAGCTGCATCCCATTGCTCTCACTCCCCACAGGCACGCTGGCCAACAAAGTGAAGAGGAAAGATACACTTGCTATAAAGCTGGGGAACACAACCACACCACAGGAGGAGAAGATTGTCTTCCCTCGGAAGAGCAAGGAGGAGTGGAACGAAATCCGTCAGCAGATTGGGACAACACTGATCAGGTACAGATAATGATGATACTCAGCGTGAGCTGCCAGGGGACTGAGTCCATGTGGGACTGGACAAAGTTGGTGCCTTGTCCAAGCAGCTTGTGCTGGAATGGGGTGGGTGGTTGGGCACAGCAGCTGGAGCAGGGCTGGGAGGTTGAGTGTTGCTGTTCCTCCTCCGTTAGAAAGGTTGGGAGTTCCTCCTGGAGCTGAACAATATCCTGCTGACAGCCCCCTGTTTCCAGAGGTTAAATGGACTGGGAGGGGAAAATCTCAAGGATTACAGACATGTAAAACACAGATGATGTAGAAAGGTGTGGATGGATGCAGGGTGGGCGCTGGTGGTGGATGCAGCTGGGGCTGGTGACAGTCCAGGCTCTGCTGTCTTGAGCTCCCTGCAAAGCTGCATCTGAGCTGGAGAGCCCTTCCCAAAACTTGCCAGTGGCCAAGCAGCTGTTTGAGCAAAGCAGAGTGTAAAACAGGGCAGCAGTGATCCTCAGTGGTGAGTGAGGAGTGCAGAGGAGGCTGTCTAATGCACTGAAACCAGGCAGTTTTATCCTTCATCTGCTACTGATGAGTGACCACATGCAACATTCTGTACTTGTCACATTTTTCTTCAGGCGACTGAGTCAGAGACCAACTGCAGAAGAACTGGAACAGAGGAACATTCTTCAGCGTGAGTAGCACTTCTCTGGTGGTCCTGAGAAATACCATAAGTCTGCCTTGAACAATTTATCAGGTGGGATGGTTTTAAATTGCAAGAGATTTAGATTAGATGTTAGGAACAAATTCTTCCCTGTGAGGGTGGGCAGGCCCTGGCACAGGGTGCCCAGAGAAGCTGTGGCTGCCCCTGGATCCCTGGCAGTGCCCAAGGCCAGGTTGGACATTGGGGCTTGGAGCAGCCTGGGGCAGTGGGAGGTGTCCCTGCCTGTGGTAGGGGATAGAACAGGGGGGTTTTCCAACCAAACCCATTCTGGGATCATATGATTGTGGACAGAATAGCTGTCCCATGCCTGCCACCTCAGGGAAGAGTGTGTGGGCTGGTTCAGACTCTGCTGTTACACAGCAAGAACTGTTAAAGGTGTTTATGTTTGGGCTGGACTTTTATTTGTGTTCCAGACGTTACAGCATTGCCTTGCATGATCTCAAAAGCAGCAGTGCATCATGAAGTCAGGACTGTTTCTCTTGGCCATCTCTTGTTCTGCAAAAGTTTTAAATAAACATCTCGAGGAAATGGGAATGTCAGTTCAGGAAGTTTCCATTTAAAATATTTATCTATGCTGTTATTTTCTTTTAAACTGTAATAGCCTTGTGAAGGAGCGAGCTGCACAGTGGCTTGGATGTATTTTGGTGACATGACCATTAATCTCAGACATGAGAATGACTCATTGGAGCTGTGTAAGGGGCATATTTGCCCCTGCCAGTTCAGGAGGTGACACAGGGTATTGAGCTGTACAGCACTCTCTGCCTGTCCTAAGCCTTTAGATCTGTAGATAATCTGATCCAGCTCAATACTCTCCTTTGTTCAAGCCTAGAAAGCACTTTTCAAAGCCTGATGCTTACAAGAAAAATTTTTTTTTTCCCCTTTGGCAGCAAAAAATGAAGCTGACCGTCAAGCTGAGAAGCGCGAGATCAAGCGGCGGCTCACCAGAAAGGTACTGCTGGCTCCCATGGTGACAACCACCTGGCAGGGCTGCTGGGCATGGTGGCAATGAGCACATTGTAGGTACCGTGCTGTGGGGGAAGTCACAGGGCTCTTGTGTAACTGTCCCCAGTGCTCTCGGACTGCAGTGACTTTGGAATGTGGACTGTCACCCACGGTGAGCAGTTGGCACCAGGGCCATGCTTGTCAGTGACAGATCTGAGCTGGCAGCAAGTGTAACAAGCGAGATGAGAACTAAATTTGGCACCTGACACTCGAGAGGTTTGCTGGCCTGGCTGCTTTAACACAGTTCTTCAGCAGCCACGACTTCACACCAGGCTCCCTAAAATCCTTTTCTAAAGTAACAGCAGTGTGGGAGCTGAGCAGAATAACAGCTGCTTTTAGCTGTTACATCCATTGTTACTCATGGCTGGGGAAAGCTTCCCCAGGGCCTGTGGGTGTGAAGTGTGAGTGTTGCTGAAGCTGTGTTTAGGGGTGTCACGTAGGGCTCACCCTTGTGGCTGTTCCTAAACCCCTCAGTGTCCTTCTCCATGACAGTGTGGCCTGGCTTCTGCCCTAGCCTGGCTTTGTGATCCAGATGGGAGTATCCAGTCTGTAAGAGGTTTTATTTATTCCCTTGCCAACTGTGAGCAGGCTCTGGTAGTGTCTGTGGTTAAGGCTCAGTGAGGGAACTGGTTTTAGTTTTGCTTGGGGTGCTTAGACCTGGATCTGCTTTGTGGACAAGGCTCAGACTAACCTCCTTTGTTTTTGCTGCTGTTCAGCTTAGCCAAAGGCCTACAGTGGCAGAGCTGCAGGCCAGGAAGATCCTGAGGTTTAATGAATATGTGGAAGTAACAGATGCTCAAGACTATGACCGGCGAGCAGATAAGCCATGGACAAAGCTGACACCAGCTGACAAGGTAACTGAGAGTGTCCTGGCCCCAGATGGGAAGGAGAGCCCCAGACCAAGGTGTCCCATGCTAAAGGGTGTGAGCCAAGGAAATCTTCTCTGTTCCTCTGGCTTAATCTCTTCATCTTTCCCTCTGCCACCCCACCGGTGTCCCTTCCACCTGGCATGTGCTGTCCCAGCTCTGCTTCCTGCTGCCTCATGGCAAGGTGGAGCTCAGGTGGGCACAGTCAGAAGCCCAGCGTGGCTTCTGCCTCAGCTTCTGAGTGATGTAAGAATCATAAAATCATGGAATCGTTAAGGCTGGAAAAGCTCTTGAAGGTCATGGAGTCCAGCTGTTTACTCAGCAACACCTTGTTCACTACTAAACCATGTCCCCAGGTGCTCCATCTGTGCATTTTTGAGCACTTCCAGGGACAGTGATTGTACCACAGCTCTTTCCATGTTGAAACTTCCTCTGGCTCAACTGGAGGCCGTTTCCTCTTGTCCCGTCACTTGTTATATGGGAGAAACGACCAACCCCACCTGTCTTGACCTTCCTGTCAGGGAGTTGTAGAGAGTGAGAAGGTCCATCTGAGCCTCCTTTTCTCCAGGCTGAGTCCCCCCAACTCCCTCAGCCGCTCCTGGTACTCCAGGCCCTTCCCCAGCCCCATTCCCTTTTCTGGACACACCAAGGATACTGGGTGTTGGTCATAGCAATGCAGCTCCCTGCAGGCTCAAGAAGCTGGCAGGGAACCATCTGTCCTTGTCACCTCTGGGGAGTGCCCAGCCCTCATCCTGGAGGGGCAGATTAAAATCAGCCTGGTGTTAATGGGCTGTGAAAGCTTGGGGTGGCTGCTGCAATCTGAGCCCTTTCCTTTACAAAAAAAATCTCCCTCTCTGTGCAGGCGGCCATCAGGAAGGAGCTGAATGAGTTTAAGAGCTGTGAAATGGAAGTGCATGAGGAGAGCAAGCAGTTCACCAGGTGAGAATGTGTTACTTAAGAGTTTCGATCTTGATGGAGCTATCAGAACTGTGCTTCAAGGACGGTGCTCAGGGGCAAAACACTAAAACGTTAGAAAAATTATTTGTGCAGCAGTTGGAGATTGAATGTCCCTTTCTCTCTCGGTCCTAGGGGGTGACTGGAGCAGTAGCAGAGACACAAAGTGGGTTGTTTTTCCTTAAACTGAGACTTCCATCCTGGAAGCTCAGAGTGACCAGTAGCTGGTTTGAGGCGTATCTGAAACCAGTGTGAAAGTGCAGCTGGACCGAGCTTTTCTGGGGCTAGAGATGTGCAGCCACAGCCACAAAACACCTTGCTAATGAGCTACCTTGGATGTTATCTGTGTAGTCACCTCTGAGCCATGGCCCAAGTGATCCTTTTCTTTCCAGCTCTATGTGGCAAAGTTGAGTGCAGAGCACAGGAGGTGAAATTGTTTGTCCCTGAGGGCTGAGAGCTATGACATAATAAAGTTTACTCTCTTTGGCCATCTGTAGTGCCCAAGTAACCATTTAACCTGAGTTGCAAGGATAACACTCAAATTTTTCACTTGGCTTTCAGGTACCATCGACCATAATATTCCAAGGAGGGAGCAAGAAACCCAGGAGGGCTAGAAGTTCTCTGCATTCCTGTCCTAGGCAATACAGTGAGGATGGAACCTCGGCTCTTCCAAGATTTGCCTTCCAAACATATCCAGAAAAGGGCTTTTGGCCGGGGAAGGGGAATCCTGTCTGAATGTAGCATTTCACTGGAACAAACACATCTCTCATGCGATCAGGCTGGAACTGACACTATACCTCGTCGTGGCTCAGCAATATGACTCTGCCAGGAGAACGTGCCCAGGGGAATGACCCCTTCCTTCCCCAGTTGTACAGACTCGTCTTGGGAGTGCAATTCCTCATTTCCTCCTCCTTTCCATGAGGAAGGGAGAAAAAAAAAAGGCAGCTGTAGTGTTGGGAAGCTGAGGAGAGCTTGTGCTCGTAAGCACCTGTGTGTATATTAGCTGTGTACAGAGAACCCTGGCAGACAACTGACATGGGACTCGTTATTTTTTGGGGGGGTTTTGCTTGTTTCTGTCATGTCCTTAATGCCCTGAATCACTACTGACCAACGGTTTGTTGTCCTGGAAGGGAATTGTATAGATATTAACATATGCTGCAACTTTTTGTAAAAAAAACAAACAAACAAACAAAAAAAAGAAACCACAACAGATGTATAAAACATTTGCTCTGCACTCTCACACTTGCTGTGATCTTAATAACAGATCTTGAGATATCTAGGCTTGTTTAACAAATTACAGAACCAGGAAAAATGACTGTTGCCTTTTTAAAACTTTTTAATTTGGGGAAACTGTGAGAGTAGTCAGTCCTTTTTATTGTGGCTTTCTCAGATGTTTTTTACTCTCCCAAATCAGGGTTGAAGCTTGCCTTTTTCTCATTTTTACAGCTAAACCTGCTGGAAACTTGATAATTTCACTGTGTGGGTCAAAAGGAGGGAAAGAATAGATTNTCCTGTCAGGGAGTTGTAGAGAGTGAGAAGGTCCATCTGAGCCTCCTTTTCTCCAGGCTGAGTCCCCCCAACTCCCTCAGCCGCTCCTGGTACTCCAGGCCCTTCCCCAGCCCCATTCCCTTTTCTGGACACACCAAGGATACTGGGTGTTGGTCATAGCAATGCAGCTCCCTGCAGGCTCAAGAAGCTGGCAGGGAACCATCTGTCCTTGTCACCTCTGGGGAGTGCCCAGCCCTCATCCTGGAGGGGCAGATTAAAATCAGCCTGGTGTTAATGGGCTGTGAAAGCTTGGGGTGGCTGCTGCAATCTGAGCCCTTTCCTTTACAAAAAAAATCTCCCTCTCTGTGCAGGCGGCCATCAGGAAGGAGCTGAATGAGTTTAAGAGCTGTGAAATGGAAGTGCATGAGGAGAGCAAGCAGTTCACCAGGTGAGAATGTGTTACTTAAGAGTTTCGATCTTGATGGAGCTATCAGAACTGTGCTTCAAGGACGGTGCTCAGGGGCAAAACACTAAAACGTTAGAAAAATTATTTGTGCAGCAGTTGGAGATTGAATGTCCCTTTCTCTCTCGGTCCTAGGGGGTGACTGGAGCAGTAGCAGAGACACAAAGTGGGTTGTTTTTCCTTAAACTGAGACTTCCATCCTGGAAGCTCAGAGTGACCAGTAGCTGGTTTGAGGCGTATCTGAAACCAGTGTGAAAGTGCAGCTGGACCGAGCTTTTCTGGGGCTAGAGATGTGCAGCCACAGCCACAAAACACCTTGCTAATGAGCTACCTTGGATGTTATCTGTGTAGTCACCTCTGAGCCATGGCCCAAGTGATCCTTTTCTTTCCAGCTCTATGTGGCAAAGTTGAGTGCAGAGCACAGGAGGTGAAATTGTTTGTCCCTGAGGGCTGAGAGCTATGACATAATAAAGTTTACTCTCTTTGGCCATCTGTAGTGCCCAAGTAACCATTTAACCTGAGTTGCAAGGATAACACTCAAATTTTTCACTTGGCTTTCAGGTACCATCGACCATAATATTCCAAGGAGGGAGCAAGAAACCCAGGAGGGCTAGAAGTTCTCTGCATTCCTGTCCTAGGCAATACAGTGAGGATGGAACCTCGGCTCTTCCAAGATTTGCCTTCCAAACATATCCAGAAAAGGGCTTTTGGCCGGGGAAGGGGAATCCTGTCTGAATGTAGCATTTCACTGGAACAAACACATCTCTCATGCGATCAGGCTGGAACTGACACTATACCTCGTCGTGGCTCAGCAATATGACTCTGCCAGGAGAACGTGCCCAGGGGAATGACCCCTTCCTTCCCCAGTTGTACAGACTCGTCTTGGGAGTGCAATTCCTCATTTCCTCCTCCTTTCCATGAGGAAGGGAGAAAAAAAAAAGGCAGCTGTAGTGTTGGGAAGCTGAGGAGAGCTTGTGCTCGTAAGCACCTGTGTGTATATTAGCTGTGTACAGAGAACCCTGGCAGACAACTGACATGGGACTCGTTATTTTTTGGGGGGGTTTTGCTTGTTTCTGTCATGTCCTTAATGCCCTGAATCACTACTGACCAACGGTTTGTTGTCCTGGAAGGGAATTGTATAGATATTAACATATGCTGCAACTTTTTGTAAAAAAAACAAACAAACAAACAAAAAAAAGAAACCACAACAGATGTATAAAACATTTGCTCTGCACTCTCACACTTGCTGTGATCTTAATAACAGATCTTGAGATATCTAGGCTTGTTTAACAAATTACAGAACCAGGAAAAATGACTGTTGCCTTTTTAAAACTTTTTAATTTGGGGAAACTGTGAGAGTAGTCAGTCCTTTTTATTGTGGCTTTCTCAGATGTTTTTTACTCTCCCAAATCAGGGTTGAAGCTTGCCTTTTTCTCATTTTTACAGCTAAACCTGCTGGAAACTTGATAATTTCACTGTGTGGGTCAAAAGGAGGGAAAGAATAGATTTAAAAAGTGACCTTAAAAAGATGGTATTTCTCTTCTGAGAGAAAAATTCTTCCTCAATGTGGGGTTAACAAAAAAATAAAAAAGTCTGGTATGGGCCACTGCTGTATTATGCACAAAACTAAACCATGTGTGAGATGCCACTTGTAGGGAGGAGGGGCAGGGGGGGCGACGAGGGAGAGAACTTTGTTTTGTTCACAGATTAGTGTGGCAACATGCCCTGTGCCCGCTGGGGGCTCTTCCCTCACAGCATCCCCTGTACAGCCGCCATTGCATTGTATATCAGTCTCCTCAGCAACAGATTTTAATTATTAAATAAAAGTATTTTAGATGGTTTTTTTTTTTTTTTAAACTGTTGTCGTGTGTTATCTTAGTGGGGGCGGGACCGGCGGCTCCTGAGGAGGTGGGGGG
>VZRF01011640.1:102776-126694 GCA_013396875.1 Vireo altiloquus | reverse complement strand
GGGGTCAGCCATGGCGGCGCCTTCCCTCAGGCCGCGGCTTTTGGCGCCTTTCCCACTGCGCGTGCGCCAACCTCGCTCCCGCCCCTCTCGCCAAGGATCGTATGCCCATATTAGGCTTGTCCCCGCCCCTCTCATCAAGGATCTATGCCCATATAAGGCTTGTCCCCGCCCATCTCTTTAAGTATCATATGCCCATATAAGGCTTGTCCCCGCCCCTCTCCTCATATAATATGCCCATATAAGGCTTGTCCCCGCCCCTCGCGCGGCTGCGCGTGCGCATTTCACCTCCGCCCCGCGCTCTATAAATAGCGGCGCGCGGCGTGGCCAGGCCTCTTTCTCCCTGAGCAGCGGTGGACGTCGTAGGTAAGCCTCGTTCGATTTGTGCCCTTTTTACCTTTTACCATGCTGCGGCGTGGCGTTCTAGTGGCCGCGCCGCGTCGCGCTGCCAGAGGATACCCGCTGTATCCCCATTTTAACCCTAAAACACGCCGTGACTTATACGTGGCTGTGAGTTTTGCGGGGTCACCCCTCTCCACTTCAGCCACCCCTCACAGCCATTTCCTTTTCCTACAGGTTCCACCAAAGCCTGTTAAGCTTGGTTTGTCCAGTTCGCTCCACCGTGAGTATCCATCTTGTGGGCAGTGGAGCGGACGCGCGGGGGCTTGGCGGTCCAGGGGGTTATTAATTATGTTAAATTAAGATCCGACGTGGATATCCGGAGAAGTCGCTCTCTCTCGGCTCTGTCCGTGTGGCGCATGGGAGCGCAGGCCCTCGGGCCCGTGACGTACAGTCCCGTTCCACGCCGTCGGAGAACAAGCTGGGCCGCAGAGCCTGCAGCCTGCATATTCCTACTGCTTCTCTGAGCCCTTGGGCCGTGACAGAGGAGACAAACCATGCAGGAAACACTTCACACACGGGGTGGGATGGGGAACACCGCTGAGAGGGAGAAACTCCTGGCCAATTCATTTAAGTTTGTTTTTTTTTTTTAATTTCCAGGACCAAAATTGAAAACTTGAGTGCAGCACGATTTTTGAAGGTAATCTCCTTATAAACTTAATAAGGTGTAAAGTTTTGCTCTTTTCTTCAAAATAAGCCTTACACTTATATTAATTATAGCTGTAATTTAAAGACGCTTTTAGTAAGAAATGCATTAGCTTGAAGTAATAAAACTTCAGATAATAGAGATCGGTGGTACATGAAAGTTAATGTTGCACGCTCCTAGCTTCTAATATTGTGTTCGATTTTTTAACGGATGGGAAAAAAAATTACTGCTGAGTCTTAATAGAGGGGAAAAAAACCAGTTATGGATCTTACTAGACAAAAAAAAAGTCGCTGAAGGTAAATAACTGAAAAATAACTTTGTTTATTGAACTCAAAGCCGTGTTTGTGTAATATAGGATGCAAGAAAGTAAAAAATCCTCTTTTCCTAAGGTACCACAGAAACTGCTGGGACAAAATGACAAAGAAAAGTCTGCATATTTTGGGAGAGGGTGAGTATATTAAAAAGTCTGCCCGAATAAGGTGCCTGTTGGTATGCACCATGTGTAACCAACAACTCCCCACAGGGATCCAAACGGGATGGAGCTGGGGGTACATTATATAGTGATTTTTGAAAGTGTTTGTGCTGGGGATGTGAGAAATGGCCTCGTGTCTCTGGTTCCTTGGTGGGACGTCAACTTCTGGATTTTGTGGAGTGGGGCCTGGAGTCAAGCACGCTTTGGGTAATTTCCGTGGGAAGCAGAGAACAGTCGACGGGATGTGGGATTGGTTTGCAACTGCAAAGTCCAGGGCAGACTTGATGTTGGCTGCTTTTGGGGTGCTGAAAACCGGGGGTGCAGGGGAAGGGGGGATAAGGGATAAGTAGAACATGCATGTGCTCTCCTGTGGACTGGACTTGACAGCATTCCCATCGGTTCGACCTCGTGGGGCCAGGATATTCCAGGGAAGGTGATACTGGAAAGTTGGGGTTACAGGGTGTGGGTGGGAGCAGCAGTTGGTGTTCAGGCTCTGAAATAAAGCCGTACTCTGTTGGTATCTAAATTCATGTCTTGGCTACAGTAGACAACAACTCAATAAACTGAATTTGCTTCAGCTTGGTGTGTGTTTTTGGTGAGTGATCTGAATATCAAGGAGAACTTCGTACTCCTGATGGTGCCTCTTGTGTAGCAGTGCTGGGGGTGTGTGCTGCTCGCTCATCTCAAAGAAGTCAAGGGTTTAGAAATGCACTGTGATGCTCTGGGCTGTATTGGGAACAGAACATGCCTTCAGGTTTGGATGGTATCAAAGCACAAAACCCTTCACGTTGAGGGTTAAAGCGAGAAGGGTTAATAAACTCGGTTAACTCGGGGTGTGGCTTGGGGAGGGAGCAGGGAAAGGGATCCCACATCACTTAAAGCACCCCTTCTGTGAGAGAAGTGATGCTCATGGGTGGGTTAATGGGGGGTTCTGGTGTGGAGGGGATGAAATGGTACAGGCAGTTGGCTGGATGTGTATAACCATGAAGCCCCCAAGGGGAGCAGCAGGGGATGGATGTGTATCTGCTCATCAAAGTCCAAAGATAGGCCTGGGATAAATACTGCTCCTGGAAGGCTTTTCAGTCACCTGGGCCATGGGTGACTCCTTGGGATCAGGTTCTGTAAGCAAGTGAGGTTGGTGCATCAGCGAAAATGGAAGTAGGAGCTTCATTTTATTACTGGAAAATTTGGGCTGTTATGGTCAAATGCAGTCCTCTGGTGCAGAACATCCTGGGGGCTGGATTTGAACGTTAACTAGAGTAAAATTTTAATCCGTGGAATAAGCAATTTATCTCCTTGGTTGAAGGGGGAACTTGGAAGTTTGCTGACTTCCAGTTAACCCAGGAAATTTAGTCTGGGTTGTGTTTGAAGAGGAAATGGATTTTCCACATTCAGCAGAAGTAAGTTGCTGGAAAAGGTGGCAACTCAGATTTGCTGGATTTCAGTACTCTTGGTTATCATTTCTGAGTTGCCATTTTTTGCAGCAGCTCTGTTCCACCACAGCTGGCTGTGGCCTTGCAGGCTGGAGGCACCTCTGCGTGTTAAAAGCGGGACAAATTACTGACACGGATTTATTACCCGGGGGGTCAGCATTTTGTCCGAGGGTGGCAGCTGCCAGCTGTGCCCCGTGCTGCCTGTCCTGTGTGTGTCTGTCCCCCTGTCCTGCGTTACCTGTGCTGTGTCCCTGCTCCATCCTCCTGTCCCTCTTCCATCCTCCTGTCCCAGTTCCATTCTCCTGTCCCTCCCTACCTGCGGTGAGGCGTGAGGGGAGGGGGCCCGCCGGCCAGCAGGGGGCGCTCCTCTCCGCGCGGCCCTCGCGCGCCCCCCCCGCGCATGCGTAGAGCGGAGCGCGGCGGCGCCGGCGGGCGGGGAGGGAGCGCGGCGGGGTCGGGCCGGGAAAGCGGCGGGAGGGGTCGGCCGGGCNNNNGGGATCGGCCGGGCTGCAGGGACGGGGATGAGGACACACACACGGGCCCGGCGGTCCCGGCGAGCCCCGGGCCGCCCTCGGAGAAGGCAACAGGCCAGCAGAGTCAGCTGTAGGCGGCAGGAGAAGCGGCCGGTCCGGGCCGCGGCCTGCGCGGCCCCACGTGAGGCGGCGCCGCGGGGAATTCGAACGGCGGGAAGGGGCGGGGGGCGGTGCTCGGGCCATGTGGAACGGGAAGTGAGGACGCGGCTCGGCTCGGATTCTTTTTGTTTCCTCTCTTTCCTCCTTTTTCCCTTCCCTCTTTCTTCGCCTGCCTGGACCTGAAATCTGGAGAGGTTCGTATCTGCATGAGGTAGGGAGTATGGAGAAAACACACAAGGGAAAACTTTCCATTTTTCCAGAGTAGGAGAAGGGATCGATGTTCAACCACAACTCCGTCACCAGTCCCTCAGGCGGTTTTCTAAGGGGCAGGGGGACACCCCAAACAGTGTCAGCCCAGATGACCCCTGACAGGCTCTTTTTGGCATTTAGATTCCAAGATGCCGGGAAAACGCGGTGCAAGGAACCCGGTGCCAGAAGAAGAGTCTCCTGAGAGAAAGAAGGTTAAAGGTAAGAAAAATCCCTGGGAATTTTCCTTCCACTTTCCCAGGGGTGATCTTTACTAGGAAACTTGTACCCCTATATGTTCTTTCTCCCCCTCCCACAGTCAGCCACCCATCGCACCGCTCACAGCCTGGGCTGGTGCTGACACTGGGCCAGGGCAATGTCGGCCAGCTGGGCCTGGGTGAGGACATCATGGAGAGGAAGAAGCCAGCTCTGGTCACACTGCCGGAGATGGTGGTGCAGGTGGAAGCCGGAGGGATGCACACAGTGTGCCTCAGCCAGACGGGGAAGGTGAGTGCAGTGAGTTCTGGGGTGTGTTTTGGAGCAGGGGGTTGGAATCACTGCTCTGCCCACATTTTGTTCCAGCTCCCGGGGTGAGCATGGTGTCACATGGACCACAAAATTTTAAGGGGTCAAAAGGAGGTCCTGAAGGGAGAATTAGAGAGGGACTTTGGACAAGAGTGTGGAGTGACAGGACAAGGGGGAATGGCTTTACACCGACAGAGAATAGATGGGTGACATTGCCATTTTAGGTGTGATATTGGGAAGAAATTCTTCCCTGTGAGGGTGATGAGGCCCTGGCACAGAGAGGCTGTGGCTGCCCCACGATTCCTGCAAGTGTTCCAGACCAGGTTGGACAGTGTTTCAAGCAACCTGGTGTAGTGGAAGGTGTCCCTGCCCATGGCAGGGGGTGGACTGAGATAAGCTTTGAGGTCCCTTCCCACCCAAACCATTCAATGATTCTTTAATAATTCTGTCTGTTGAGTCTCTGTCCCCTTGTTCATACTTGGCCTGTTGCTCCTCTGGGCCCCATCCTGACTGCTTGTCCTCCATCTGCAGATCTACACCTTTGGCTGCAACGATGAAGGTGCCCTGGGACGTGACACCTCTGCTGAAGGCTCTGAGACCTCTCCAGGGCCGGTGGAGCTGCAGGAGAAGGTGGTGCAGGTGTCAGCAGGGGACAGCCACACAGCTGCACTGACTGAGGACGGCAGGGTCTTTGTCTGGGGCTCCTTCCGGGTACGCTCATTCCTCAGAAGCTGGAAGCTCCCTTGGTGGCTCCTTGCTCTCCTGTGGCTCATCTCTGTGTCTCTCTCTCCCCTCAGGATAACAATGGAGTGATTGGCTTGCTGGAGCCCATGAAGACGAGCTCCATTCCTGTGCTGCTACAGCTAGATGCGCCTGTTGTTAAAATAGTTTCAGGTAAGCAGGGCCCTGGGGTGTGCAGGGTCAGGCAGGTACACAAGGCCGTCACAACCCTTGAGGCAGGTCCAGAAGGTTCATGACCTTTTCCTCCCTCTTGGCTTTCTCTGAGCCCAGTACAAGGATGTACTTGCTCATCTCTGACTCTCCAGAGAACAGACTTTTAGCCTAAACATGTTTTAGCCCTAAGAGATTCACATAGGGAGTTAATATTTGACTGGTCTGATGTAGAATGCCTTCCAAGAGTGGCCTGAACTGTGACCCCATGGGGCCAGAGCACTTTAATGAGGCTTGGGGAAGCTGAGCACAGCAGTCAGGGAGCTTGTCTAGGGCCCAGGGGAAGTTTGGGCACACCTGTATCCTTATGCCTTCCTAGAAAAACTGCTTTGAGTTCCTGGGATCGGGAAGAGGGAGATCCTGGAGTGTTAGGTAGTGGCACAATTGTGTGGTCATATCCAGCGCAGTAAACTGTGCAAGCTGGGACAATTGGGGTTTACCTGTGGGATCTCAGCCCCTAGAGCCTGCTGAAAACTTCTCTGTGACTTCCCTTTCCTTCTTGCAGGGAATGACCACTTGGTGATGCTGACAGTGGACGGTGACCTGTTCACGTGTGGCTGTGGGGAGCAGGGCCAGCTGGGCAGGGTGCCAGCGTTCTTTGCCAACCGAGGAGGACGGAAAGGGCTGCGTGAGTCGGGTTTGGTTCTCTGAGGTGTATCCTGTGGCTCTAGCTCTGCCATGTAATCAGTGACCTAAATGCAGTGAGCCAGATCCATAGATGTGGGGAGAGGATGTAAATCCTTAGTTCTTGTATAACACCTTGTCTTCTACCCCCAGAGCGGCTGCTGGTCCCCCAGCTTGTCCCTGTCAAAGGCAAAGGGAGAAGAGGCAAAATGCGCTTCCAAGACGCTTTCTGTGGGGCATATTTCACCTTCGCCGTCACACGTGAGGGGCACATCTATGGATTTGGCCTCTCCAACTACCACCAGCTGGGTGAGCTTCACCTGTGTCCCTCCAGATCTCTTGCCAGTCCAGTGCTGCCCTGGCCTGGTGGGGGAAGCTGCTGGGCGTCCCAAGTTCTAAACACCGGAGCAGGGATTGGGGTGGGGAGGCTGTATCAGTCTCTGGTGGGGTGAGCTCAGTGCCAGAGCCTGGCCTGGGCTGTCCATGCCCATGGACCTGATCCGCTCGGGTTTGTGCGTCCCACCCTGCAGGGACCCAGGACACCGAGCCCTGCTTCTCCCCGCAGAACCTCACCTGCTTCAAGAACTCCACCAAGTCTTGGGTTGGGTTCTCTGGTGGGCAGCACCACACGGTTTGCGTCGACTCCGAGGGTGAGTGGCAGTGTGGGAGGTGGGCTGGGAGTCACACAGAGCAGGATGGGGAGATCCCATGGCCCTCATCCTGGCCTAGGAGCTGTTGGGATGAGGGTGATGTGCTGGAGCCTTCCAAGCACTCAGTGTTCAAGGCAACAAGGCTGGTGTGAGATTGCAGCAAAGGGAAGCTGACAGCAGTAACCTTGACTCAGTTGTGAGCTCTGCTCTTGCACCTATCTGCATTATTGATTTTGGGGAGCTCAGGGGTCTCTATCCTACCCCTTCCTTTCTGGTCAGGTCTCAGGGCGCGATATGGAGGAGTAATGCTCCTTCAGGACTCACACCTGGGAAGAGAGTCCAGCAGTGGCCCTGCTGCAGCTTCTGCTCCTCTCAAGTCACCTCTCCTGTGTATCCACTGTGCTCCAGGTAAAGCCTACAGCCTGGGCAGAGCCGAGTATGGCCGGCTGGGCCTTGGGACAGGGGCAGAGGAGAAGAGCACACCCACAGTTATCCCAGAGCTCCCCAGCATCACCTCGGTGGCCTGCGGAGCGTCAGTTGGTTATGCTGTCAGCAGTGACGGTGAGTGGTGGGGTTTGGGAGCACTGCCTTCTTACCTTCCTCACCCCTCATCCCTCCATCCAGCCCCATCACCGCACACTGCCAAGCTGGGTTGGGACTGGAGCCAGGTCCCAGTGCCAGTCACGTGGGGGCAACTGGGCAGTGGCTAGTCAGATGTGTTTGTGGGCACCTGGCAGCAGGGTTGGTCATGTGCTGTTGACCAGGAGGGTGTTGTTGGCCTGACGATGTCTTCTCTGGCTCTGCTGATGCCAGACCTCTGTGCTCTGGTGCTGCATCTGCCTGTGTGCAGTGTCTGCAGGGAGGAAGGTTTGGAGTGGGCTGTGAGTTTAGTTTTCTCCCCGAAAGGGATAAAAGTGCTTTAGCTCTGTGATGGAACTTCTGTTGGAGTTGCAAGTGCCTCTTGCTCCTCTTCCTTCTGCTTGTGTTTCTGACACACAAACTCACTGTGTGGGTGTGAGGTCCCTTTGGGTTTGGGTGCTGGCTCCCATTGTGCAACCACCTGGAACTCAAAACTTGCTTCATCTCATTGCAGGACGAGCATTTGCCTGGGGAATGGGCACTAACTACCAGCTGGGCACTGGGGAGGAGGACGATGTCTGGAGTCCCGTGGAGATGACGGGGAAGCAGCTGGAGAACCGGCGGGTGCTGGCTGTGTCCAGCGGTGGGCAGCACACCGTGCTGCTGGTCAGTGACAAGGAGCAGAGCTGATGAAGCCATGCTGCAGCCAAGCCCAGCAGGATCACGGCACCCCTAGACCCCCTACAACGTCTGCCTGGGTTGGGGAGTGGATTTCCTGGGGAGGGCAGGAGGCTCACGGAGCTGGGCCCAGCAGCACATGCCTGGCTGGAACATGGGTGCCCATGGGTTCTCCCTGCAAGCGTGTGTCTGTTTCCCTGTGGTTCCCGGTGCTCTGTCAGCTTCCTGGGTCAGCTTGGTCCTAAACTGATCCCAGTTCTGTGCCTGGATGGATTTCCACTTCTCGTCTGGTTTTTTAACATTTCCTGGCCCAAGAAAGCCAAGGGTCTCTTCACTCTGCGATCAGGTTTGGGTATCAGTCTCCCTGAGGTCCCAATGTTCCCCACATCTGGATGCTTCTCCACCCCATCACCTAAATATCTTACACCTCTCTGGTCTGGATTTGTGTGCTGCCACCCACCAAACCCCTCTGAGCCCGTTCCAGGGGGATCTCAGTCCAACAGGAATGTTCCAGGGAGCTCTGTCCTCTAATCCTGAACTTGTGGCTACTGCAGGGATATTCTGCCTGCTGAGGAAGGATGCTGCTGGTTGATGCCTAGCACACTGTGACTGCTGGAAAGGGGAAGGAGGCCTCTTGCCTCCCATCCCTCAAGTATCTGAGCTGAACCCCCCAGGCAGTGAGGCCAGGAGCAGGTTCCTCACTCCCCATGGCCTGGAGCAGCCACCTCCAGCACTGCTTTTTGCAGTCCTGGCCGTTCCCTCTTTCCCATTGCCTTTGGAAACCCAACCGAATCCATCCCACGGGTGGGAACATTGTTACTTTTTTCACTTGCTGAGGAAGGAGCTTCATTTGCTGTTAGGGCCTTGCTGAGCAGACACAAAGACCCCAGCTATGCATGGAGTCACTGGAAACAACAGGACTCCTCCTCCCCATCGCCTCCCTGATCCAACTGGTCTTGCTTCCTGCATCCAGCCTGCCCCATCCTCTCCTTACAGGAGGTGCCTTCCAGGTACCTGGAGTGAGGAGGGGTCTGCAAAGAGCTAAATTATAGCAATAGGAGGGGGAGGGTGTCTGGGATTATACAATGGTTCAGAAGGGGTTGGATTTTTTAAAAAAGAAAATGTATTTTGGTTGATTAATCAAGGCAGAAAGGACAAAAAACTCATCTTTTAACATTTGGAATAAACTGAGTTTTGATAAACCCGGGCTTTTCCTGTGCTCTGGATGGGTGGGCAGTTCTCCCGTGGGGACAGTCGGGATGGGTGGCTGCGTTTTGGGGCTGTCGTGGCCCTGCTGTGCCTGGGTGCTCTGTGCAGTGGGGGGATGTGGCCGCGGGATGGCAGCAGGAGAATGCTCCGGCAGCTGCTGGGAGAACCTGGACAGGGAGAGGGGATGGTCCCTGGCATCTCTGCCACCCTCTCTTCGGTGCGCTGCCTGTCTGATGGGGCACCCCTGGTGTCTTTGGGTCTCCAGGGACACAACCGAGCCCGTGGCACATCTGAAAGGATCCTGGTGTGTCCCTTCTGGGTGGCTCCCAGCTGGAGCTGACCCAGAGGTGTGTGTGGAGGCTGGAAACAAAATTCCCACATCCTGGTGTGACTGGAGCCCCAGATCGCTGTTCACACTTCATTCATTGGGCAGGAGCAGGTTCTTAATTCCCCTTTGGGCAGGGATGGGCTTTGGGCACTGGGAGCAGCTCAGGCTTTTGGCAGCTCTGCTGCTCCCATGTGAGATGAGCTTGGATTTACCATCAGGGATGGCCTCAGCGGCTCCAGCAGTAGCAGCACCTCCCATCGGGTGGGTTTGTGTTGGTGGTTGCAGTCCTGGGCTTGCAAAGGACTTTGAGTGTGAAATTGGGATGTGGGCCTGTGGCCAATGGTTGTATTGCCAGGAGTCGAGCCCTTCACTGCATCACTGCAGGCTGAGCCAAGGGCAAGTGCTCCCTGATCCCATGGCTAATTCTGCTCCCTGGGGACCACCACCATTTGATGCTCTTCCATGAAATGTGGCCCACTGGATACCGATGGAGAAACTGCTCCTTGTCTTGGGCTTGATTCCCGGCAACAACATTTATCCAAAAATAGCCTCAGCTGCTGGGGAGCTGGGAGCCAAGACCCCACATCCCAGTGCTCCCAGTTCCTCCCTATCCCCAACACTGGCAGGTTTTTGCATTTATCTCCTACATTTGGGCAATTCCTTGCAGCAGGAACAGGAGCAGTGGTGACACCACTGTGTGGTCACTGCAGGGTTGGATCCTGCCAGGAGCCAATGCAATTCCCTGCTCCAGCTCCTGCAGGCGCAGAGAAAACCAAGATCATTTCCAAATGAGGATTGCACCCATCCTTGTGGGGCTGGTCCTGTACCTGGAAAGGGGAAAGCATGCCTTTGTGAATGGGGAGCTTGTTGGTATTTTCAAGAAACAGGGGGGAAAGGGCTGGGGAAGAACAATAAGATTTAAAATATTCGGAACTAATGAATCAGCCGTTGTCTTGGGAGTCAGACTGACACTTCAGTGGGAAGCTGCTGGAAACTGGGGGAAGGACGAGACCCCACACAGGGGAGAGAGGGTGGGCGAAGGAAAACAGCTTAATGGAGGAAAGGGAAATGTCTCATTAACAAGGTTTTGTGCTCACAGAGTGAATTGGGGGCATTTTGAGGATGGGGAAGGAGGAATTTGGGTCCTGTGGAGCTCATGGACCCCTGGTTGTGTCAGGATCCAGCCTCGGTCCGTGGTGGAGGTTTTCCAGTGCTGACACCTCCAGACCCTCCTTTATCCCCAGTTGGCAGCTCCAATCCCACACTGTGGTCTCCATCTGTTGCTATTGGAAGTGCATAAAAGGCTTTTTTGATTTACAGACAAAAGCTGGGAAAGTGGAATTTGAGGGCTTTAGCATCTATGGAGGATGAGGCTTGGTGGTGTGAGGCTCTTTTGTGCCCAGAATAAAAGCACTCTGAGTGTTTGTGGGGTTTGTGTGTTTGTGAGGGATTTTTTTTTCGTGTTTTTTAACACGTTGCTGGTTTAGATAACGAAAATTCTGCCTATGCAGGGGTGCTGCAGGATCTGCAGGAAGGGAATTGCATCTTCAGGAGGGTTTGGAGGATACTGAGATTGTTTTCTTGTTCTTCCTTTCCTGCCTGGAAGAGGAAACGAGCTTTAATTATGGCCAAGCTGCCTGTGACGAGGCTTAATGATGGGTCTGCAAGTGACAGAGTTTGGTCATTGCACTGTGCTGTCTCTCCCTGAATCCCATCATTAAGGCTGGTACCTGGCCAGCATATCCCAGGATAACTGCAGTGCTCTGGTGTGGCTCCTGCTAGAAGAGTGTCTTGGATCTCTTTGGGAAGAGAATTGGGCTGAAATAGTGATGTGGGAGTGTCTCTGCCCCCTCCCCAAACTGCACAAGTCCTGGTTGCTCTCCCATTTCAACAGGCCAAAAATAAGGAGAGCCTCACATGGCTCACAGAACCCTTGGGAGCTGGGAAGGGGATCCTGGCTCCATTCCAGCCTGGAGGAGCCCCAGTGCTCACATAGGATCCCAGCCAGCCCCCATCCCCTCCCTGCATGTTCCTCCTGGTCCCATTTGCTCAGGGAATTAAACAGTACAAATTAAGTAGAATTTGTAACTCTGAACGGAGAAAAAAAAAATCCTCTAAGAATTATTCATAGTGATTTTTTTCCCCCTGCTAAATGATGAATTGCAAGACACGCATCTCTGTAGGGCTGAGAGCCTGGATCCCTGCCAGGCTGCTGTGGGGTGAGGAAGGTGGGAGATCTCACTCCTGTCCTCCCCAGGAAAGCCAGATCCATTCATTTCCATCTGCATATTAATGCAATTCCAAAGTCAGCCTAAACCTGCAGACAAAGAAACCAGCATCATCATAATTAATCACACATGTAAGAACAAAGCCCAATACATCATAATTCGGTGGATTAAAAAAAAAAAAATGGGGAAAAGGATGTTTCCTGCAGTAACACATGGTTTTGGGCTGCAAAGGTCCCTGGAAACAGCTGGTAGGTGTGTGGCAGCTCCTGTGTGCTGCATAATTAATCTGGGCTGGTTACTGGTTTAACTGGGCTGTGAATTCACTGGCGTTGGTGCCTGGCTCAGTTTTCCCAGGGTGATGGATGATGGAGAGGGGTCCTGCAGTGGTGCTGGGGCAGTGGTGCCCTGGCTAAACAACACCCCCAGGCTGGAAATCTGGTTTTCACATCCACTCTGTGCTCTTTATGGTTTCCCCTTCTTTGGGAACTCAGAAACCTACATAGCAGCAGTGATAAATACCTTAAAATCCAAAGTGCCATTAAGCCAGAGCAGAGTTACAGACTCCAACACCCATTTCTGTTGCTTTTTTGCTAAATCTACATTTACATTTAAATTACAAATGTAATTTGGGCCAGAATTTGAGCTGCTAGGCTTTTAAAATAAAATTATATCTTGATGACTGGTGGCAGAAGAGGTTTTTGGAGACTAGGGCTTGCAAACAATCTCAGCTAAAGGGCTTTGGGGGTTCACAAAGGGTTTTTTTCCAAGTCCAGGTGAGTTTTTAGAACTTGAATTAGAATCATGGAATGGTCTGGGTTAAAAGGGACCGTAAAGTCCATCCAGTCCCACTCCCTGCCACGGGCCTCTACCACTATCCCAGCTTGCTCCAAGCCCTGTCCAACCTGGCCTTGGACACATCCAGGGATGGGGCAGCCACAGCTTCTCTGGGCACCCTTTTACAGGGAAAAGTAAAGAATAAATTTAGAGGTAGTTCCATCACTCCTCAGACCCACCCCGAGCCAGACCCTGCTGATTTTCAATGCCTGGGAATCACAAGACAGCTAGAAACTGCTTCCTATCTCTGATTTTATTTGACTTTATTATTTTAATCTTTAGAAAGCAGGGTTCCTGTACAGAAATGCTACTGTAAGGCCAAAATCCCGAGGGCTGGAGCTGGAAATAGTGGTTGGAATACTTTGTGAGGTGCTGTGGATCTGACATATTCAGCTCCATCATACGTGGAGCAGCTGCTGTAATGGGGAGGTGTGATGGAAGGCCTTGGGGTCACTTTAATTTCATACAGCTATAGACAGACATACATATATATTTATAAAAGTACACAGAGAGTTCCCTCCAAGCATCCTGCCTCCAGCACGGCTCAGTCTGGGCAGGCAGGATCTTCCAGTGCTGTTTCCCTGGACTAGGATTTGTCCCCAGTTTCCCAGCCCAGGTGAGGGGCTGGAGGAGCTGGTTTTTAGTTGGGAAGAAGCTGGATCAGCTCCCAGATTCCTGCTGGGATGCTGCTGGAATGGGATGATCAAGGTCCATGTCACCCCATATGCTGCTTGCCACCTATTTTTCCCAGGAATAGTCTATTTTTCTTTAAGTCAGCAAACCTGAAGCTCAGGAAAGCCACACTCTCTGCTGTGTCCTGGGCTCTGAGCTCTGCCCAAGCATGGCGGCATTTTAAAAAGTAATGACTTGAAGCCTTTTAACCTGCTTTAAGGCCATGGCAGTCACATTTTCCAGCAGGCTGGGAATTCAGCAGATAAAAAGGCCCTCTGGGGATGGGAAAAAGTGGGGGCTAAGCTTTGTGGGGTGGCTGAGTTGCTCGTGAAACCCAAGTCAACCTGCGGCTCCTGGCGCTCACGGTGGGGAGGATTCTTGGCCCCCCCAAAAACAATGACATGTCCTCGATGGGGCTGTGCCAGGGCAAGGATGCTCCACCCCTGATCCTGGGGTCCCCTGTGTCCCCCATTCCTCCCCTGTGCTGCTGTGGGAAATGCTGCTCTCCCTTGTGCCATTCCCAGCCTTGAACATGGAGTTGGTTTTTAGGCACTGGCTAAGGCAGCTTGAAGACATCACTGGTATGGGATCATCACATGTTTTAGGGGTAACCCACCATTTGAGACATCAAGGTGGAATTCAGCTTCGTGCTGGAGCTTGGAGTGAACTCCAAAATGTCCTGCTCCCCAGCATGGGACATCCCACCCCTGCAGGAGCATCCAGCCTGGTGGGACATCCCAAAATCCCACCTTGGCCAGGTTCTTGCCAAGCTCCAAACCCACCACATGCTGCTGAGGGTTCTGCCCCAGGGTGGGTAGAGGTGGAGAGATGAAGGATGGTCTCCAACTCCTTCTGGATACCTTAGTCCCTCTTCTCTCAGAGCTGAAGTTCAGCTTTATGTAACCCTAGGGATTTCCCCCCAGTTCCTGCCCTGGAACTGATCGTGCTTTCTCTTTTCTGATGCTCCATGACCATCTGGGCTTGTGGTAGCAGGGGGTGAGGAGCCCAAGCATGGCCATGGTGATAGTCCAGGACTCCATTCCTGCAAAGGGATTCTGAAGAGCCCTTGACATCAGCTGGAGATGTCCAGGAGGATGCAGCACTGAGCTTTTGCCTGTGGCACACTGACAGGGTGCAGGCAGATGAGGAGGATCATTTGCGTGCATTGGTGCAATTGATTTGAGACCCCAGTGGGGAATTTCACCCTATTTGATTCCTTTGATAGAGAAATTGGTTTTGACTGCCTCGTGGGCTCTGTCTCTCTAACAAGGAGGGCTGCAATTTCCCCTGTTCTGGAGAAAGGTGGGGCTGGTGAGGAGAGGTAATGGCTTTTATTAGCCATTAATAAAACTGATACAATTGGAGAAACCAGACACAAGCCAAGCTCTGCATCCAGCCCCTTAGCCCCAGGTGCATCTGGGTGCTTGCCTGCTTCCTCCAGCTGGATCAATTTGCTCTCTCAATGCTATTATTACTTCTTTCAAGCATCCTCCTCCTCAGGCTGTCTGAGTGCCTGGCAATGACAGTGGGAAGGTGAGGGGAAGGAAAAGTGGTGGCTCATGAATGTGGGGCAGGGCCAGAGGGGGATTCAGGGAGTGGCAGAACACACCAGTTAGCGTTCAGTTGCAGATAATGGGGTCAAGAGGTCCCTGGATGGTGGTTCTTGCAGGATGCATTGGGAGTTGGAATTCAGCCACCCCTTTGGAGGTGATTCCATCCAGATGAGAGCTGAAATCCCCAGATCTCTGCCCCTTGTGGTGCTTTCTCGGTGCCTGCACAACCTCTGTCCACGCTTGGGGAATTGTGAAAGGGAGGTGATATTTTTGTCATCTTCTAAAAAAAAACCCCCCACAACCCCATCCTATCCTTTTTGTCTCTGCTATGGAAATCTGGGCAGTGCTGTCCTTCTCCTGATGGGCAGGGGAGGGAGAGCTCTTGGTGCAGCCTCTTATTCCATCCTAATTACTTTAGCACTGCGAGAAACAACTCAAGTTCCTACAAATTACTCCCTTAATGGGTTCTTCTTGGGCTTAATGACTTCATCAGTTCCCTGTCACCCTGATGGATGCTGGGCACAGGGAATTTGGTACTGGAACGTGGATATGGGGTCAGCTTCAGACATGCCCTGCTCCATCCCCTGGCCATATCCACATTCCCAGAATCACATCCATGTCCTGGGCAGCCTTAGCTGCAGTCAGAGGTCTCTAAACAACACAGTAATGACATTAACAGTAGGAAGTTTTCTCCAGGAGCAGTCCCAGTTTGAAGGACTCCAGGAGGATTTTTACAATGGATCTGGAGCTTTTTGAAAACACTGTCTCTGAAATGGCATAAGTTTCTCTTCCCATCTCTGGTTGTCTTTTGGACACAGCTCAGAGTGGGGTAGAATGAGGCCCCATAATGTGGCAGACGAAATGGCCTCAAGTCATTCCAGGGGAGGATTAGGTTGGATATTAGGGAACATTTCTTCACTGAAAGGGTTGTCCAGCCCTGGCACAGCTGTCCAGGGCAATGGTGTAGTAGCCATCACCGGAGGGATTTTACCACCACCGTGTGGATGTGGCACTTGGGGACATGAGCTAGTGGTGGCCTTGGCAGTTGTGGGAGAGCAGTTGAACTTGATGATCTTGGAGGGCTTTTCCAACCTGAAGGATTCTGTGATCCTATGATCACCTCCTGGCACAGTTCCCCTCTGCCATGGGAGTGTTTCCCCTCTTGCCGTGGGCTGTGGTGTCATCCTGGCCCATGCAGGAGGAGAAGCACGTGGGCATTGCAGTCCTGGTGCCCTGGGCTCTGCCAAGAGCCACGCGTTGGAGGGTGACAGCCCTCGCTGGGTTTTGTTGCTCGAGGTGGTGGCAGCAGTGGAATATCTTTGCCCAAGTTGTCTCTTGTTCTGCATCATTTGGTGAGTCCCAATTCTCCCACTCTCCTTTCTCAGGATGAAAAAAGCTTTTGCAGTCAGTCTGTATGCAAACTCAGCAGTGTCACCGAGCAGCGCCCAGGCCACCATTCTGCTAGAACTCTGTGGTGGTGACCTGGGTGACTTCTGAGCGCAGCTCGTCTCCTCCTGGTCCCCGGCAGCCCCTCTGGGGGCTGCCCACTTCTAGTCATGCCGGCTTGTTGCGGGCTTCAGAAGGGGTGCAGGTGGAGATGTGCTCCCGTGTGGTGTTCCTGGCGCGGGAGAAGCTGTTCTGCTCCACACGGGCTCGGAAAGGCAGGCAGAACTCTCGGAAGCACCTCTTGAAGTTTTCATCCAGGAAGGCATAGAGGACAGGGTTGAGGCTGCTGTTGGTGTAGCCCAGGGCGATGCAGAAGTGCAGGCTGGCCACCACGTAGGGATTCTTCTTGTCTATGTCCACCAGCGTCCAGACGATGACGAAGATGTGGATGGGTGTCCAGCAGATGATGAAGGCTGCCACCACCACCAGCACCATGCGCGTGATGCGCCGCAGGTTGCGATCCTTCTCCTTGGAGCCCGAGAGGAGCCGGACGCTCTTTAGGCGAAGGATCATCAGCCCATAGCAGACAGTGATGACCAAAATGGGGACCAGGAAGGCAAAGATGAAGACACAGATCTTGGTCACGGTGTCCCAGTAGATGGGAGGATCAGGAAACTGGAGAGTGCACAGGACCATCCCATCTGTAGGAGAGAGGAGGGTCAAAGAGGGAGCTGGTGGAGTGTCTGCTGAGAATATTCTGCCTTCTGCTCAGTTATGCCTCATTAACACTGCAGGGAGATGCATTCCTACCTGCCTGCTCGTGGCAGAGGTTCCCCAGGAGCTCTGTGCTGTCACACCCCCACCCACAGACACTGAGGGGATGCAGTGGGTGCAGTGACCCTGAGCCATTCGAGGCCAATCCTGCCTTCTCCCAGTCCCCATGGTGGACACATCCCCATGCCACCCTCCACTGAAATCTGTCCACTTCCTCGAGATGCCCAGAGCTTTCCCTAGCAGCCAAGGGCCAGCACCTCCACACAGAAGCTGCAGATCTTAGTGAGGGCCACTTGGAGACTTTGCAGCATCGCTGGGGGTGTTTTTAGGCACCTGATTTGCACCCCAGGAGCTGAGGAGAGGCAGTGGTTGGACTGGAGATGGGGAAAAGTGTGGCATCCCTACGGTTAAAGGGAAGGGAGGACAATTTCTGGTGCAGTTTCCAAGACGGAAAATAACACCAGGATGCTTTTTCCAAGACAGGGCACATTTGTGGTGTCATGGAGAGGTGCCCACCACTGACCACAAATCTGCTACAGGACCAGAGGTCAAGGTGTCCCCAGAGCCACTTGCCTTTTGACTTGGTGACCGCCATGACCATGATGGGCACCCCGACGAGGGAGGAGAGCACCCAGATGCAGACATTGATGATCTTGGCTTTGGCCGGTGTGCGGAAATCCAGAGCCTTGACCGGGTGGCACACGGCAATGTAGCGATCCACGCTCATCATGGTGAGGGTGAAGATGCTGGTGAACATGTTGTAGTAGTCAATGGAGAGCACCACCTTGCAGAGCAGCTCCCCAAAGGGCCAGGTCTCCATGAGGTACTTGGCGCTCTGGAAGGGCAGCGTGCTGGTGGCCAACGCGTCGGCCAGTGCCAGGTTGAAGATGTAGATGTTGGTGGCTGTCTTCATCTTGGTGTACCTGGGGGTGGCAGAGAAGGGAGATGTTACAGGTGATGAGGAGGGGGCACAGCCTGGCTGCTCACGAAGTGGCACCAGCCCTGTCTGTGCTGTGATGTGCCTTTCTGCAGCACCAATGTGCTCAGCAACTTCCCAGGTGTGCCTGGGAGAATACTGAGGAAGGACATGGAGCTGTTGGAGCGAGTCCAGGGGAGGCCATCAAGATGACTAGGGGGATGAAACACCTCTGCTATGAGGAAAGGCTGAGAGAATTGGGATTGTTCAGCATGGGGAAGAGAAGCTTTGAGGTGAATTAATTGTGGCCTTCCAGTCCCTGAAGGAACCCATAAGAAACATGGGGAGAGACTCTTTACAAGGGCCTGGAGTGACAGGATATTAGATGGAATATTGGGAAGAAATCTCTCCCTGTGAGGGTGGGGAGGCCCTGGCACAGGGTGCCCAGAGAAGCTGTGGCTGCCCCATCCCTGAAAGTGTCCAAGGCCAGGGTTGGATGGGGCTTGGAGCAACCTGGGAGGTGTCCCTGCCCATGGCAGGGGGTGGAATGAGATGAGCTTTATGATCCCTTTTAACCCAAGCCATTCTATGTTTCTATACTTGTGTTCTTGTGTGTTGAAGTCATAAAATCACAGAACCCCAAATGGTTTGGGTTGGGAGGGCCCTTAAAGCTCATCTTATTCCACTCCCCAGCCATGGGCAGGGAGCCACACACATCCTGGTACCTGAGCAGGGGATGGCACTCACATGTGCTGAGCTGGGACCTGCAGAGCATGGCTTGGCCCCTGCCACAGTGGTTTTCCTGCACCTGACCAGGACTCATTCCACGCCTGCTTTTATTCAAAGAATAAAGAACTTTCCAGAGAAGTCAATTCCAGAGAATTCAATTCTTGAATTCTCATTCAAATGAGAGTGATTTGCGCCATTTCCCTGAACCAGTTGCACAATGTCCTTTATCCCTCTCAACCCTCCTTCATCTGATTTTCCACCCAGTAAATTGTGATTATCCAGCCTGCTTCCCTGTCAAGTTTGCTTGCAGATATTGGATCGATTACCCCCGGAAACAAGCCATCTGGAAGCAGCCCAATTAGCCAGCCTGGAGCTCCAGAGCCTTTGGGGAAGCCTGGCTGTGTCCCCCAGGGCATTTGGGAAGGGCTGGCTCTGCTTCTGGTTCTTGTCACACGATGGCAAGAGAAATGCCTGGTGCCTCATGTCCAAGCCTTTCCTGAAGGGATGAGGCAAAGTTATGGCAGATGCCAGAGCAGCAGGCAAGTGTGAGTGTGTGTCCCAGGAGCATCCAGTCCTGCAAGTGCTGGTCAAAGGGATGCTTTGAATGCCGTGGTGGCTTGGAAGTAGATACTGAGGGATCTGCTGGGTGGGGTGGGGGCAGATCTGTGGAAGATCCTCATCTTTGCAGGGCTACACCAACAGCTCCAACTCTTCCTGTGCTCCCTTCCAGCAAATCTCCATCGCTCAGAGCATCCTCCCCAGCCCCAAGCTTCTTTAGATGCACCCTAATTAATTAATAACAGGGTCAGTTTGCACAAAACCACCTCTGTGCATGGCTAACCTGCTGGGGTAGGGCACAGAAAGGGGAAGTGACCCCTTCATTGCTGGGATGAAGAAATTGTTTTTCCTTGGAGTACTTATAAAACAGATTAAAAAAGTGACTTTTAACATGTGTGATAGGACAGAGACCCGCCAGATTCCACTGTCGATAGAACTGGGAACTGGAGCTGAAAAACCTCATTTTTCTCTGGGAGAAAATAGAAAACAGCAGCTTAACCCAGCTCCCAGCTCCAAGAGCATTCCTGTCTCCTTCACCACGGCTGCAAATGGCAGCCCGTTGCCCAAGGGTGGAAATATTCGAGCTGAGCTTTTTTTTTAAAATTTAAATATGGCATTAAAAATGTCTTGTCCTTGAAAAGTCCTTTTCAGTTCCCTTTAGTGTTATTTTCCAAGCGCTTTTGCAGAAAAGTTTCCTCCCAGGTTAAACAAAAAGCTGAGAATTTGTGGTATTGTCAGCTTTTGCCTCTCCTGTGTGAACAAACAGTCAGGTCAGGTAGATTCACATGTCTTTGGTCTCTGTTTTTTGAGTAAGATGGTAAAAAAACAGTTACCCATTCCATGGTCTGCCAGATGTGCTTGGCTGTGCTGGGTAAGCACTTCCCAAACCCCTGCCAGATGTGCCAGGGGTGGGAGACTGGAGGGCTGGAACTGCCACCCATCCCCGGATAAAGGAGATTACTGGGATGATGATGGAGATTACTGGGATGATAATGGGAATATCCGGAATGATGGGCTGACTCTCATGATGCCTTTGACTGGAATGATGGGGATAACTGAGTTGATAATGGGGATAATTTGGATGACGAAGGACATACCTGGGATGATTTGGGATGGTGATGGGGATGACTGGGATAATAAGGATGTCAATTTAGCCTCCAGCACTGGGGTTTTGGGACAAGTTGCAGCCCCCTCCAGGCTTGTTCTGAGGTTTCAACCCCCTGCACAGGGTGGGGTGTCCATCCTGGTGACTGTCCCGAGCTGCAAATGAAGCTGCTGCTCCAGGAAAGAGGTTTATTGCCCACATTAGAGCAAACCATCCACAGCTGCTGATGGAACTCCCCAGGCTGCCAAACCCATTGCAATTAAGTGACTGCCTTGATTGGGAAGTTATGCACTTGAACGGAACAATCTGGGAGGCGTTGATGGAGAGAAGAGATGGGAGGAGATGGGGCAAGCAGAGGGCAGCTCCTCATTTCAGCCTCGACTCCCAAGGCAGGGACCCCCTCTCCAAGTCTCTTGGAAAATAAATGAGTGAAAGAAAAGTGAATAATAAGCGAAAAGAAAAACTCCTGGAGCTGCTAAAAGCTGCCGCCTGAAAGAGCCTGGCTTGACAAAGTCTGCACCCAGCTGTCCTTGCAGCCTGTGAGGGAGCTGGTGGGGGGCTGATGGGCTCGGTGGGGATGAGGGCACTTGCAGCCCTGAGCTCAAGCTGCAAATTGCTTCCAGGGGTATTTTTAAAAGCATCTGACAATGCAGTGGGAATGGCAGAGGGCCCTTGGGGAGGGTGCTGAGTGTGCTGGGTTCCCTCCGGGTGTGCAGATGGGTTTGGCTGCTCTGGAGAGGGATTTATTTGGGGTTTGGCTGTGCTCGGCTCACGGTGTGTCCATTCACAGAGCTATGTACCAGAGTCCTGTCTCTGCATCTGCCAGCTCCTGGCACTCATGGACTTAGTGGCAAACTCAGTGTGGTCCCTGAGGTCCCTGACCCCTAGGATGTGCTCCAGCTGTGCTTCCAGACTGCCTGGACCCCAAGGGCACTGGGAGGTGGCACTGGGAGAAGAGCACAAGGCAAACACCCAGAATCTCCCTGGCAGTGATGTCCAAATCCGAGCTGATCCCATCTCATAGCCCTTTCTTGCATGCACACAGGTCTCCCCCAATCCTGGCCTAAACCCTGACGACATGGAGGAACTCTGAGAAGGACTCCTGGGAAACTCCACGTGGCTTTGGCCACGGAAGAGGTGAAGGCACATGGACCCAGAGCCCCTCCTGTCCCAGGAGGAGGAGGATATTTGCTCACTTCATGGGAGATATTCCCCACCCCTGGAAGTGCTCAAGGCCAGCTTGGACAGGGCCTGGAGCCACCTGGTCTAGTGGAAAGCAACCCTGCTATGGCAGGGTAGTGGAACAAAATGGGCTATAAGGTCACTTCCAACCCAAACCACTCTGTGATTGTGTGTTTAATTCCATCATCAGTTGGACAATGGGGGTTAGAAGCTGTGGTGATGCTCTGTGGATCTGTCAGGCTTGCCAAAACCTGGCTAACGTGCAGTTACTCAGTGAGTAAAATAGGGAGGATGTTGTTTGCACATGAAATCTCTCTTTAAAATGCCTTCCCTCTCCTCTCTGAGCAGAACCAGCTGGAGAACCACCCTAAGAACACTCATCCCTCACCCTGACATTGCTCATGGCATCTGTCTCTGCCGCAATTGCCTCCATTTTATTTTTCAGACCAGGGCTCATTTTTAATGCCACTTCGAGTGGATGAAAAAACCCATTAGGGGTCAGGTCGGGTCAGCAAGTGACTCCCCCACCCCCCTCCCCATTGCCCACCCTCTTGGATGGTTAAAAACACACAGCAGAGCCCGGCAGAGAGCGGGGAGCAGGGGCAGCAGTCTGATAGCAGGGCGATGGGCACTCCAGGGTGGCTCCTGGACACGTTTCAGGATGGTTTCCTTCCCTCCGGTGAGTCACCACATTTATTTGTGTGCAGGCAGTGCTGGGTTCTGCTGACCTCCTGTACCAATAGCCATGGACTGAAAGGCATGGGGAAAGGAGGGTGGAAATGGTTAAAAAATGTGAATTTTGGGGGGTTTGTTTAAATCCAGCCACCAGCTCTGGTTTGGTTCTAGGGTTTTGGCTAAGATGGGGTTACAGCACTGCCTGAGGCAATGGAAATTGGGATTACCCCACAAATTCTGGACCACCAGGACCAAGTCCCTCTCCAGTGCAGAGGAGGTGGCTGTGAAGCCCAGGCAGGAGGTGTAGGGGTCTGGATCACACAGAGTGTGACTGTGAGCACTGCTCCATCCTTGGCTGCTGGCAGGGCTATGGAGGGGCTCTGTCAGCCCTCACTGCTGGCCCTGGTCCTGCTCTCTGCACGCCTGGGCTTTACAGTCCCATTTTCCATGTCAACACATCTTATCCAGGCAGGACCAACCAGTGTCTTGGACAAAGGGACTGATGAGAGATTTTGTACCTTAGCATAAGTGCCAGGCTGGATACAGCAGCACCTTGCCATGCCCCATCTTTAAAATGGGGGCATTTGGGTCATGTTGCTTGTCCTGGGGTGCAGAGACCCCACGGATCCCCTCTCTGCCCAGGGAAAGCCTCGCCACAGGTGCCAAGGTCTTGGATGGAGCCAAAGTGGGTCTCTCTGCTGCTGGAGATGGTAGCCCACACTGAGGGGACCAGAGTACAGCTCAGCTGTTGTGATGGGGCTGGGCCATGCGGTTTCTGCTCTTTGTTAGAGAAAAACACAAGTCAGGCAGCTGCAGGAGGTGCCTGCACGAGAAGGAACTGGGAACGGGCTGGGTGGGTAGTTCCCACTGATGGAGTGTTAAAATAGCAGTGGGAACCCACCAGCCCCTGGCTGGGTTAGGGGGTCTGGACCCACCCTGCAAACAGGGCAGCTCCCAGCCTGCAGCGTGACCAGCCCTGCGGCTTCTCTTCCTCACAAAGGACAAGGGCCACCCGCTTCTGTGTGTCCGTGCCCCCCAAACGCGGCTCCCTTGCACCCCCCAAGCTGCTCCAGGCACACACAGCCTCTGCTCTCACACCTTGCACAGCACCTGCACCCCCCCCACTCGCACAGCTTGCACACGCACTGCTCACACACATCACACTCGTCAGGAGCACCTCTCTTGATGCTGCCGGTGCACACCCAACCCTCCTCCTGCCGCTGGCTCACACTCGGAGCGCGCTCCCAGCTGGGGCAAACTCACACCCAGTGCAGACCCATACCTGCTGCACACTCACTCTCGGTGCACACTCACTTCTGCTGCTGGCTGACGCGCGGCACACACTCACCCCTGTGCACACTTAGTGCAAACTCCCTCCTGGTGCACACCCACTCCTGGTGCTCACTCAGTGTCACCATCTCACACCTTCCATGAGCTGCACACTCACTCCTGGCACATTCTGGCTCCATCAGTGCTCTCGCACTTGGTGGCCACTCGCCCAAAGCGCCCCCTCGCCCCCACCCCTCGCGGGGGTGCCCAGCCCTCACCTGACGATGCCGTACATGACCAGGACGTTGCCCAGCAGCCCCACCACGCACACCACGGAGTAGAGCGCGGTGATGACGATGGCGATCAGGATGGATGTCGCGTTCTTGGCCCGCTGCGGACCCGTGTCGTTGACCCCGTGTCCGGGCAGGGTGACCCAGGAGGTGGCGTTGCCCCAGGGGGTGGCAGTGGCGGTGGGCAGCACCGAGGGCAGTTCCGAGGGCACATCCATGGGCAGCTCCATGGCCCGCGGGCCCCGCTGGAGCAGCCGGGAGCATCCGAGCGCTGCGAGTTCGAGCCCCGCTCCCGGCCGGTGCCGGTGCCGCCGCCTCCCGCACCCTCGCGGGCCAGGAACGCTTTATAAACCCGCGTGTCCCCCGAGCCACGTGGGG
>VZRF01011640.1:82408-102636 GCA_013396875.1 Vireo altiloquus | reverse complement strand
ATCCCTGCCATCCTCCCCTCCCGGTTCTTATCTTCTCAGCCCCTACCTGACAGGAACTGCCCTCAGATCCTTACCTGCACCCCCTCTCCCCCATGCCACCCCTCCCTGCTTGCCTTACCAATCCCTCTCCGTCTCTCCCCCAGCTCCTCCCGGTCCCTGCCTCTCCTCCATCCCTGCCTGTCGCCCATCCCTGGAGCCGGCAAAGCCTTCGGGGGCAGCCCCGAGCATCTGAGGGTCCTCGGACTGGAGGGAGAGTGCAACAGACCCTGGCGCTGTGACTGTTTTGAGTTTTCTTTGTCTGTAAGAAAGCAGGGGGACAAACAGCTCCCTTGTCCACAAAGCAAAGCCGGGGTGCCTCCAGTTCCCTTTCCCTCTGCTTTCTCTTCCTCTCCTTCACTCTCCCCACCGTGTGTTGTCGGGTTAAGGGATGCTGGATGGGTTTGGGGGTGCTGAGAATGTCTGGAAGCTGTTGCAGGGGGATTCAAGAGGGATATTGTGAGATGAGGGAAGGAATTGGAGGAGTGCTGGCGGGAGAAAGAGGTGGGAATGCTGAGGAGGAATTTGGGCAGCAATGTTGGGGGAATTTAGGAGGAATTCTTGGAATGGAATAAATAGGGATTCTGAGGGGGCTAAAGAGGGTTCCTGGGGGGCTTAGGAGGGATGCTGCTGCAGGCTGAGGGATTTAGGGAGATGCTGCAGAGTGAAGGTGCAAATACAGACCCAGCAGCAGCACCTGCTTAGCAGAGCTGGGCTTTGTGGGAGGTTGAGGGTCACCCTCCCCTTTCCAAGGATCCTTGCCAGCCTTAGAGCTGGACCACCTTCCTCTGGCAAGGCTCCCCCATTTCAGAGTCTGCAAAGCTGAGAGGCAGAAGCTTTATTTTTCCTGGAGCCACACTGGATGTGGAGGCTGTGGGTACCCACATTTGGGATGTCCCCATCTCCTATTTGCTTTGGGAATGGATTAGTTCATCGCCCTGTGCCCTGGATCAGAGATGGCTCAGAGAGAGAGGATGATTTGCCACAACTTTGGGTACATTTGGCTCCAGAGGGACTGAGCAGGGGACACAGGACATGGAGGATAGGCCAGCAGCTCATTCAACCCCGGAGATGGGATATTCTGTCTGCTCAGAGCTCTGCCAGCATCAAACTCCTGCAGTGCTGAAGCATCCAGACATTTCATCAAGAGCCTCATAAAAATGCCCGGGAGGGAATTAATGGCTTTTCATTCATCCCGTGGTTCAGACAGTAACCAGCTCCAGGGCCACTGAGCAGGGAGGGAGAAACAATGTGCTGTGGGTTTGTGTCCTCGCAGTGTGAAGTGGCTCTGGCCCTGGCTTTGTCCCACAGGGCTGCTGGGATGGGTAAAGGCAGGGATTTGAAGCACAGGGATGGATTTAATAAGAATATCTTGGGTCCTGTGCTTTGGATGCATCAGTCTCCTTACCTGGAGGGTGTTCCCATTCCTGCAATGGTTTTACAAGCCCAGGCAGGACAGAGGGGGATGTCCTGCACCTGTGTGTGGTCTAAAATACAGGATTTAAACACCTTCCAGGGTGAAAACAGCCTCCCAGAGCCGGAGCGAAGTGTTGAGTAACTGCTGTGCCCAGCTCTGACGCAGGACGGCTGCTGATCTCTCCCACTGGGAAGGAAACATCAGGTTGGAGAATGTAAAATAGCTTTTAGCGTGGCTGAGGAGCTCTCTGGAAGAGAAGTCATCTTTTTGCTTGCCTTCCAACATGGCCAGAGCCCCCACACTGACCCTTTTCCAGTGGGTTATCTGCAAAGGACTAATCATCCTGGCAGGTTCCAGCAAACACGTCCTCTCAGCTCAGCTACAGCATTGCTTTATGCATTTTTTTTCAGTTGGAATGTTAAAAATAAACCCAGTGGACACATAAAACAAATGGAAAATCTTTAAAGGGCTTTGGTGTTCATCTGCCTGCTCTCAACTCTTGCTGCTCCAGCTGCCAAGCCCATTTGCTGCCATGGATGGAGTTCCCAAAATTGGGGAAACTGAGGCAGAGGAGGCATGTTGGAGGGAAGAGCATCACCCTGTTGCAGGGGTGTGCAGCCTGATAGGTCTGGCAAGTCCTGAACCCCCAGCAGCGGTGCTGGGAATTCTCTCTGCATCCCGAGTTTGATGGATGCCACTTTATCTTCCCTGTGAGGGTGGGCAGGCCCTGGCACAGAGCAGCTGTGGCTGCTCCATCCTTTGAACTGTCCAAGGCCAGGTTGGATGGGGCTTGAAGCACCCTGGGATAGTGGAAGGTGTCCCCACCCATGGCAGGGGTAGAACAGGATGAGCTTTAAGCTCCCTTCCAGCCTAAACCATTCTGTGATTTTGGATCGAGTCCTGCTCTCCTGCAGGGATTGCTTCTCTTAGGAAATTCTCTGTGGCAATGCCTTAGCTTTTATTTTCTCCCCCACAGCCTGAAAAATAAATAATATATCAAATTGAGGTGGTGAGAGCAATGGTGAGGCTGTCGAGCACAATTCATGTTGCTCCTTTGCCCGGTGAGCTGAGGTCCACCCAGGGGATTTACAGCTGGAGACACTAATGGTGGTGTTTTGATTTACTCGGAGGCTGCAAACCTGACAGTGTATTTCATGGTGGGAAGACCCTCTTCTCTGGAATTTATTAGTTTTAATTAAAATGGGCATAAAAACAGCATGCCAGAGCCGTGAATCTGCTCTGGCCGGACTCCAGTCAAAATCCATGGCAATCTCTGGAGGTTAATGGAGGAGGAAAGAGGGCAGATGAATTCTCCATGAAGATTTTTGGGAATTCAGAAGGACACTGAGACTCTCTAAGTGCCTCTCACCTTACCATGATACTGTTAAGGAGAGCCTTGCACTGGAGCTCTGGTGACACTGGGACAGCTGCATCCAACCCTTGCAGAGGGATTTACCAGCCTCCTCTCCTCCCCCTGAGTTGCTGTCACCATTCTCAGGGTCTGATCCCACCCATCCCAACTCAGAAATCCAAGTAGTCAGCATGGTGGGGGCACCATGATGGAGCTCAGCTTGTGGTGAACCACTTTGTGGGGAGACTCCTTTGGCATCTAGCTCCCCTCATTTATGAGGATGAGCCGGGACATGTGAAGAATCACACCTTGGAGAATTGCAGCAGAAAATGTCACTTTGTTTTCTGTAGATCTGAGATGTTTTGGGGCTTGGAAGAGAATGGACCAGGTGCTCGATGAGCATCAGCTCAACCGCACTGGTAACCACCGAGCTGCGAGTCCAGGCGTCTCCCCCATCTCCCCAGGGCTCATCACTTCCCCTCCCTCCACTGACAGCTCCAGATAAATCGGCCTTGAAGGGGAAAATGGGCTGATTTGTGTGTTTTGTTTTCCCATGTCAACATATCTGAGTGCTTTCATACCTTGCGGGGCAGCTGCTGCAAAGAACAAAGCCCATCCGTCAGGGGAGTTAAAATTAGATGAGATTCTTCTCTGCCTCACCATTCTGCGTGGCTGCATGTGAGGTGGGGGGTTTGCAGCGTTATTTCCTCGGCACTGCGTGTGGAGAGGCTGTCTCTGAGGACAAGGTGTTTGCACACTGAGGTGGCTGGAGTCGGAGTTGAGTCCAGAGGCTGGATGGAAAACCTCTGCTCATCACCTTGCAGACAACAATCCCTCTCCCAGAGGTCGGTGATGTCTCGAGGGTGATGCCACCAGTATCCCTGAGATGTTCTTGGGACATGAGAGGAGCTGTCCCCATGCTGGGCTGGCAGGTGACAGTGCCAGCCTGCCCCAAGCCCCCAAGGCTGGGGGCAGCGGGGCTCCCTACAAATGCAGGGTGAGTGCATCTGCTGGTTCATCCTTTTCCATGAAAAATGCCTCCAAAGCGATGATTACTCCATCGGAGGGGTTAATGAGCCCTTTTTCTTCACTCAGGCTTGTGCCTGGCCTCGTGGCAGTGACAGGGACAGCGACAGCGAATGGCTCGTGGGCACCAAGCTGTGCTGGCAGCGAAGGAAGAACAGGCACCACACCCCATCCCCAGGGAACTCAATCCCCACAGGAGCCTTTTTTTCCCTGATTGTTGCTTATTTAGATATTTTCACCACCCCTCTGCCCCCCTCTCTGTGCTGTCTCTGTCTGACAATGGAGCTCTGATTGGGAACTGGCAGTGTCTCCCTGGATTCTGGGGAGCTCGGGAGCCTGAGCTGTGCCCCCCTCAGCTGGCGCTCGGAGGTGGCAGCGCTGCTTCCATCCCATGCGCGTCGGGAGCATTAACAGCCTGTGAGTCATCTCATAAATGAACCATCGTGGGGAGGGGGGGGATCCAGGGCGGGATGCTGCTCCCAGACAGAGCCTGGGATGTAAAAATAAAGCTTTTTTGCTGCTGGTGGAAGGAATTGGTGTCAATGTGACCGCTGGGCTCACCGAGGGGCTGCGTTTTGCTGAACAGGGAGCAGATCCTTTGAGACTGAGACGTGGGGACTCAGTGTCTTGTTGCTTGGGGCTGGTCGTGGAGGGCCAAGGACCCTGTGCACATGGACAGACACACATGTAGCACTACTAAGGGACAGCGAGGAGTGCCAGGGCTGGGTTTCCCCAGGGACAAGGTCTGTTTGTCTGTCTCCTGTGAGTCTGACAGGACATTAGCCAGTGTCTGTTTACTGTGCCAGCACAATGGGGGTTAGACCCACGCCAGATGTGAGTTAAACCCTCTGGGCCACCTTCAACCATCCTAATCATGGAGGAGGCAGGTTTCTTTCTCAGCATATAAATGTTATGTTTTCTGAAGCTTTTTAGCTCTGAGCCACGGTGCATGGGGGAAGGTCCTGTCATCACCTGCAGCCGTGGGTGCCAGTGTCAGGATGGGATGGACAGGTGGCTGTTCAGCTCATTGATTCACCTCCTTGGAGGAGTCTGGAGATGCTGAGGAGGAAGAGGATGCTGTCTTTGATGTTGGGAATCCAGGTCAGCTGCAATCCTCCTGCTCTCTAACTGTGCCAAATCACAGAGCGCAGCTTCAGTGTCTCTTGCCCTGGACTCAGATCCCAGGTCTTCCCTCCACTTTTTCATGCTCCTGCAAAAGTCCGTGGGATGATTTGGTTTGGGGTTGGAAGAGGACAGGAAACCTCCTCTCAGTGAAAACCTGGTGTAAAAGCACAGGAAGGTTTGGATCAGTTTTGGTTTGGGGCTGAAGAATTAAGATTTGGATGGTTTGGACCTGGAGGAATCAGGCATTGCAGAAAGAGCATCAGCTTCCACCAGCTCTTTGTTTTTTGTGCCATTCATTCCCTGCCAGGAGCCAAGATGTGGAGGTCAGAGAAGCAATAGCATGGGAGCAGTGGTGGTTACAAGGTGTTTTAAACGTGATTAAGGCTCTGTTCCTGGTTACCTTGGAGCACTCCATATCCTGTGCTTGGTTTGGGCGGCGTGGCACGGAGATCAGTGTGTTCCCTCACGGTGTGGGCTCACAGGCAGCAGATCCTGAAGTGATGCTCAGGTTTATGACAGGATCCTGGGAGGTTTTGAAGATGCTCAGCATGTCCTGAAGGCAGGAGTTGTTCAGGGAATTTGGCTGCAGCATCCCTCACCTGCAAGACTTTGGTCCTGGATGTCAGGAGGTGTGATGGACAGCTCAATGCTGGGGCAGGGCTCATCCCAAAAAGCTCAGCAAATCTCAGGATTTTTCCTTGACAGTTTGATCAAGCTCTGAAGGGCTCAGGAGCTGGGATCAGCCAGAGCAAGGCTGGATGCAGCTATGGCCAGAGACCGAGAAAGCTCTTTGATCACCAGCTGCCTGCTTTACACCAGCTTATCCCTGACTTGTCTGAGCTGGATCTCCAGCAGAAAAGCCAACAGCATCACTTGTTTGTTGGTGATGAACATTCCTGGTGATGCCACCCCTGATGCAGCTGCCTCCAGGGACTCCTCCAGCCCTTTATCAGTGCCAGGGATCTTGCTTTGCTTCAGTTCCCAGCATGATCCCATCAGGTGCCTGCTCCCATCTGTCCTGGCTGATCCTAGTGGCCTTGGGAGAGCACCCAGGGAGGGCAGCATGGCCTCCATCCGCAGGGACACAGATGGTGGTTGCCCAATGCTGTATTTTTCCAAGACGGCCACCTGCTGCCAGGGGCAATGCCAAGACATGGGGCAGAGCCTCTGCCAGCATTCCCAGTCCATCATCCGGCACTGGGAGCCTCCGGAGAGCAGGTGGGATGGCACAGCTCTTCCACAGTCGTGGTGTTACCCAGGGAAAAGCAAGAGGCACCAGGAAAAGGAGCTGAAACCCATCAGCGCTGGGTCTCAGAGGAAATCCCTGGCTCTGTTTGTACCCCGCTGTGAGAGCACCACTGACATCCCAGTGCTGGGTGTTTTGGCCATCCTGAGGGTGGGCTCCCAACCCAGGATGAGGACAGGGAGCAGCAAAGAGCTAGAGGAAAAGGAGCAGTGACAGCAAAGGCTGCTGTGCTCAGCCTCTCACAGCTTCAAAGGCAGCTCCCCCTCCTCCAGCCTCTCCAGCCTGCAGAACCTCAGACAGCTGATCAGAGAAGGTGATTTCTCTCTCTCTTTTCTTTCTTCTTCTGAAAGGCACAACTCCCCCCCCCCTTTCACCCCCTGTATCTTGCAAACGTGCTGGATCTTCCTCCCACCCTCTCCCACTCTTCCTCTCTGAAAATATCCCAGCCTAGCAGGAAGCCAGGGACAGACTCCAGACACGCCATTGTCCCCTTCCTGAATGCCTCTGATTTGGGAAGACATTATCAGCAAAGATTTCCTCTCTGATTATCAGATTGGGGTAGTTTTTTTTCTTAAGACCCTTTTTAGAGCTGCAAACCTGCTGGGCTCAGCTGGGCTGTCCCCAGGGAGCACTTGGCCAGCCTGGCCTTTGGTTCAATGAAGAGTAGTAATAAGGAAAAATTGAAAGCGGTGATTTAATATTGGATCAGCTCTTCTTCCACAGCTATCTGTCTGCCTATCTAAATATGGGCATGTGTTTTCTAAACACAAAGTGCCAACATCCCTGCTCTGAGACTGGTGAAGCAGCTGAGAGCCAAACACAAGAATTTAAAAGAGCAATATTGAATAACTGATGTCCAATGAAAGCCTTAGGCAGAAGGAAAGGCTCTGCCAATAGATACTTATTGACATGGAGAGGAAAACAGCTGGAAACAGATTTTCTTTCCTCTCTCCCAAGGTTTCAGCCTCAGCAGTCTGAGGGAGGGGATGTTTGATGTGTAAATCCCTTCCTGCTGCCAGGTTTGGTGGAGGCAGAGCCATGTCGGGAGCAGCCCCGCTCAGGGTGATGTTGGCTAAGATAAAATGTGATTGATTTAAAGGATTTTTTTTTTAATTTGGGTTTTTAACTTGCCCTTCTTGACTTGCCCTCCCATGGCACAGTAGTGAGCAAAACTTGGTTAGGGGTGGCCACAGTTTCCAGGAGCTGCCCTCCTGTCCTCATGGAGAAGCAACACACACACATCCACATGGATGTGGCAGAATGACTGGAAGCAATGCTGCCAGGGATGAAGGGAGGCAGTGTTTGCCCACAACCACCTTCAAGGTGATGCTCCAACCTAGTTTCCAATCCCAGAGTGGATTTTTCCCATCAGCGTGATGGAAAGACCCATCCTCCTCCCTTCCACTAATAATTAACAACTTGAATGTTCAAAGCTAAGTGTTCCCATTTCTCCCAGAAATTAAGCCCTTCTTGCCTGCCCAACAGAACAACACCCCCTCCTCCCTGTGGCTGTGGGACCAGAGCTGGGGGTGGGTGCCAAGGGGACAATTTTTATTCCTTGCTGTAACCAAGATATCTTCTGAGCGAAGCAATTTTTCCTCTTGCCTTGTGCTTCTACCTTCTCCGTATCCAAGCACAGCCGGGATCCTCAGAGGGCCTGCATGACTCACTCACCACGGCAGAGATGTCAGGGCATTAGCACAACTCCTCCCTGGGCTCTGCATCTCCCACCACCAGGAGTTTTTATATTCCAAATATCTCTGAGGAAATGTCACGTTTACCTGTGAAATGGCTGGGCAGGGGGAGCATGTTGAGGGGACAGCAGGGATGGATGCTGGAGCAGGGATGGTGGTGTAGGGATCAGAGGACACATGTGGAGTGTCACAGCCTCACTGATGGCAGCGTGACCAATGCAATTAGTGCCCTCATCCCTCGTTACAGCTGGGAGCTGCAGCAGGTCCCTCCTCCGTGGCTGCTCTGCCTCCCCTTTCCCCACAGCCCCAGCACTGTTGCGGGTGCAGTTGGCTCACTAATTATACTCCATGCCCGGTCAGGCTGTTTTGCACGGTGCTATTAATTAGCATTTGCTTCCCTGATGGTTACTGACCCTGCCAGAGTTGGGAATAAATTGACTGCTGTGGGTAATGGGCTTGCTGCGAGTGGCTGGAGGTGGTGGCACAGCTCCTGGGTAATGGTGTCGTTACAGGATGAGCTATTTATATCTTCATTTTGGAAAGACAAGGCGGTTTGTTGGAAGAATGTGGTCCTCAGTGCCAGCTGCTCTCAACTTTCAGGCTTCCGGGGACCTTGGAGAAAAGGCAAAGAGCTGAGAGAGTTGGGATTGTTCAGCCTCGAAAGGAGGCTTTGAGGTCACCTAATTGTGGCCTTCGAGTACCTGAAGGAGCTGATAAGAAAGACGGAGAGAGGCTATTTATTCTAGAGTGCCAGAACAAGGGGGAATGGCTTCCTAATGCCAGAGGGCAAGATTAGACAGGACACTGGGAAGAAACTCTTCCCTGTGAGGGTGGGGAGGCCCTGGCACAGGGTGCCCAGAGAAGCTGTGGCTGCCCCTGGATCCCTGGCAGTGCCCAAGGCCAGGCTGGACAGGGCTTGGAGCAGCCTGGGACAGTGGAAGGTGTGGGGAACTGGATGAGCTTTAAGGTCCCCTCGCACTTCAAGAACTCTGTGAATCTATGACTGTGAAAGGGGGCACAGATATGGCTTGGGACCTGTCCAACATTCCCTCCTGGGGCATTTCTCCTCAATAAATAATTGACCAGGGGCTGGGAGACTCTGGGATGGTGCAGAGCAGGTGGAAAGATACTTTGGGGACATTACAAGCAAATCAGGGTTAGAAAATGTGCAAAGATCATTTTTCCTCTGAAACACAAGCCCTGCCCTGCCCACACATTTGGATGTAGAGGATCACGGAGTGGGGATGAACCTGAATATCCCATTGAGCCCCACAGGCACATCCTCTTTCCTCTCACCTTGGGTGCTCTACCTGCACTAAACCTGTCCTAAACCATATGAATCTGTAGAGCAAACTCCCCCTGCTCACCAGCTCTGTCCTCCAGCCACCCAGCACTTCATTATACCACTCAAGATTAATCTGCAGCTCCTAATTGCCGAGTGCCCGAGAGCTCCTGGCAGAGAGGAAAAAAAAAGTGTCAGGCAAAAAAGCCAATGTGGGTTGTTTTTTTTTTCTCTCTGCAATATTTAGGTCAACCTACTGATGTGGGAAGAGCAGGAGATGGGAATTTGTACAGTTTGAGGGAGTTGGGGGGTTTTATAGCATTTATTGGGGTTTTATAGCATTTATTGGGGTTTTTTCCCTAGCATCTCCTCCATTCTGGCTGCAAGAGGGAAGAATATGCATGATTCCAGCTGAAAGTGAGGAAAAATTGTATTTCTCGGAGAGATTTTTGCTTTTAATGGGGGATCTTTGCTCAGTTCTCTGCCTATTCAGCTAAAGGCAAGCACTGTGATTTCAGGAAGGCTGAGATCAAAGTGCTCTGCAGACTCAGCAAGCCTCTCTAACCAGGAAACAAAAGGGCATGAGGTTTTTCTTTAGGAAAATTATATTCTGTAATTTTCCATGCAATGCATTTCACTTTAGAAATAAAGGTTTGGGTCCAGTTTGGGCTCTTTAGATGCTGTTAATCATCACAAAGCCTGGGCTGCAGAATCACAGCCACACACCTCGACAAATAATTTCCTTCCAATGGACTGCAAACACTGCAGACGAAAACTGATTTCCCCCCTTTTTTTTTTCAGGAAAAACACCCCAAAACAAATACCCAATTTGCTGAAGTCAGCTGAAATTCGTGGCTTTGCTCTGAGTGTTTTGGCTTGGCTGAAGATCCAGGTTGGATCACGTCGCCATCCTGGGCAATCACTAATTTTTTCAGAGCTGCTCCAAAGCAGTTGAAGCATTCACATCAAGGCAGAACAATGAAAGAGAGAGAGGAAATTCCATTTGTATCCCAGCCTGGGCCTGGAACCAGAACTGGGAGGTTCAGCAATTTTTCCTCCTATTTCAGTGTTATTTGTGTGTCATTCAATGCCTGGAGCATTCTACTGGATACCTCTGCCTGGTTCCTCCAGGTGTTTAGGGCTCACCACACCACTGCATCCTTTGACAACCACCCCTAAGGAATCCAAACCCAAATCCCTGCCTCCTCCATCTTCCCCTGCCCCTGTAGCAGAGGCAGAACCTTGTGCTGAGGTAAAACAATGCTTAGGGGGTTCATTAAAACAAAAAGCTGAATAAAAAGCCCAGAGTTTGGAAGGCTTGGACTGAGCCACAGCTCAAAGTAAGTGCAGCAGCTTACTTTTAGCTCCCTAAAAACTTTATGGCTCTTGCCTTCACTTAGCACCAAGTCTCAGGCTGATGCAGGGTCTGCTCAGCTTTTGAGGTACTGACCAGCCTTCTGGGATTTTATGGCGAGCTGCTGGAGTCCAAGTATTGGGAGGCACATCAGGAACCTTTCCCAGGTCACCAAGGCACAGGGAGTTTTCTGGACTCCCCCAACCCACACAGCACCCTCTGCATCATTTCTGCCCTCCCTAAACCACCCCAGTGCTGTGTTTTCCTGCTTTTTAAAGGAAATCAGCCCAATTCCTGAGCAGGGCTGTCCCCTTGCCCTGTGCCCACCATGCTGAGCATCACCCTGTGACATCACCCTTGGGAGCACCAACAATGTGGAGGTGGGAGCAGTTCTCCCACAAGATCTGAATCCTGTCTACTGATGACAGCAAAGTGAGTAGTTCCAAGAGCCTGTGGCTGTCACCAGATAAGTGTTGCACGTGGGTTTGAGGTCTGGGGAGGCAGAGAGTGATCACTAAGGGATCATTACCTATTGACTGGAAGTAAGCATGGGAATGGGCAGGGGAATCTGCTCAGTCATGGAATTGTGGAATGGTTTGGATTGGAAGGGACCTTAAAGCTCATCCAGTCCCACTCCCTGCCATGGGCAGGGACACCTTCCACTGTCCCAGGTTGCTCCAAGCCCTTTCCGACCTGGCCTCAGACACTTGCAGGGATCCAGGGGCAGCCACAGCTTCTCTGGGCAGCCTGTGCACAGCAGCAGCACTAGGACCCACACAGAGAGGTAAAGACTGGCTCCAAAACTGCTTTAATTCAGTTCAGGTCAGAGACACAAACCACCACCAGCTACTCTACTCCTTTCTGAGAAGCCCAGATGCTTGGGAATCCCTGGCTGAGGGTCCCTCCAGGATCAGCCGTCCTGGTGGCAGACAGGACACATCACTGTGGTCCTGCCACTGTGCTTTGGGGGGTGGTGACCAGGGCCAGGGGAGTTACAGATGCATAAAGTGAGACGATGGGGAAATGGGGTTGCCAAGGAAACCACAGAACAGGAAAGTGCTGGTTTTTTTCTCAAGGCTGAAAAAATGCGGGGGAGAAGGGCAGCAGCAAAGCCCCGTGCTGTGGGCAAGCTAGGGGGGGCTGGAATACGGTGGGGGGTGACCCCTGGGCAAGCCAGGATTGCGAAGTTAAACTGTCCATGTGCCAGATTCTGTGCTAAAGCATGTCCCTGAGGCGGCTGAGGGCAGCCCCTGGGGAAGGGACATGGCCTAGTGGCACCAGTGGCACCAGTAGCCACTTCCTTTCCCCAGGGGAAGCTTGCCTGGGGCTGGACGCTCTGTGGGGTTGTTCAAAGTGTTGCAGGTTGAATATAAAAACTCCATCAGATGGAAGACTGAGCATCTCACGGAAGTCACCATCCCTGGAGGGTTTAAAAGATGTGTGGATGTGGCACTGGGGACAGGTGGTTAGTGGTGGGCTTGGCAGCGGTGGGAGTGCAGTTGATGATCTTGGAGGTCTTTCCCAACTGCAACGATTCTGTGATTCATGCAGAGACAGGCAGGGAGAGGCAGGAAGTGGCATCAACCTCTGCTGAAGCTTTGGAGCATCCCACCTGGAGCCACAGGGTGGGTAAATCAACCCCTCGCAGGGACCATAAGGGCCTCTCCATCACTGCATGGTCACAACCAGGCCCAGGTGGGGCTGGAGCTGCGACAGAAGCCCTGAGGTCCTGAGGGCTCTTGCCTGAACCTCCTGCCTGCAGAAAGCAGGGGGGACCAGTATTAACATCTGCTGGTGCAGCCATGGCTTGTGCCTTGTTGTCTCTCACCCATTGCAGCACTTCTGCCAGTGAGTCAACCCATCATAACATGTTTGGAGTCTGGCTCCTTCTGGTATCACTTAAACACCTTTATTAGAGCCTGGACTGCACAAAAATATAGCTCCAAATCCTCCTGTTTCAATCCTGTCCCCTGAGGCACCCTGGGGACAGCTGGGAGCCCCAGTCCTGCCCTTGCTGCACTCCCCTCACAGCTCAAGGTCACACTGATGTTTTATTCATCCCCTACAATCCACTATATTCCTTAATTGCAGCCACACGCACTGTCACAAGCATAAATAATTGCCTTGGAGGCTCATTAATCACTTCAGCATGCTAATGAGCACCGCAGCCCAGAGAGCTCTCTCAGGGGGCTCAGGGGTGGCGAGGACCCTCAAACATGGAGGGTTTAGCACCCAAGTCTGGCTGCAAACGGCGCTGCCTGTGAAAAAACTCACAGCTCAAAATTAAAACATGAATGATAAGTTAATTAGCAGCTTCATCGTCCTTTTCTGCTCTCACCCTTTGGCTCATGAGCAGCACCCTCATCCCCATCCATGGCCACCCATGGTCACCATGACCTTCCTGTGTCCCCATCACACCTCACTGCCACTGGAAGAGGCTTGGTGGTAACAAGGGATGGGCTCAGTGCCACAAGGCTCCATCCCAGAACTCCTGCAGCCAAAGGGATGTCTCCCAGCTGGTTCCTCATGCCTTGTCCCTGGAAAACCCTTCCAGCTGTTGGTGGAAGTTCTGCCCTGCCATGGGGCAGCCTGCAGCATCCAGAGCAAGCCAGGGAGCTGCTCCAACCTTAATTAAAGGTCCTTAATCACCAGTCAGGTGATGGACGAGCATCAAGCCGTGGTTATATCCCAGGCTGGGGCTGGTGGATTTGAGATACCTGTTAGAATTTGGTGAGGGATCTTGGAGGACCTTGAGGCTCAAGCTGGGGAGCTATAAATTTGAGACAGAGGTCCCAGACCCACCTTAGGAAAGAGTCTGTGCTGCAGAGATAGTTCACACCTTTATTACTCTGACTGAAGGGGTTTCTCCTCACTCCTCTCCCTGCCATCCTTCCTTTTTTCCTGGGACACGGTGCCTTCAAGCCAGGATGGATGGCCCATTTGTCACAGAGCAGAGGAACACTGTGGCATCCCAACAGCAACTGGACAGACTGCAACCATCCCGTCCCCTCCATGTCCTCCCTCTGTGTGCACTTAGGTGAGGAAGAAGGTGTTTGGGTTAAAACTTGGCTCTCTCCCACCCTCAGCTCCCAGGCACAGCCCCATGTCCATGGGGCAACATCTCTCCTGCTCCCAAATCGTTCAGGTTCAGATTTCTCTCAGGGAAGGATGTGCTGCTGGGGTTGTACCAGTCCCCCTTCCCAGGAATGAGTCTGTTCCCAGTGGGATCCCAGCACACCCAGATCAAAGGGCAGGTACTTGCAGGGAAGAACCACTGAATTCACACAGACCTTCTGGAGCCAACTTGACTTTGCAGGAGGCTCCCCAGGAGGTAAGTGGGAGCGCAATGCAAGCGAACAAAGAGCTGGGGTTTAGGGACTGGTGCCACCCTGCCACCCTCCTCCCCACTCCAGCTGCCCAGTGTGGTGCCACAGCATCTTGTCTTCCACCACGTTTCCTCCAGCCCAATCGCCGGCAGCGTCAGCAGAACTGCAGGAGAAGCAGAGCCCAGGGCAGGTGCTGAGCCTTCAACCAGCTCCCAAAGCATGACTTTGGGGGGCTCTGCCACCCCCGAAGGCTAGGAAAGGTTGCCCAGAGCCTCTCCCCAGATGGTTACAGACCTTCCAGCGGTTCCCACACTCGTTGCACAGCACGAATGTCGTCATGGGCTCGTCAGCACTGCGCGTCTGGACCTGGGGTAGAGCAGCACCAGCTCAAAGGGCACCATTCTGGTGTGCCCCAAAGCAGGGTGCCCTGGGGAGCAGGCCTGACCTGGTTGTACGTGCAGTTCTTCTTCTTGCATTTGCCACACTGGAAGAGGTCGGTGACGGTGCCACCTGTCTTGGCCATCTGGTGCTCCCTGATGGCCTCCTGGGTCATGGCGTTCCGCAGCTTCTTCAGCTCATCACTGGCCATCTCCTGCCACCAGCATTGGCCCCGATGGGTCAGCGTGGCCATGGCTCTGCTCACAGCCAAGTACCACAGTCTGACACCTTCCCCATCCTCTCCCAAACCAGGATTAACCCTGCTCTCTGTGCTTGCTGGAGGGCTCAGACTCACCCAGATGAAAAAAATCACCCCATCCTCAAACTAAAACTGCTGCCTGCAGGGATCTGTCTCCCCACAGGGGAAACAGGACTTCCGAGGAGCCTGGTTGAGGATGACAAATGAGGACGTTCTAGCTTGATTCCTGCCAGTGTGACATTCCACAGCCAGATCTGTGATGTGCTGGGGGTCTGCAGGGCTCTGAGGGGACCCAGCAGTGCTGCCAGCTTTCTCCTGATGCTCTCCATGCCTCATCCACACTGGGGTGGGACAGGGAGGTGCTGGGACAACCCCACTGTGGACAGCACCACGCCAAGACCCAGCACTTGGGCACCACAGAGGCAATATGGATGAGATCCATGGGCAGCAGCCCAGTGCCCACCTCGGCAGTCATGCGGGCGATGAGGCCAGGCTCGATGGTCCCACACAGCACATTCCTCCTCAGGCCAGGGTTCTTGGGGTCCTTCAGGTTGCTGATCCTGCTCCGCACCCGGTTGCGATACTTCATGTCTGTACTCTTCAGCTCCTGGAAGATATGTGGGGTCTGTCAAGGAATCAAGGAGGGAAGGTGGAGGGGATGCCAGCTGGTCACGTGGAGGTGGCTGAGCTCAGAGGGGCTTTGTGAAGTGTCCTCATCCTTGGCTTTAGGAGGATGAAGCACAGCTTGAGATGTGTGGAGGAAAATTGCTTCGCTTTGCCTTGGAACGTGTAACATCCAGGCGAGGCTGTGGGGCTCAGGGAGTGTCACCAAGTCCTGTACTGGGACAAAAGGTCGTGGTGCAGAGGACTTGGTCTACTCCCTCCTCCCAAAGAACATGGATATGGACCAGGTTGATGTAGCAGCTTTGGGCACATTTGGGATGCACCAAAAAGTGCACTCGGATGGGGAACCACCCTGGGGTTGGTTCCAGCCTCAGGAGGCTGCCAGGAGAACCTCAAGCCTTGAGCTGGGGGTGGGCAGAGGCAGCCCCATCCCTGCCAGCATGGCACAGCCTGGACATTGTGACAGACTGGGTCTGGCAGGAGACAGAGGCACCTAGAGCAGGCTCAAGGAAAAAGCATTGTCTGGGTTTGGATTTATTTCCCCAGGGATGAAGGCAGGTCCCTGACTAAAGGGAGGACACACAGAGCCCCGCACGAAGGCAGGTGCTCAGGGGATGCTTTGGTTAGCATCAGTTTCAACCTCAGCCTCAGCATCCTCTAACTGTGGTCTGGGCTCCCTCTGCAGGCAACGCTGAGCCTGTCACCTTCTGTCCCTGTCCCTGTCACCTTCTGGCTGCCAGCACCACTCTTGAGCCCACCTACGTCCCCCACACCTCTCTTCCCAGCAGATGGAGCCTGGGGACTCCTGGCCCCCAAAAGGATATGGTCTTCAATCTCCGATGCCATCTTCTCACAGTTGACACCGAACTCCTTGTAGTCGTCTAAAGGGTAGAGAGGTTAAGGGGTGACTTTCAGGTGTGAAATCAGCCAGGTCTCACTGTACCTCCCCCCAAAAAATCTCACCTCTCCCCCTGTACTTGCCCCAGACTCCATCTCTAAAACACCTATTTTTAGCTATTTTGAACCTTAAAAAGATGCATCCTCATTATCAGAGACCCTACCAACCTCCTTTTCCTTCCTTTTGGGGCTGAATGCTCTTAGTAGGACCATCCCATTGGAGAAACAGCCCAGTCTGGGGTCCAGCACCCCTAGAAGTGCTCACCATCCATGCGGAGTGCAGCTGTCAGCATCTCGATGCACTTGTCCCGCACCGAGTCCCCCGTGAGGTAGCAGGGGGCCAGGAAACAGGGCCCAGGAGAGAAGGAGGGGCTGCTGGGGGTTCGTGGCATCTCGGGTTTGGCCTTGCTGCTGTTGGCTCTGCAGGGGCACATAGAAAGGGATGGGCAGGAGGTAAGGTCCTCACACAGCTGCAGGGACCTGCTGGGGTCCCTTGGAAGTGGAAGTCTCTCCTATCTTTTCTCCTCTCTCCTACCTTTCCTCCTTGCTGTCGCTGGAGTTTCTCTGGGAGCTGGTGGGAGCTGGAGAGAGGCTGGTGCTCAGAGAGGCTCTCCTGGGAATGGCACAGAACAGGACAGTGGGGATGACACCAGAGAGGGGGCAGGGACTGGTGGCAGGAGCTCAGGCACCAGCACATCGATGAGAGTGCTTGGAAGCCAACAGGAATCTCCTTAGGGGAGGATTTGCTTCTCCCGGGGAATATCCCAGTGATGTGGCAGAATCAGGGCTCCCAGACACTTCTTCTCACTCCCTCCATGGTCAGGGCATCCCCAAGTGGGACCCTAAAAGCATCTCGGGCTGCCCAGGGACATCCCCTCCTTACCTCTCCCCTGACAGTCTCTTCTGTGGGGAGGAAGAGGAGGAGACAGTTGAGGACCTGGAGTCAGCAGAGGCTCTCCTGGTAGGACAAGCACCATGTCAGAGAGCAGGGATCGGGACTAGGAGTGAGTCCACACCCCCAGCCACTGCCCAGGGAGGGGCTGGGGTCTGGCCTCTCCCATCTTCACCCAGCCCAGCACCCACCTCTCTTTCTTGCCATCCAGAGATGATTTTTTGGAGGATGCAATGGGGCTCCGGCCATCGTTGGACTCTCTTCACCACGGAAGCCCAAAGGAAGGGAGAGAAGCTCTCAGCAACCCCAGCACACTCTGGCCACCTGTGAGCTGGAGCCTGTCCATCTGCATGCCCCATCCCTGAGCCCCATCCCCAGGCTGCCAGCAAAGCCTCTCCCGGGCTGGCAGTGCCCGGCAGAGCCTGGTGTGAGGGTCAGGGCATCCTTTGGCAGATACCTCTCTGGGTCTGAAGTGGCAGAGTGGCCCTGGGTGGTGGTGGCATGAGAGTCAGACTTGCTGGGCTTCCTAGGGACAGAGAGCACAGGGGTCAGATGAGCACTGTCCAAACTGACTTCATCCAAGGAATAATTAGCTTTAGAGAAGGGAAAATAAAAAATTGCCTCTTCTCCCTCCTCCAAAAACTGCCCTGGTTCTGTCCCAGGGGTCTCCAGAGGTGCTGCCAGCATCCATGGGTAGGCAGAGATGCATAAACTCTTAAGGACCAAGCAGAGGTTGGTCTCATGGTGGTCTGGTGCCTCCCAACAGCAGGCAGGAGCCCTCACCTCTCCTTGTGCTTCTCCTTGTGCTTCTCAGCTGTATTCTTGCCGTGCTTCAGCCCTTCACTGGGGCAGCTGGAAACATCCAGCCCCTTCTTCTTCTCCTTGTCTCCATCTGTATCCTTCTCTTTCTTCCCATCTGAGTCCTTCTCTTTCTTTGTGGTGGTAGACTCTAGGGGAAGGATTTGGGTGTCGCAGTCACAGCCCAAACCAGCACAGGGCACCTGCAGAGCTTCATCCTGGGCTAGGGAATGACTGTGGAGACGCTCAGCCCTTGGTGGGGCACACACTGATTTACACCACTCTACCCCAGAATGAAAACAAGCCCTTGGGAAATCCAAAACCATCTATCTTGGCTACAGGTTATGGGAGGCTGCACATCCCAGCTCTGGACTGATCCCACTCCATCCCCCAAGAAAACATCAGGGCTTGAGGAGCAGGGATGGCCCAGGGAGAATTGAGGCTTTTGGGGGTTCTCGCCTACCCCTGGTATCACTCACCCAGAAGCCGCTTCCAGTTTTTGATGAGGATTTTGGCTGAGGCCACCACTTCTTCATCTGAGCAGTGTTTGCGCACTGAGTTCACAGCCACTCCGATCCGTGTGGTCTGGGGACACACAACATCCTTAGGGATGTGCTGGCTGGCACAGGGCACAGGATGAGCTACCCCATGGGATGTCCCCCCACCCAAACCGCCTCACCTGGAGCAGCTGGATGGTCATGGTGTACCCGGTGAGGGACTTGAGCAGATCCAGAGCCCCTTCCTGCAGCAGGGAGAAGCCACGGGAGCCCTTGAGGAGGCACCAGGCAGCACCAGGAAGGGCATGACAGGAGAATCCAAAGCAGCCCTCAGGAATGCCTGACCCTCCGTGTCAACACACCAGGAGAAAAGTCCCACACCCAAATCCTGCTGGACCATCCCAGCACCAGGTCACGTCTCCAGCTAGTAGCAGAAGCTTTCCTTAAAACTTGGGAAAACCCCAACCATAAGAAAAATCTGGGCTGGTGGGAGCTAGGGACAGCTTGGGGAACCCCCCAGTGTCCTCCACCCAGGAGTGTGAAGGTCCATGGGACGCAAGCCCCAGGATTTCATACTGACCCCCTGCAGTGGCAGCTGGGCTAAAGATATCCAGCATGGAGCCTTCCTCCTCCTCCCTCTCTTCCTCCTCCTCATCCTTGGTATTTTTAGAGCCCCAGCAGTAGACATCAGCTCCCAGGTATCCCCCCCTGCTGGGACCTAGCTCCATGGACTCCCACCATGAGGGGCTGCATCAGACCCCCCTGCTCTGATGGCTGCAGGGACATTCCTGTGCTGTAGCTGGAGCCTGGCTCTGTCCCATCCCTAAGTGCAGCAGAAGTGTAGAGCACCCCTGGGTAATTCCTGGCACTCTTAACCCCTGGGTAATTCCTGGCAGCAAACAGAGCCATGGGATCTGGTTTGCACTGGCATCCCAAAAAGCTACCAGAGACAGCAGTGCTGCCCCCCAGCCAGGAGCCTGCACCTTGTCGGGGCAAAGGCCAATGGAAACAGTCAAATATTAACTCTGAAGGCTGGGCTTGGCACACGCAGCTCACCAGGATCCCCGGATGGATCCTCACTTGGCACAAGGGTGGCAGGGCTGGATCCCAGCTTCCCCCAGCACACAACTACCAAAACCACCCAGGAAACAGCAACTGCTGCCCTCCCCTCCCTTTGCACACTCGTGCAGCAGGCAGGGCTGTGCTTGGGACATTGTAGGTGTTACTCCCCCACCCTGGAGCTTTTCCTTGCTTGTATCAGAGCCTCTGGCCCTGGCACTGATCGGGTGTTGGACAGGCTGGGGGCCAAACACCTGCTGCCCACAGTCCAGCACTGCCAAGCAGTGTCTAGAGCTGGGACAAAACCCCCGGCCAAACCCCGATGTGTGGGTGCAGGAAAGCCCCAAATTAGAAGCAAAATTAAATCTCCTGGGCGCTATGATGTCCTGAGGCTTGGGTAGCACCCCTTAAACCCACCCAGCTCCTCCAGGGAAAAACGTGAGAGGTGTGAAGAGCAAACCCCTCCTTTTCCAAGCCAACAACGCTCAAACATGCACGTAAATAAACACGTGTGTAAATAAACACGTGCATAAACATGCACGTGTGCAAATACATATGTGGGTGAACATGCACACACACCCCGAGGAGCTCGGCCACCTTACCGTGCTCTTCCTGGCCACCATCTTATCCAATTTCTTGGCAATCCGGACCAGCTCCTCGGCGGGCCCCATGCCGGGGGCTGCAGCAGAGCAGGACGGTGGCTGCGGGCACAGCTGGGCGCTGCTGGCATGGGGGGTCCTGGACAGCTGGGTGGGAGGGAGCAGAGAGGAGGGGAAAAGGGGAAAAAAGGGGAAAAGGGAAGGGAGAGAAAGCAGAAAGGAGGTGGGGCTGTCCCGGCCAGTTATAAACTTCTGCCAGGAAAGCGAAATAGCACGGGGGAGGGCTAAATATAGCCGAGAGCCACGATTGCAGGAGCGGGGGAGGTGCGCGTCGGGGCGCTCCGGGACGAGCTCCGCTCAGCCCGGGG
>VZRF01011640.1:58015-80762 GCA_013396875.1 Vireo altiloquus | reverse complement strand
TATATAAAATATATATATAATATTATATATTATATATATGTAATCTGTATACTCCAAGATTGGAATGTTCCAATATCCATGGAATTCCAGTGTATAGGAATAGTTCTTACACTAGAGTACTCCACATATTGAAGTATTTTCGTACTGAGGATACCCCAGCCCTGGAAATGTCCAAGGTCAGGTTGGACAGGCTTGGAGCAACCCAAGTCTAATGGAAGGTGTCCCCCCAATGGCAGGGGATGGAAGGGACGATCTTTAAGGCCCTTTCCAACATTCTGTGATGACAAATGACACACCAACACGTCTCACAGTCTTTGAAGCACAGCAGAGCCCTGCTGGCTGACTGTGTGCTTGCCTGGGGTGGGATTCAGGAGCCCCTCAGGCCTGGCTGGATGGGCATTGGGATGTGTAGATGACAACAATCTTCCCATCCATGCTTGTCCCTCCTCCAGGACCCAAAAGGGGTGGCTGTAGGATGAGCATCCTGCTCTGGATCCATCCCAGCACACTGGGAAGGTGCCCAGGTCCCAGCCCAGCCCCACACGGCTGCCCCAAGGATGATCACAGATGCCAGTGACTGGGAGCATGGCAGTGACACAGCAGCAGCACCACGCTGGGGACTGCCAGGGCAGGGGCTGTGCCCCCCACACACTCCCAGGTGCTTAAAAAATGATGGTTTATTATAAATCAGAGAGAGAAAACACTAAAAAAAAAGACTTTTTTGAGATGAAACATTTGACACAGAAATGAGAAGGGTAAATTCGGGGAGTATGGAGGCAGGTGGTTCCCAAAGGACACTGGTACAGGGGCATGCTGGTCCTAGAAAAAGCTGCAAAAACCCCTCTGAGAGGCCCCCCCCCAGTGCCAGGGCAGTGATCCAGCACCCACTCCAGATGAGGGACATGGGGCAGGGGCTCTGTGGTACCACCTGAAACATCCACCCCTCTCCAAATCAGGGAATGGTATTTTGCTACCGCTTTTGGAGAAGCTTTGGAGCATCCCCAAGCCCCACCAGTCCAGGCAGCTCCTGGAACCTGGGGTGGGGGATGGACACAAAATGTACTCCCTCTCTTATTTCTTGCCCATCCCAAAGGCTTCACAGTTGGGGTACATGAGGCTGGGGGTCCATGGCTGCCCCCAGGATGAGGAGGAGGCTTCGTGACTACTTGGCAGAGGGTGGGGGACACCAAATACAGCTCCCTCATCCCCAATTCCTTGCAGAGAAGGAAGAAGAAAACCCAAGGGATGGGCAGAGCCCACAGGAAGGACAGAAGAGCAGCAGGAGCAGGGGCTGGCACAGAAACCTCAGCCCACCAGAGCACCAAGCATGTCCATTCTCTGCCCCTCAGCTCCCCACTGCCACCATCCACGGACGGTTTTCTCAATGCAGGAGGTCTCCAGGGGCCCTTGGAGGGCAGTGGTCTCATGGCAGGATCCTGGGGACATGTCCCTTGTGGCCTGGCTCTACCAAGCCCCCAGCAGGGAGCTGCCTCTAGTCCCAGCCAAGGGGACAGTGACAAATGGGCCACCCGGTCAGTCTTGCAAGAGGTGGACGAAGCTGGCGGGGAAGACTCCGGTGCGGGAGCCATCGCCCTCGATGAAGCCGACCTGGGGGTGTAGAAAGAGAGTTCAGTGGGGTGGGAGTCTTATCTTGAGATATCAGTCCCAAAACTTCTCCCCTGCCCAATTCCAACTGGGATTTAGAGAGGCGGAGCTGTGGTGACACGTCAGTGGAGCCCTCCCAGCTCTCATGGGGAAGGAGTCCTCCATCCATGCCCCCCCAGAAAAACTCAGCATCCTTCAGAAGAGAACCAGAGGGGAAAAAGGACCAGGATTTGGATCCCTGCACCTGCCCATGCCACGGTGGCTCACCCAGATCTGCTCGTCCTCCTCCCGTGTCACCACGATGACCTCCCCCTTGGAGAAGGTCAGCTCTCGTGCCTTGTCCCCCTTGCAGTCAGCCACTGCTTTCACCCGCTTCTGCCTCCCCTTGGCCTGAAATGGGATGAAAAGGGGGTGACAGACTCCACCCCTGGGCCACCCAAAAGGCAGCAACAGGGATATGACCCTCTGATCATTCCGTCTGCCACCCCAGGATAAGAGGAGCTTGGGGATGCAGAGAGGAGGGTTTGCACCTACCGGAGCAAATCTCCTGGGCATGGGCACGGGGGGCACCTTGCTGAGAGCCAGCTCCTCGGGGCCACCAGGGCTCTGGGGAGAGCCAGGAGACCCCACTTTGCCCACTGTGCCGCTGATGCGCCGGTACGAGCGGGTGCTCTCTGAGCTGTGGGTGAGATCGGCAACAGCGTCACTCCCCCTCTGATGCTGCCTTCCCCCTCCCTGTCCTCCTTCCTGCGAGGTCTCAGCGGGGTCAGGGCTTCCTCCATGGCACCTGGATCCCACCCAGCGCTCCCTGGATGCTGATGGAAAGGGGCCCCAGCACCCAAACTCCCTCAAATGAGCCCATCCCGCCCCATTTTCCCAAGAGAGAAAAAATATGTATGGTAACTTGGATAGGATCTTGGTGTCCTCCCAAATAATCCATCATTGCCTCCAAGGAGAACCTAGCATCCCCACAGCTGCCTTTGTCTCCTCCTGTATCCCAGGGTCACCATCAACTTCTTTGGAGACCCCAGAGGGTAGAGACCCCTTTATTCCACAGGGATTCCCCATGCCCGTGGGGGTGGAAGGGGTTGAAGGCAATGACCCCCCCAACACCAAGTGCATCCCCAGTCTGGAGCAAGGTCCTTACCCAAACTTGACAGGGGGGATGTCAGGGGCTGTGCTGCCTGGCAGGGGCTGCCCGGGTGGGGGGCTCGGCTCTGGTCCCCTCCGACTGCTGCCAGTGTCCGTCTCGGAGCGAGTCTCCCAGTAGGCTGCCCGCTGGCTCTCAGCGGGGCTGCAGGTGCTGGCGATGCCATCCAGGGCACCCACGCTGCTGGCACAAGGCAGGCTGCGTGGTGCCAGTGCCTCTGCTGCCCCAGGAAAGTGGGGCTCCGATGCCTGCCGGGGCAGTTCAGGGCGCTCTGGGGGAACACACGCAATGGGGACCATAAACTTGGTCTCTAGAGGAAGGCACAGCCCCACCACAGACCTCCCACTCCGACTCACCAGTGGGGCTGTGGCCGGGTTTGGAGCGAGAGCTGCCTCGTGTAGGGTTTTTGAGGGGCAGGGGTGGGGGGATCTCCTCGCTGTGGGCCCGGCGGGGTGCAGGGCGCGAGGGCACCAGGATGCTCTCGTAGGTCTTGTTGGTGATGTCCATGCCCATGCAGCTCCAGCGGGTCTGGGGGCAGGCGGGCAGCGGGCCGGCAGCCAACGGTGATGTGCCCTTGAAGGAGCGCTGGAGGGGGCTCACCTGGGGGTACACACACAGCTCCAGGGATGCCCCACTGCTACCAGCCCCCCAAAAGGGTCTGCACTCTCCCAGTTCCCTCACTGGGGATGTGGAGGCCACCCACCACCATCCCACAGGTACCTTCTCCTCCAGCTCATCCTCACTGTCATAGGGGAACTCTGATGGGGGCTCCCAGTCATAGTCCACATGGATTTGCAGGGAGAGCTTCCCTGCTTGCGCCTGCTCCAGCTGCCAGAAGGATGAGGCAGGTCAGGGCGATCTCAGGACTGGGCAGCCCATAGAGCACTGGAAGGACACGTCCCAGAAGCTCCCCCACCTTCATGCCAGCCCTCCTCAGGCTGCTTTGGTCCCCTTTCCCCACACTGAGCTTCTCCCCCATTCCTCCATCCCACCTACCAGCTCCTCACACTCGCTGTGCTTCAGCCTCCTCGCCACGTCCAGAGCCGTCTCCCCTGCTGCATTCACTGCTCAAGGGGCAAAGGGGGGACAAATTCAGCTTTCAGCCTTACCACTCCCACCGAAGACCTCCAAAACCCCCATCCCAACCTCATACCTATGGTGAAGGCAGCTTTGCCCTTCAGGAGCAGCTTGAGGCAGTTGGGTTGGTTGTAGAGTGCACCATAGTGCAAGGCTGTGTTCCCGTCCTGCGTCACCCGGTCCAGCGTTCCCCTGTGCAGGGCCAACAGCAGGAGAGTCAAGGCTCGAGAACACACAAGCATCCTGTACATTATATTTGGGGCAGGGAACACTGGGAGCACTTGGGGACGCACGCATTCTGGATGATGAAGTCCACCAAGGGAAGGGATGATCTGTCGGCATGGCGCACGGCCACGTGCAGAGCCAGCTCGCCTGCGTCCTGCCAAGAGATGGGAGGGAGAGATGACCCTGAGAATGCTCATCTTCCTTGGGACAAAGGGAAAAGAAGTACTGGATCCAAGAATACTCATCTTCCCCCCCCCGAATGGAGGGAAAAGGAGTGCTGGACACATGTATGCTCATTTCCCCCAAGATGGAAGGGAGAGGAGAGCTGAACCCAAGGATGCTTTATCTCCCAAGACATGGAAGGGAGAGGAGAGCTGAACCCAAGGATGCTTTATCTCCCAAGACATGGAAGGGAGAGGAGAGCTGGCCTCAACAATGCTTTATCTCTCTCGAGGAGGAGAGAAGAAAGCTGGACCTGAGGATGCTCATCTTCCCACAGCACAGTCCTGCCCAAAGCCCAGGACAACCCAGAGAGGGAAAATCCATTCCCTGTCAGGTGCAGGGCTCACCTGACCCTCAGGGCTGGCCAGGGGCTTGGTCAGGTCATGCCCCTCAGCAAAGGCCTGGAGAAAGGCCAAGAGGTCACGGGCTCGAATGGCTTCCCAGAGGCTGTGGGGGTTGTCCCGGCCGCTTTTCTGCACGTAGCGCCGCTCCATGTACTTGGCCATGATGTATTCCTTGCGCGCAGCCCTGCCGGAAGGGGGGTTTGGATGGGCACGGAGCCCTGTGCTCCTGCCTCCTCCTCAAGCCTCAGGATCAAGAGTTAACCTCCCAAGAGGTGCAGATCCCCACCACAATCCAGCAGTGACACCAGGATGCTTCATCCCAGGGCTGTCTTAGAGCCTATGGGCAGTGGCAGCATGGGACAAGGACAGGGCACACACCACGTGCTCCTGTTCCTCCTCCTCTTCTTCCCAGCACACTCAAGTCCTTGACTCACATATCACTGCTGGCCGAGGGCTTGGGACAGTCCTGTGTTGGTAGCGTGGCCTCCATGATCTCATTGAAGCGAGTGTTCCCGATGCTGACAGCCAGCTAGGGAGAGAGAAGAGAGGGACACGAACCCTCCTGGCCACACTCACCCTGCTCCAGCCAGATCCCATCCCAGAGGGAAGGAATCCATTAGATCCACCCAGGACTCTCCCAGAGGAGCATCTCTGCCGGGATGATGCTCTCTTATGGCAAGGGAAATCTGTTTTAGAAGGGAGAAAATCCCGAGGAGCTGCCAGCAAATGGCTTTGCAGAGCCTCCCTTGCCCAGATCACTGTGCTGGGGAAACTGAGGCAAGTTCGCAAGCCCTGGAGCAAACTGGGGACAGGTGGGGTGGAGGAGATGGAATGAACTCTGTGTCCCAGAAGGTTTAGGCAACACTGAGGGCAATTCCCAAGGGTCAGGAGACCTCCAGACTGAGGGAGCAGCTTACCAGCAGCTCCGAGGTGCTGAGAACATCCAGAGTGAGGGACTGGATACGGGAATAATGCACACCCAGCTCCCGATGGATACCAGAGCACTCGATGCACGTCAGGATGCCAAGGTTGGTAGAGAGCCACGTGGGATCTGCAGTGTGAGAGCAGCGTGGGCCTCAGCACTACACCAAGCTTCCCAAGATGCCATGGCTCCCATGACACCCACACCCAGGGCAGGGGGACACCCTGTGACGTACCTGGGGCACCACAGTCACAACACTGCTTGTTTCCTGGCATGTTCTTCACCTCACTGATGACCAGCCTGGTGAGCTCCTGCATGCCACCATCCACACCAGTGCCTGCTGCTGCCCCTCCACCACCCCCATCCCCCTTGAAGGCATTGCTCAGGGCTTCATCCTTGCTGTTCTGCAGCACCGAGACCCACCTGGAGGAGGGAGGAGGAAGATGAGGATGGGGAAGGCAGAGCAGGATCTGGCATGCCAAGGAGGAGGGATGGGCTGGGGCACTTACACAACACACTCCTGCTCATCCTCCGCTTGAAAGTGATACGTCCTGTTGTCTGCAGGGATGGGGAGAGGGGAGAGAAGGTGAAAGGGGAGAAGCTGTGTCTGCAACACACCTTGAATTGTTCAAGGCCAGCTTGGACAGGGCTTGGAGCAATCTGGTCTAGCAGAAGGTGTCCCTGCCAGTGGTGGGGTGGGCGGAGGGTAGAAGAAGACAATCTCGAGGGTTGCTTCCAACCTAAAGCATTCTAGGATTCTATGATCTAGGGATGCCCAGGACAGCAGGAATCAGCTGAAATCTCTTCAAAGGAGCTGCTTAATTACAAATTAAATCACTGAACATCACTCTTCCATCACCTGAGCCCTGTAACAACCTCCTTTTGTCTCCACTTTCTAGATCTCCTTGGAGAGATCAGCCCTTCATCTGTAAAGACAGCCAGGAGGACACCCAGAGCCAGATTAAAAGCATTTAAAGAGGGTGCCAAGGTGTTTCAGAGGGAAAATCCACTCCCAAAAGGGAGAGGTCCCACCACAGCCTGCACCTCACCCCAGCCACAGCACCTCACAGCAGGCACTCACGTGTCACCAGGTCAAAGCATTTCTTCTCCTCGGCATGGGGCCGCACCTGGCAAGTGAGGAGGTTCAGCTTCACGGGGGGACGATTTATCTGCAGGGTGAGAGGACCGAGGTGGGTTAAAGGACCAGGAAGGGATGGGATGGACATCACCAACAGACAGCACCACCATCTCCAATGGCAACTGTGGTGGTACAACCAGCACCACAGATGGTTTCTCTTGGGATAACCATGCAAATCAGACCCTGTCTGACCCATTTTAGAAGAACACTTTGCAGGAGAATACGGATCCAAGATGTCCCTCTGTCCCTGCTGCAGTTTCCAGCCTCCAAAACCTTCCCTCCCAACCAACCCCATCCCCTTTCAGCTTGTCCAGACCCTGATTGTCCATCTTGCTGCCCCAACCAAGCCCCCCCTCCTCTCCCATGGACCCCTGTCAGACATGGGGGACCTCCTCTGGACCCCTGTCAGACACAGGGGACCTCCTTTGGACCCCTGTCAGACATGGGGGACCTCCTCTGGACCCCTGTCAGACACCTGTCTTTACACCACCCAGTCCCATCCTGTATTGAATTTTAAGCCAGGCAGATTTGTGACCATTTTGGGCAAAACTAAACCTGAAATCCCACCAAGTGCCAAAGGGTGCACAAAGAAAGGTCAGAGCCCCCACGCTCCCCACCGTGCTGTGGGAAATGGTCAGGCAGCCATACTTCACACCACACTTCCTCTTCTGCCACACTTTGCGGATCCTGAGAAGGAGAAAGAGGAGGAGTGAGGATTGCACAGCTGCAATCACCCACATCCACATCTCAAACCAGCCACGGCAGCCCTCAGCAGAGGCCTCACAGTGTTCTGGAGACAAGGTTTTGCTTTCTCTAACTCACAGAGCACTAAATGTCCTATGAGCTCAGTTCCAGGGCCTCCCATGAGCATTGGCACCATCGGGATGAAGCCAGGAGCTCTCCAGGATAGCACTCATGCTCACCCGTCGCTCTTCTTGTACAGGAATCCTGACTTCTCCGTCCCGTACTGCTTGTTGCCTTGATGCTGGTGGATACTGTAGCCACTGCCAGAGTTCTTCCTGCTCAAGTTTTCCTGACAAAAGCCAATTAAAAAGCAAAGTGAGATGCACAGAGGCGGTTGCTGCCCCAAGTGACTTTTTCCTTACGCGGATGCAGCGTGCCCAGCAGAATGCCAGGATCCAAACATCTCCAGGTCCCCGGAGAGGTTAACCCAGACACCCTCTGCTCTCCATCCCTAGGGGACACAGCACCCTCCTGATGCTCCTTCTCAGCTCTCTCCTGCCCATCCTGGGGGTCTCACCTCCTTGCTGTCCAGCTGCAGGATGTTGCGGAGGGAGTCGCGGGTCTGTGTGAGCCTCTTCACCTCCTCCTCCTGTGCTTGGTGGAGCTGGAAAAGGAGCAGCTGCCCTCACTGCCACACTGAGCGCAGTTCTCAGGGGCTGGCACGGGGACAAGGGGGGTGGCATCCCGGGAGACTTTGTCTGAGGGGCACTGGATGGCAGCGTGAAGGCCTTACCGCGTGGAGGGACACGGCGAGCTTCTCAATGAAGGGGTAGAGGTTCTGGGCAGCCTTCCAGCCATCTTGGAAGAAACTGGGTGTTTGTTGAGGGTGATTAAGATGCAGATGAGGAAGATGAAGGGAAAAAAAGGAGGGTTTTTAGAGAAAATGCGGCAGGAGATCATGGCAATCCCCTCCATGCAAAGCTGCGCTTGCTTTGTGACTGCCTAGCTACAGGGATCTGGAGAGAGCCCAGCAAAGGCCAAGCCCAGCCCACGGGGTCTGGATACCCCCAAATATTTGGGGTGTTTGGGACGCAGGATTGGCCTCTCATTCAATCCCAGCTCAACTCACTGGGGAGCAGTGCTGCCAAAAAAAAAGCCACATTCTGGGGTGTTCCTGGGTCACAGTCCCAGTCAGAGCCATGCTTTTAACCACACTGACTGTCTCAACCTGCCTCAGTTTCCCCACTTGAGAGCTGGAGGAGATGACTCCCACATGCTGCTATTCCAGCCTCAAGGAGCAACAGGAAGGGCAAGGGGATGTTGATCCTCGCTCCAAACACTCTCGTTACGAGCCCCATGGCAAATGCCAGAGCTGCTCAGCTGAGCTCATCCCTGGAAATCTATCCAGAAACCAAATCATCAGATATATCTCAAGTCAATGTCCCTCCCCCAGCCCCATGGACACGTTTAAAGCTCTGAGTCAAGCCAACAAAGCACATTTCAACTCCCCAGAGAAAACTGGAGAGTGATGGGCTCTGTCCAGTATCTCCATCAGCAGCTTTATGGATCTGGGATGAGAGTAGAAGACCCCAGAACCTTGTGGGACCACCCGAGGGTGACAACCAGCCCCAGGGATGAACAACCTTGACCAAGGCGGCACCTACTTGTGCTGAGCGTGGAAAAACTTGATGAGGCTCTGCAGGAAATCTGGTCCCTGCTTCAGCTGAGACTCGCTGGCTTTTAGCAGGTACTGGAGGGGGAGAAGACACCTGGTTAGGTGACAGAGACAAGGACCTGTTGAAAATATCCCAGATGAAAGAGCAAGACCCTGCCCAGCCCTTGCTTCCCTTCCCAGCACAGGGGGGGAGGTTAAAACACTGGCTGAGTTTCAAGAAGTCGAGTCATGATGTTGGATTTGAAGGCAGCTCACTGGGGTCCACCCTCAAAAAACCTGGCTCTGGAAGTCCTCCAAGACCCAGAAAGTTCAAGGACTGAGGCAGGCCTCCAGGGTTTCCAGCCAAGCATGCTTCTCCTGCTGCTCATTACTTCTGGAGTTAATAAATAACCGAAACTCCAAGGCAGCCTGTAAAGGAAAAAAAAAAAAAAAACAACAAAAAAAGCCAAATGTTTTTTAAGACGTGGCCCTTTTATTCCCAAAAAAATCAGATTCCAAGAAGCGAGCACCTGCAGCACACCAGCGCCGGAGGTCTGCTGAGGTGCCCCGTGGGATGGGGAATTTCAGCTTTATGCACCAAACCCATCCATCAGCTGCAGGCAGGGAAGGAAAGACACAGAGTCTCGCTCACCCTAAGCAAAATAAGGAGGGGAAGAGATTTTCCCCCCGCGAGCTGCTCTCCAGCTGCTGGAATGGTTTCGGGTGGGGAGCGAGGGAAGGGGGAGGCAGCCCTGAGCTCTGGAGGCTTTCCAGGATGGGAGAGAGCTCCTGGAATGGAGTCTTCCCATGCTCCAGGCACTCTGGACACCCTGAGGGGTCACTGGGCTGAACAACGTTGTTCAATTGACACTAAGTCAATGTCAGGGAGCGTGGCTGTACCCCTGAACCACGTCCCACCTAGAAGAGGTCATACATGCCTGGCTCCCACGGGACATTCCACATCCCACGGTGACAGTGGGATGTGACCCACTGGGACCCATGAACAAAGGGATGCTCCCAGCACCTCTTGGCCCATGTCCAACTGCTCACACAGCCCTGAGAGTGTGAGATGGGCCCATGATGGGGAGACTCCACGGTTTCACCCCATGGGAGACCACCCCATGGGTTGAATCAGGACCTCGTTCCCAGCCCAGGAAGTAGCAAAACCCACTTTCCTATAAACCCATGCGCATTGCATGGCCCCCAGGCCCCCAGAAGAACTGCCCTCCCGTTTCCAGAGCTCTCATGCATGCAGAACCACGGGTGCACGTGCCCTGCTCCAGCTCCCACTTCTCCATGTGCTGTTATTTATCCCACAGTGGAGCTATTCAAGGGAGTGACTCATCTGGCTGGGCCCCAGCTCCGAGGCAGGCACAGCCTCCTCCCCACAACCCCTGTTCTTTGCTGGACGGACACGGGGAGGCACTGGGATCTGGTCCTAGGGAACATGAGAGACCTCTAGGACAACCCACTGCCGATTTGTTCCCTTCTCTGTCACCCTCGAGGTTTATGGGGCTGCTGAGCATCTGGAGCCAGGACACCTGGGTTCCTCCTTGCTCTGAAATTGAGTCTCCATCCTTCACTTATTCCCATGTCACCTCCTGAGCTGCAAGGACCCAGAACTGCCCAGGATCTGGGGTGACTCATGACCCCCTCACCAAAGCCAGAAGCAGTTTTGAGGACAGGAGAAAACCACAAAGCCAACCTCAGGGACGTTAGCCAAAAAGCTCGCTTTTTACCCAAATGCCACCGAAGGATGGGGTAGGAGCGGGGCTGAGGGGACACAGAAAGAACCCCCAGGTCACCATCGTGGGGCACCACAGGTGCCATTTGGAGCTGCATCCCACAGGGATTTCAATTTGGGATGGGGATCCCTGAGCTGGGACCATGCAGGGGATGGATGGAGACGGACAAGGGTCCCCCACAGTGCACAGCTGGAGCTGCTCTGGTGTTGAACACAGGGACAGGCTCTGAAGTCCCTACACAGCTTTGAGTGGAGCAGTCCCCAATGTCCCCGGGGGGAGAGCAGTCCCCAATCCCCCCAGCACAGCCCCCACCTCGCACATGTGGAGCTGAAAGAGCCTCCTCTCCTTCTGCATGTCCTCGGCCACCTCCACGGCTGCTGGCTCGGCCTGGATGACCCCAGCCAAGCGAGCTCGCTCCTTCTCCTTCTCCATCTTCCCCCTGCAGAACGGGATGGTGGTGGGTTAAGGACGCTCCTGCTCTGAGGGATGTCCCATAAGGGAAGCTACAGTGGGGATGGGATCAGGAAAAACATCTCCAGGCCCTCTCCAGTCCCTTTCCCCTTTGGGAAAAACTGGACCAGAACCCTCCTCGTGACAAACTGGCACCATCGGTGGCCCTGCTCCACCCCGGGGACAAAACACCTTTGTGCAGAGTGGGATTAGGTAGATTTTGCCAGAGGCAGCGTGTTCCTTACACTTTGGTCTCATAATCCTTCCAGGCCTTTTCAATCTGCTTCTTGGAATCCTGTGGCAAAGGAAAGAGGGGGTGGCAGCTGTCAGGGAAAGCAAAAGAGCCAGTGGCACCAAAGCGGCTGAGAATTTTGTTCTGCATTACTGTACCCCTCGGAGGTGAGGTGTGTCCCTACCAGGTCTTCAGCCCTCATTTCTGTCACTCCCAACCCTCACTGCCCCCTTCCAGCCCCTGGTACTGGCTCCTTCCTTCTCCCAACCACAGGCTGAGCTGAGTCCTTACCAGGGGTCTCAGAATGTTGCCAAATGAGTGACCTTGGGGACAGGACTCACCAGGCGGGCATCCTTCAGCTGCCCCTTCAACAGGCTGTCCAGGGGGAAGGACACAATGTTATTCAGGTTCTGCACCTGTAGAAGGCAGAGTAGGGTCACCCCATGGTGGGGGAAGTCAAGGAGCTGGAGCCCCAGGTCCTTCTTGGTGCCAGGGACCTGCCCCCAGCTCTATCACTGCCCCAGGAAGGGTTAAAGAGGCTGGAGGTAGGGCTGAATCCAGGATCTTGGCAGAGGGCAGGCTGGGGCTTGTTGGAGCTGGCTGCAAGATGTCTGACGAACGTGGCCCTTCCCACAAACCACATCAGCGCCACAGCTGCCAAAAACAAAGCTGTCTCCCCCCATCAACGCTTCGTCCCTGTCCCCATCCCTGTCCCCAGCACCCAGCGACACAACCACCCCTCCACGGTCCTGTGACACAAAGAGCTCACCCACGTCAAAGAGGCTTCCCAAAATGGTCTGGGGTCTGGGGACAGCGACGCAGCCACTGCCATCCCTACCAGAGCTGTACAGGAGTCCATGGTGGGGACACAGAGCCCACTGCTGTCCTGGCATCCCTCTGCTCACCCCACAGAGCACCACCCCATTTTAGAGCTCTGAGAGCAGCTCCAGCACCCACTTGGGACCTCCCCAGCGCACCCAGATTTCTTTTAAGGGGGTTTGGTCCTCTGTGGCACCCAGCAGAAACCCAGCCCCAGGGCACAGGACCACCCCCAAACCAGGGCTAACGGGGAAGCTCCAGGGAGACTCTAGGAGGGGAAACACTGCTTTTTGGATCTGGTTGAGGGTCTTGGCACAGAGCCTCACTCAGCAGCATGAGGGGCAGGAGGTGGGGACCCTCAGAACTGGTCCAGCTCCTCCGTCAGGACAGTTCTGCAGAGCACTACTGAAGCACAGGAGTCCAGCAGGCTATGACAGCCAGGATGGGGAAGGGGAGGCCCAGATTGGGGTAACTGGGAGAGGAAGACGCCAAAAATGTGAAATTCTTGCTGGGGGAAGGGCAGCAGAAATCAATTTCCTCCTTGAGCAGAGCCAAGGGCCGAAAACACCCTTTGGAGAGGGGGATTTGAAAGTGAACAGAGAGGGGGCCACATGGGACCCCCCCAGGGATTTACTGCTGGGCATGCACGGACCCAGCTCCGTTCAGGAGCTGAGTTTTCCATCGGAGCCATTCCTGGCTCGGCTCACAGCTGCCTCTGCCTGCTCCCCACGGCCCCACTGTGCAGCCCAGCGTGGCTTTGATTTACTCTTGGCAAGTGAGATCAGAGATGCAATTGATGTGAGAAAAAACCAGAAAGCGAGAAAAAAAAGGGAAAAAATGAAAATAGCAGCCCCAGCTTCCCATCAGATCCCAGTGTCAATGGCCCCAGGGAGCCAGGAGCGAGCTATAAATCCAGTAACAGGAATATCAGATGGTCTGAGAGCACTGGGAATGTGTTCCTGAGCCCAGGGCAGGAGGCAGGGATTGCTGAGTGTGGTGAAGGGCAGCTAAACTGGAAGGAGGGGAGCTACACTGGTTGTAGCTGGGATGATTCTTGGATTTGGGAGAGCTTACCAGGTTCTTGAAGAGCGCAGTGACCTCGCGGGTGAAGACAGCCAGGTTTAGGAAGCCGGTGGAGAGCTCGTGGTTGTTCTGGGAGAGGTGGTTGTTGCCAAAGTTCTCCAGGGCCTCGCTGTACTGCTCCTCGTTCTCCACGTGGGCTGTATGGGGACACAGCAGAGAGGGACATGGGGTGACCCTGCAGGACCTGACACATCATGGGAGGTCCCAACATCTCTCCATCCCTTTGTAACAGAGCTGGGCTGATCCTGATGCAGGATGGCAGCAGTGTCCCAAAACAACCTCCCCAAGGTTCTCAATTTTACTTTTTATATATATATATGTATATTTCAGACAGTTTTTGTCATCTAAGCAGATTGCTAGGTCACATCACGAGGTCCCAGCAGCACCCCACCTCCCCATCCCTCTGTAGCAAAGCTGGGCTGATCCTGCTGCAAGACAGTACTGGAATGTCCAAAACAACCTTCCTAAGGCTCTTTGTTTCCCTTTTTATATCGTTTTAAGACAATTTTTGGCACCTTAGCATGTTGTCTGGCTGGCTGGTAGCACCCCATCAGCAAACAGCCCCAGGTATTGCTCAGCAGCACCCATGGCCACCCTGCTGGCCCTGTGACCATTGCTGGTGGAGGATGGGACTGTCACACCCCCCCAGCCCCACACTCTGCAAACACCCAGCACCTCCTAAACCTCCCAACTCACTGAGGCCAGAGATGTGAATGGCTTTCACATATTTCCTGATCCTCTGGAGCACAGCTTGGTCCCCATCCAGGCTCTGCGAAAGTAAAAGAGAGAAAACAAATGGAGCTCATTAGCCAAGCACGGCTGCCACTCCTCCAGCCCAGCTGGCCCTTGGAAAGGCTGCAGCTCTGCTGTGCAGATGTGTGGGGCAGGATCCAAGCTCCCAGGGCTGGGAAAGGAGCGGGAGGCATCCTGGGGATGCTGGAAGCAGAGCATCCAGCCGGTCCCCCGCCAGGACTGTGGTCCCTGTGGCTTTGCTGCCAGGCAGGGCTTTGGCTGGCCCCAGAGAGGAGGGTTTGAGCAAGACAGTAGCAGGAGGTGAGAGGCTCTTTGGATCCCAGCAGCTTCTATTAACTATGGAAAACGCCTCGCCGGCTCTCACAGAACCAGGCTGATGTGTGAAGGTGCCCAGCTCCCCACAGAGTCAAAGACAGGACCCATCTCCTGCTGATACAGACCTAAATCCCATAAATCCTTGTGTGCTAAACCACAACAATCCCACAAGGAGGAATGTAGCTTTCCAAACACCCCCCAGTTCATGCAGGGTCTTACCTGTGGTCCCCAACACCATGAGCCTTCCTGCAGCCCCAAGGGCCACATCTTGCTCTGGTTCAGAGCTCTTCCTACCCATACAGCCCTGATTTGCCCACCTAGCACCACGACAAATTCAGCCCCACCCAAGCACTACAAAAAAACTTAGGCCCTGCTCAAAGGAAGGAGCCACAGTGCTCCTGGCCCAAGGATCTGAGCACACGCCAGCCCCAGCGTCAGGAAAGGGTTAAGGGTGGTTTGGCCGCAGGTACCAGAGCCATGATAACAGGCTGGAAATATTTAGAGGGCGTGAGCAGCAGAAAGGGCAGGGATGAAACCTCGGAGGAATTACAATAAAGAGGCTCTCTCTCTCTGCTTGAGCTCTGCCGAAGGTTTTCAGGCTGATGTCAAGGCTGATTTCCTGACAGCGGGGTCAGCCTGGCTTCAGCACTGCTCTCCTCGCTGGATGGGATGCTGCCAGGATGAACTGGCTGGGAGGGGACTGGGGCTGAGGTGGGAGCCAAACCCCCTGCTCAGAGGAGTCTTGCAGTGCATCTACAGGGGGGAGAATGTAGGGGTGCACCAAAGCCCCCCATGGCCCTTCTCCCTGTCAAATCCAAGTGCACCAAACTCTCCAGAGCAGAGATATTCCCTGCCTCTGGGGGAAGCCAGGCCTGGATGCCCAGGCTTGCAAACCTGGCAGTCTTAGGAAGGGGAAACTGAGGCAGCATGAGATGCTCTGGGAGCATCACTGGACGAGGAAGCTCCTTCAAGTGTCCAGGACAGGGCAGCTCATCCCAGTGCCAGCTCACAGCTGCAGGATGCAGAATGCAGGGCTGGTGCAGCGCAGGGACAATCCAGGAAAGGACATGAGGGCTTTCAGGAAGGGGTCTATGGGTTGATCAGTGGTACAGGGCAAGCAGAGACACCTATTTGGGTGGTAAATGCAGAGGGAATCACTGTACATTGTGGCATCCCCGATGTACCAGGCTGGCTGCCAGAAACACAGGCCTCAGCTGCTCAGGAGCAGAGGAGCAGAGATGTCTGGAGCCCCCAATGGCACCCATCATCCCCCAGCTCAAGGGGTTCTGGTCAGGGGGCAGCTGAGGACATTGGCAAAACAGGGACAGGAGCAGGAGGAATTCCCCATGGGACGGAGGAAGGGTTGAACACACACCTGCACCACGGCTAGCCAGGTTCACAGCCTGGGGACCCCAGCAGGATGCTCCATGGAGGTCATTCTTCTACCAGCCCTGCAGCTGCCAGCTTGTGCTACCCAGCGAAGGAGCTGCCACAGGCACCAGAGCCAGGGTGCCAAGCTGCCAGGCCTGGAGCAAGATGTGGCACTGCCCTGGATGACAGCGTGAGCTGGGAGCTCATCTGCTGGCAGCCTCTGCCATGTCACCCTGCCCCAGCCCAGGGGTCCCCCCCGGTCCCCTCTGACATCGTGCAGCCCCCCCTCCTCTCACAGCACCCAGCATCAACCACCAAGGGCTTGATTTGACCTTCCAAGCCCACTCCAGAGGCCTCAGGTTCTGTCTCCGCAGCAGCCCCAAGGATCCTGAAGTCACACAAACCCCCTGGGAGGGGAGAGCTCTCTTTAAACTCAGGAGGTAAACTGAGGCACGCAGCAGCTCTCGCCAGCGCCAGGATGAAAGCGAGATGTTGAGCAGCAATTTCCAGTCCTCTCCCTGCTCGCTCCTGCTCCCCATTTGGGACCTGCTCCCACTTTGGGTGCAGGTGGCCATGCTCTGTCCCAGGCTCCTGGTGGGATAGAGTTATCCCTTCCCACCCAGCAGTCACTGGATGAAGACCAGCACCCTTCGCTCCCTCCTGCTCGCCAGACGGAGGCGCAAGCATCAAGGGATTAGCGTTTGTTGGTGCGGAGGTGTTCCCGGGGGTATGCGGGGGATGTTCCCAGCTTGGATGCGCAGCCTGATCCCCGACCACCCCTCCTCCCAACCTCGCTCACCTCCTCCAGAGCCCCCACGGCCCCCCGGCACTTCTGCATCTTGGAAGCGAAGGCGGCCACCGGGGAGCTGAGATCCTCGCCGGTCGCGGCCAAGAACTCGGCCACGCTGAGCTGCTCGGGCATGGTGCGGGGAGGTGTGAGGGGGTGGCGGCAGGGGGAGCGCGGGGGGAGCCCCGGGGTGCGGGCTCAGCCCGGCTCAGCGCCCCGCGCCCCGCACCGGGAGCCCCGCACCGGGAGCCCCGCGCCGCACCGGGAGCGCTTCCGACCCTCCCTCCGCCCGCTCCCGCCCCTCGCCGTCACGCGGCGGCCCCGCCCGGCCCCACGTTAAAGGCGAAGATCCGCACAACTCCCCGAGAACCACTCCCATCACCTCCATTCTGGGGTTCCCTCGCGCTGTAGCGGGACGAAGAGAAAACTCTGGGGTCTGGTTGGATCTGCACCCCTAGGCTTGCCTTGGCACCCACCTTTCCCAGGCACCCAGGATCTCCCTATACCCACGTTCCCCAGGCACCAGCACGCCCCTAACTCCAACACCCACCTTTCCCAGGGACCCCAACACCCACCTCAGCCCGGAACCCACCTCCACCCCAGCGCTCCAGTACCCACTTCTCCCAGGGATTCCAGCAGTCACCTCTCCCCGTCTTGATAGGAGATGGAGACACATGCAATGATGGCTTAGAATTATGCCCAGTCCACCCCGAACACCAGTTTAACTGGAGGTCACTCCCACCCTGCCCTTCCTAGGACCTCGAGGGGACAATTCTCGGACAGGGCATAATTACTGGAGCCCTTGGCTTTTTGTCCTGCTGGAGGTGACCTCTTCGCTCCCTCTGCTGTCCCTTCATTCGTCCCACCTCTCAATGGAATTTGGTGTCCCATTCCTGCTTATTTGCTCTTCCCGGAGGATTGGGGATCCAGGACATCTCAGGAGCAGGCAGTGAAGTTGAACAGACACTGAGCACATCCCACTACAGGGCTGAGGCTAGTAACAAACTGGAACAGAAAGGGGCAAAATGCCTCACTGGGGCTAGTTTGCCATGTGAGAGGCCAACATGGGTGCAAGGGGGCTTTGCGGACCGCCCTCATGCCCCTTGCACCCCCTCACCTCGACCCTTTTACTGAGCCAGGTGTGGGGCTCAGTAAAACTCAGGTCTGTGCCTAACCAGGGCCAGCCCGAGCCCTCCTCTGACCCGCTGTCACTGGGGTGCCGAGGGGGACTGGGGTACAGGAGGAGGCATCACAAGCCTTGGGGGAATGGCTACGCTTCAAAGATTCCATCCGTCAGGCACCGGCAAGCAGGGAAGCCACGGTTTGGGGAGTCCCCCCCAGTTCGGGGGACCCTGCCGAGCTCCCGGGACATCTCCCTCGGCAGGGCTCTGGCAGACAGAGGGTTAAAAGGCTGCAGCCCGGGCAGGACTGGAGCAGGAGGGATTTGGGATAAGAGCCCCTCAGCAGACAGGCATCCCCCGATCCTCCCGCTTCCCTCCGCTGCCCCGAGGGGTCCCTCCGCTCCCCTTGGCTGGTGTGGCCCTGCCACCTCCTGGCTGGCCTGGGGACTGCGGGGGCGAACGGCCCGGGGATAGCCCCCCCAGTTCCTGCAGGACACTCATCCCCATCGGGGATGGGGACTTTGTGCACCTCGCCCGGCTCTCCTGGCCCAGAGCTCTCCTCCTCCTCCTCCTCTTCCTCCACACCACCGGATGAACCATGCAACGCCGTGATCCCAGGTACAAGACATCGCTAGGCACCACCAGGCACCACCAGGTACTGTCAGACATTGCTGAATACCACCGGGTATCACTTGGCACCAGTGAACATCAGGCACCACCAGGTACTGTCAGACATTGCTGAATACCACCGGGTATCACTTGGCACCAGTGAACATCAGGTACCACCAGGCACCACCAGGTACCGTCAGACATCGCTGAGTACCACCAGGTATCACTTGGCACCAGTGAACATCAGGTACCACTGGCCATCACTGGGTGCCACCAGACATCACTCGGGTACCACCTCCCACCACCACATGCCACAGGACATCGGCTGGCACCACTGACCATGACTTTGCTGCCAGCACTGGTGGCATCCCCAGGTCACAGCATGACAGGTGACACACAGGAAGGACTTTACACGGACACAGCTCCTCCAGGATCTTGCTCTGTGGCGCCCAAATCAGGGCACACAAGCCCATCCAGCCCCGAGATCCACAAGGAGCTGACCGCCAGCCCTGGTTGAAGAGGCTCTAGCTCAGGCAAAGGCTCATCCCAGCCGGATTTGAGCTGGAAATCACCAATCTGAGCAGGTCAGACCCATTCTCCTCACTCCAGTCAAAGCTTCATCTCAAACCCCTTCTCCACAAGAGTCTACAGAGCAGGCCCGTCAGTTAAAAAGCCCCAAACCAGACTATTTTACCCTGAAAACGGGAGCAGAACCAGCCCAGCTACTCTTTCCTCCCAAACCATTCCGGCATTTTGCTGCTTAGAGGAAAACAGCCCTTTAGAACTCCAAAATTTTATTTTATTTCAACCCCTCCTGGGCAGAAAACATCAAGTACCACAAGTTTTTCCAGGCCAAAACACACTCTCACCCACACCATCTCTGAGCCAACCTACAGGAGCACCAACGACCCAAGGAAGGACAACTTAATTACACCCACTAACAAACCCAACCCCTTCCAGCCCCACCAGCCCCACACCAAAAGGGGGGCCCAGATAAATACAGTGCAATAATTACAAATATTTCACAAGGAATGGCACAACTAAAAGCCCTATCCTACTCCACATCCCAGGGCTCGTCCCAAGCCGTTTCCCAAGCCCCTCTCTGCAAGTCATCGCCTCCTCCAGACATACCTCTTCCCAGTACATTCCAGTTTTGATATTCCCAGTACCAGTAGCTCCAAGAGGCTGGAGGGAGCTGGTGTGGACTGGGGCAAAGAGGCTGCAGCCCCTTAGGGAATACAGCTCTGTGTCCTGGCCAGGGATTTGCCAGAGCCACATGATCTTCATTCTTTCCCTCACCCAAAGGTGACTTCAGCTTCGCTGCCTGAATGTTTTTTCAAGGATATTTCAGCTGTGGTGGGAAAAGCGCCACTGGAAATGACCTGTCATGACTGTGAAGAACCAGTTTAACTGGGGAGCAACTGGAGTGACCCCAAGACATGGCCCATCCTAGGCAGAGGTTTCTCTGCCACCCAGGAGTGCCCCTGACCCATCTGGGGAACCTAAAGGCACTCCCAAGCCCACCAGCATCCCCAGGGTGGTGGGGGGGTAATGGTGGGAAGCATTGGCACCCCATGGATTTATGGGGGGATGCTGGGATGGGTCCTGGGTGGATCCCTGGGCACTCCCAGAGCCCAGTGAGGTGACAACCAACCCAGGAGAGTGCAGAGAAGCCATAATGGATGAGCAACACAAGTTCCCCCCTCCCTCCTGTCCTCAGAAAACCCAGAGCTCCCCAACACACGCAGCTCTCTCCAGTCAGCAGCACACAGACCCCACATGCTCCGGACACAAGTGGCCAGCAGGGACAAAGGCAACAGGGACCAGGAGCCACTCAGTGCTGCAGCAGGTCCCCAAGGTCATACGTCTCAAAGAGGTCTGTGACACCCTCGCCCTCAAGCCCCCAGAGATAGTCATTCTGTTCCAGGGGGGGTGAGAAGGTGACGAAGGGACCCAAGTCCACGTGGGAAGGGGTGCAGGGCAGCTGGTCCTCCGTCTGCTGCAGGAGGTGGGCAGGGGAGCCCAGGAGCCCAGACTCCACCTCCAGCAGTGAGCTGGGTCCCCCCGGGATGGGGAGAGGCAGAGATGGGGGCGAGAGAGGAATTCCTGTGCCCCCCCAGCTCTGGGAGATGGCGTGGGGTGGCCGTGTGGCCGATGGGGAGTTGTTTGGCGGCGAAAAAGGTACAGGGCGGTCCTGTGGGGAGGCGGCAGCAGAGGGTACAGGGTAGTCCTTGGTGGGGCTTTCATCCGTGATCTCCTCCGGGCAGAGGTACACCTCGATGGGGCCATTGGTGCTCTTCAGGTGGAGCTGAAAGTTCTCCTGGGAGGGCAGAGTAAGGCTCAGGGGGACACCCAGAAGGTCACCCATATCCCACTCCACAACCCCCAACCCACGAGGGATCCAGTTGGGACATTGCAACCCTGGAAGGACCAGCTTGGCGTCAAATGGCCCCGTGGAGACACCCCAAAACCACCCAGGGTGATGCTGGGCTGCGTCCTTGGGACGCCCCAGAGACCCATCGAGCGTGGCACGGATCCAGCAGCACCCACACACACCTGGCTGAAGTCTGGCAGGTCTCCAGGGGAGGTCTCCAGGGGAGGTCTCCAGGCCTCCAGCTGCGTCTCAGGGGGAGCCTTCACAGCAATCACCGTCTGCTCCTGGAAGCTGCTGATGGCACGGAGGTCCTGGTAGGTGACGTATGCCAGCGTGGACAGGAACGAGGTATAGGAAAAGGAGGGGCTGCAAGCAGGACATCATCCCTGCATCCCTCCAAACATCCCTCCAAGCCCAGGGGAATCCAACTGGAGGAGAAGGGGCTCAGAGGGGTCCCCAAGACCCTGTCCTCCCTCCCACCTCCCTTGGCAAGGATATCTCTGGTTGGTCTCGTTGTCAGCCATCTGCCGGATCTGCACGGCACAGTCCTGCACGAGCTGGTCCAGCATCCTCTCTGTCCTAGCCAGTTCGGCCAGTTCCCCCCGCAGCACTTGTTGCTTCGCCATCGTCGCCGTGTCCTCAAAGATCCCTGTCCCCCTGCCAGAGGAGATGGCATCTGAGCGATGGCATGGCACATCCTACGCGTCCCCGAGCCACCTGTCCCCTGCCCGTGTCCCATTTTCAGCCGCCCACCACCACTTACATCCACTGGATGTGGTTCTTGGATTTCTTGCGGATGAGCTGGATGCCCTCCAGCACGTTGGTGATGTCGTAGATGCGACGTTTCTGGACCTCCAGCACCTCGGCGGCCCTGTTCAGATCCACGACACCATCGGGAGACTCGTTCAGCAATCGGATGAATTTTTTGGTGAGCAGCCCCAGGGAGGTGTCGTAGCGAGTCTTCTCCCCAGGAGACTTGGGGGCTGTGGGGAAACAAGAGACCCCCCCCATCCTCTCCTTAGTTTGGGATGTGGGATGGAGGTGATGGGAGGTAGCACTAAAGGTGGTTCTAAATGGTTCTAAGAGGGAAGAGAAGCAGGGTCTGCTCCCCCAGCTTCCCCTGCCCCGTTCTCATTCCCGCATCACTTACTCCTGGGGCTGGGGATCCGTGCCAGCGTCCAGCCCTTCCCCTTGGGCGTACGAAATTCGGGGCCCTCCAGGTCCAGCTTCCTCTTGGCCTGGAGCATGAGAGAAAACCCTGCATTGTTGCCAAGCCAGACGCCCCTCTGAGTTCCCCAGACCCTCCTAGAGTCATCACCCAAGCCTTGGGTCCCACATCCTGGGGTGGGGGAATCCTGCAAGAAGCTCATCAAGTTGCGATACCCGTTTTTGGAAAGGGGCACAGCAGCACCCAGCAGTGCGAGAGGCCACTGGGAGAGTGGGACAGAGAGATGAGGGAGGAGATGAGGGGTCCTGTCACCCCCCCACGGCTTCCTGCCCACCCTGGCTCTCACAGAGAACCCACTGGGATTTCCCCTCACCCCCAGCTCCCGGCGGGGCTCATTCCCGACCCCTGGGAATGTGGCAGCTCCAAAGCCAGATCCTCACCCTCCCGCCCTGCCAGCCAGCTCACTGGGGTGCAGGATTTCACTTCCCCCTTCCCATCTGGGTCACGGTTGAGGCAGCCAAGGGCACCCAGCTGCCATCGGCACACCTGGGACCAGCTGGGTTCAGCCCCTCTGGGACCCCTGGGTGCCCTGAGCACATGCACCCAGCTGGAGGGAAACTGGGGCAAGGGAGGGTTATGCTGGGTGTTGGGAGGGGAGACAAACAGCCCTGCACCTGCTGTCCCCTCACCAGGGCAAGCAGCTCCTTGAAACCTCCCCCCAAGGAACCCCGAGCAGCGCTTGGGCAGAAGAGACCCAGAGAAAAGTTCAGAGAAGTAAATTCAGAGGAGAACTGAGGGGTGTCACCAACCCCCCAGTAAATTCAGAGGAGAACTGAGGGGTGCCACCGACCCCCCCAGTAAATTCAGAGGAGAACTGAGGGGTGCCACCGACCCCCCCA
>VZRF01011640.1:0-25224 GCA_013396875.1 Vireo altiloquus | reverse complement strand
GGCCCCCATGCCCCCCCCCTGCCACCCCAGCCACGCTCTGAGATGGTCCCCAGCCATGTTTAGTGTCCCCCCAGCCCCACTGTGGGACCCCATGTCCTCCTCCTGCCACCCCAGCCACCCTCTGAGATGGTTCCCAGCCACGTTTAGTGTCCCCCCAGCCCCACTGCGGGACCCTGGTTCTTTTCCTGCCACCCCAGGGCATCCTCTCAGCAGGATCCCCAGGCACATTTAGAGTCCCCCGGCCCCACTGTGAGATCCCTTGTCCTCCTCCTGCCACCCCAGGGCATCTTCTGAGATGCTCCCCGGCCACCTTTAGTGTCCCCAGCCCCACTGCAGAACCCCTCAGGACAAGGACATCGCCATGAGTGACAGAGATTTGTGTTCCCCCTTATCCCAGAGGGGCCAGACCCCTCAATTTTCCCAAAATTTGGGCTCCACAGCCCCAGCAGCTCCTCATGGAATGTGAGCAGCGAGTGTCCTGTCCCGGACCCCAGCAAGGCCTCGGTGGCCCCCCCGAGTGCACAGCTCTGGGATGTCACAGCCCCTCACGGTGGCCTCTGGCCCAACCTTTCCGCTCGGGAGCAGGGACGGAGCCCCCGCCCCGACCTTCCTGGGGAGGACACGGCCACAACTCCCCGGCTTCTCCGAGGCAGGAAACGCCTCTAAAATTAAACCTCAGGCTCCGGAGCTCGGAGCTGGGCGTGCACCGAGCTCTGCCAGCACCTCAGGGACCCCCGGCGGGTGCCCACCCCGGGTTGGGTGCGGGCAGAGGCGAAGCGCTGGAGCGCTTTTTGGCTCTGCTGAGTCAGCAGCGGCGGGGCTGCCGTTCCGATGGGAAACGAGCACGGAGGAGAGGGGGAAAAAACAACACTGGCAGCCCGGGGATTGTCCGGGGGAATTTGCTGAGCTGCTGTCTCCAAACACAAACCTTCCCTGCCTGCCCCCTGGGAGCCCCTTCCCAGGGATGGGGAATCTCTGGGATAGGCAGGGGGTAACCCCTGGCGTGCCTCAGTTTCCCTCCGTCCTTCTGGGGGGGACTCACGTGCATCTCGTTCATGTTCATGACGGTGGGAGAGGGACGGAAGGTGCCCAGGCGGTGCCGGATGCCATCCTCCAGCGTCATCCCCCAGAACTGGCTGTAGTTGGCGGCTCTCCAGCTGCGTGGCAGGAGGGGACACGGGTCAGGAGTTACCCCAAAAAGGGTAAAGCATCCCTGCCCCACCCTCGAGGTGCTTTACCCGTAATTGCCCCTGTTGACGGCGTCGATCAGCTCCCCGTCCATCAGGCAGGCGTGGTCCTCGCACTGCCACTGCCCGCCGGGGCCGCACGTGCTGCGGAGGGGACAGTCAGTGAGAAATGATGTCCCCAGGGTGACCAGGGGCACCCCGAGCGGGCGCTGCCCCTCCCGAACTGGGCAGCCGGCGAGGTGGTCAGGGCTGCTTTTGTGAGGGGTGGTCACCAGGGCTCGGCACCAAGGAACGGGGTGAAGCCACGGGCAGCCCTCTGGGTGACCCTGAGTGGCCTCTGGGTGACCCTGGGAGCTGTCCCCCCCCTGCCCCAGCCCCCGCTGGAGCCCCGAGGGCAGACAGACCATGGGACAGAAAATCAGCTGAAAAGCTGCCAGGGCTGCAGACATCAGAGAGGGGCTTGGACACCAGCCCGGGGCCGGGGGTCGGGGCTGGGCGTCCCCACGAGTGACCCACTCTGGCCAGGTCACTCCTGCGCCCTCCACGGGGACAGCGGGGGCGGGGGGGGGCTGTGGGGGTGTGCGGGTCCCCTGGGGAGCCCCGGGCTGTGCTCCCCCCGTGCGGTGAGCAATGCTTGGCATGCCCATGCACATTTCCCTTTTATGGAGCTGAGAGAGCCGCAGCCGCGTCCCTCCAGACACCCCCATCCCAACCCCGCCGGCAGCACCTGTGTTCCAGCATTCCCCCAATCCATCCCTGAGCGCTCCCGGCGCTGCGTGTGCCACCCTGGGCACTGGGGAGCACCTCAGGGTGCCACCAGCTGGGTCCCCACGCTCTGCGTCACCCCGATATCGTTTTTGCCCCCTGCCAACCCCCCCAGACCCCGCGGGACCCCGGCAGGGACAGGGGGTGGGGGTGAAGCGCTGCAGAAATTCCCGTTCTCCAGGAGCCAGGTGCGGGGGAGGAGGGTTTGGAAGAGGAGATTTGCCCTCTCCCCGGAGCCGGTGGGTCAGGGATGCTCCCCCAGCAGCAGGGGCAGGCAATCCACGTGGATTGGGGACATTGACATTCCCCCGGGCATGGGGACGCCCTCCACTCCCGAGTGCTCCGCACCACGATCCCGAAGAACCTCCAGGCTGCCGCCGAGCTGTGGGGAGGGTCGGGCTGGCTTTTCACCCGCAGCCCCGGCGCACGCCCGCACACGCATGTTCACACACGCGCCCCTGCCCTCGCACACGCCCCAGACGCTGCCTTTGATTTCCCCTTATCTGCCGCATCTCCCCTGCCGGGTTCACTCCTCGTCTCCGGCAGCTCCGCGCCTGCAGGTTCCCCTATCCCCCACCTCCGGATGCCAGTAATACCAGTACGCCCAGATAAACCCCCGCGCTGCTCCCACAGCGAGCTCCAGGGGCTGCCCAGCGGGCAGCACTGCCGGACTCTGGCCGCTGGCACGAAGCCGCCGCGGCTACCCAAGCGTCCCGTCAGGCTTGGGCAAGCTGGGCTGGCACCGGCGTGGCCAAAACCCCTCCTGGGCAGCCCGTTGTCCCGCCGGGCTCCCACGCAGGCATGCGCTGAAAACTTGGGAGCGGCTCAAGGCCCTTGGCTCCGAATTTGTTGTAGCAAAGACGTTTTTGGCTCCAACCACCCAGCTCCCACCACCCAGCTCGGGCCTCGCTCTCCGCAGAGCCCTGAGGTTTACAGCAGCCCGCAGGATCGCGACACCTTCCTCTGGTGACATGTTGGCGACGTGCCACGCGTGCCCACGGGGCATTCACTCACCACAGGTTGCAGTTCTCCCGGTACGTGGCTCCCGTGGGATAATTGCGTCCGGCACGGGCACAGCCTGGATGGGAATGGGAGAGCCCCTGGTGGGTGCCAGGATTCCCACCGGCACCCCCACATTCCCGGGGGTACAAACCAAAGGGAAAATCAATTCTTAAACCCAGGCAGGTGCCCAGCTGCACCTTGGCACCCCCCAAGTTACGATGGGGGTCAGCGGGTGCCCCCCCTGTGCAGAGGGGGTTGGGAGCGGGGCTGGCTCGGCGCCGGGAGGGTTAAACGTGCTCAGCCTGGCGGGACAGGGATAAAGGGGCCGGTTGTGCCCGGGAGCTGGCTCTGCTCCTCAGGGACTTCTGAGAGAGCCTTGTGCTGCTAGCTGGGGGCTGCCCGTGCCCCCTCCTCGCCCCCGGCCGCCCCAGTTGCCGGCAGGGTTAAGCCAGGGCCAGCATCTGCCTGCCCCAGACGTGACCGGGCAAGCTGGGATGGGGTCCCCGCACGTCCCCGCTCTGCCCACGGGCGCTGCTGGAGCTGTCCTTTCCCCAGGGAACGAGCTGCGGGGTCACGGGCTGCTCCCACCCCTCTTTTTCTGGGACTCCATCCCCATCCCGGACACTGTAGGAGTTTCCAGAGCTTCGAGGCATCTGGAGCAGCTCTGCAGTGAGGGCAGGAATGTGAGGCGCCACATCCATCGCCCCACGGAGCACCAGCAGCGCCCCAGGGCTGTCCCCCGACACCCACAGCCGGACTGGGCACGCCTTACCTGAGGCTTTGGGGAAGGGAGCCGGGATGCCCAGGCAGTATTCCCAGAAGTCGGGGCAGCAGTCGGAGACGGTGCGGTTGCAGAAGAGGTCGCAGTAGCAGAGGGTGTCGTGGTAGGGCACGGTGCAGCCATCGTCGCGGCCGTGGCAGCAGACATCCCCCCGCTGGCAGTAGGAGCCTCCCGCGTCGTAGACTCCGTGCTCGTACAAACCGGGGCCCAGCTCCCGGCGGGTGCGGACCCGGGAGGACAGGGCCACCTGGGCCACCTGGGCCACCAGCCAGAGGCACAGCAGGGCCCGCATGTCCCCGGTCATGTCCCCACACCTGCAGAGGGAGGGCAGTGAGGGCAGCCCCATTACAGGGGGTGGACTGCTCCCACCCTGCCCTCCCCGGGATCCTCAAAACATTCCGGTTTTGGAATTCCTCTTGCCACCACCCAGCTCAGGGTTCCCACAACCTCCCAAACATCCTCTCCCCCTGGATCCCCACTCTCCGGCACCTCAGGGGCCCCGAGCTCGCCCACCCCTTAGCTCCCGGCTCCAAAAGCAAAGCCCCCGCGGGAAGTGGGGACACTCGGGGGGACACTCGGGGGGACACTCGGGGGGCTGCCCGGCTCCGGTTCCCGACGCCACCCCCAGTCCCCATGGCAGGCAGTGCGATGAGCTGCCAGGTCTCAGCCCACGGGGCCGAGGGGGACGATGGGGACCCCGAAAGAGGCCGGTGGGGACAATCCGGGGAGCACACGGGGAAGGCCCTGCTCCTGCCGGGTCCCCTCCTGCCGGGTCCCCTCCTGCGGACATTCCTGCCCCGCCTGCAGCGCGGGGACTCCCGGGACCCCCGTAAGGCGGAGAGGGGGTGATCCAGGAACCCACGGGGATCCCACGGGGATCTCACGGGGTGGGAACCCCTCCTTCCCTCCCCGTCCCTGGCCGTACCTNGCCCGGTCGGCGGGGCGCGGCGAGGCGCCGGGGCAGCCGCGACCGGCCCGGGGCGGAGCGCAGCGGGGCGGGGGTCGGGCCTGGGGCTGCAGAGCACAGCCTCCAATTTGTGACCCCCTCGCGCGGAGTCCCGGAGGACACCTCTGTCCCCGCGGGGCCGGAGTGTCCCCAGCTCCTGATCCCCTCCCGGTGCCCCCCCGGCACTGCCCTCACCAAATGGAGGGGAGGGGGGCCTGCCTATCGTGCCAGCACCCCCTCCTCCATCCAGGGGGGATCCATCCTGGGGGTTTCCCCATTCCCCGGGTGTGTGGAGAGGAAGGGAAGGGAGAGGTGGAGAGGGGAGGGGGCTGCATTCCTCCTCCTTCCAGGGGTGTGGGCAGCTGGGTACGGCTGAGACAGGGACAGCCCAGCCCAGGGCATGGAGTTGGTATTACTTGGATCCAGCCGCATGTCCCCGCTGCCATCGCTCAGGGACCGGGACCGTCCCTAGCCACTCCCCAGGCTCCGGGGGTCTTGGCCACTCCCCAGGCTCTGGTCGCCCCCCGCGCAGCTCCAGCACCACCTGCTGCGGGATCTCAGCCGCCCACTCGGGGCTCCTGCTGCTCCTGCCTCGCCGGGAGCATCTCCCGGCGCTGCCAAAGGATTCCTCGAGGATGCCTCGCGGCAGCCAGGACGGGAGCGGAGCGGGGTTCCCTGGATTGCCACGGGACACGGGCCAGGGGCCGCGGGCTCCTGGCTGAGCCCAGGGGGGGATGCGGGGGCCAGGGCGGGCTTCGCTCCGGGGAAGGGTGTGGAAGTGCGGAGCACCAAATCCCGCCGGGCACGGGGGCTGCCTGCTCCCCGGGACGGCCGGGCTCCCTGGGCGCCTGAGCGGGTGTCCTGCGGGAGCTCATCCGCAGGGAGCCCCTCATCCAAGCGCTCTTGGAAGGGCCTTTTCCTGTAAGCGCGTCCTTGGGCAGTGCACGCAGCGCGGAGCTGGAGGCTGGAGCGCCGCAGGAAGGAACTGAGTCCAGCCCATGCTGTCTCCAGCGTGACTGGACTCGTAGGAATCCACAAGTGAGTCACGAATTCCCCAAGACCCCCGGGGAACCAAGCGAAGCCACTGGCGCAAAGGACATCCGAGCCACTGCTCTGCGTCCTTGTGCTCTCGCCAAGCTCCCTGACAGCTCAGAGGACGCTGTGGGGTTCTGCGGGAACAGCTGACCATTCCCGTAACAACTCTGTCCCCCTGCCAGCTGATAAGAGCCTCAGCGCGGGGGCGGCGGCGGCAGCGGCGACAGCGCAAGCGTTTGGAGCATCCCCTCACCCCATTCCTGCGGCTGGGCTCCGGAGGGATGCGGCCAGCTGGCCCTGCGGGGTCACAGCTCCCTCTGTGTCGCTCTGGCGCCGGCGTCACCCCCCTGCTCGCGTCCCCTCTCCGGGGAGTGGCAGCCTGGGCACACGTGGGGCAGGCGAGGCGGAGGGGGACAAAGTCCTGTCGGGGCACCTTGGGCCCATGTGACGGCGGGAGGCAGAGCCGCGGGCTGGCACACACCCCCCTGGCCTGCCTGTGCCACCGTCCCGGCCGTGCTGGGGGAGGGACAAGGTCGCAGGACCCTGTCCCCACCGCACAGAGCCGTGAGAAGACCCCACAGCTGGCTGGGTTGGCCCTGGATGCCCCCTGAACACACAAGGGCTCTGCCATCTGCCACCCCCGCGGGGTGCAGGGTGAAGGCGGGGTGAGGATCCCATTGTTGCAGGGATGAATCCCTCCAAACCCACCCAGGAAAGCCCACCCAGCTGGGAACGCCGGGAGAGGCCAGTACGGTGCCCCTATGGCTTTTGGGGTGCTGCAGCGTCTCGGATCCCACTAAAAGCCAGCCCCCCAAGGGATTGCACCCCACACATCGGGCGCTCCGCGGAACCGGGGTGCTGGAGTCCCCACGAGACCCCCATCCCCGTCCCGGGGCAGCTCTGGGGGCAGCGGGGCCGGTGCGAGAGGGGCAGGGAGGTCCTGCCCGCGCAGTGCTCGGCTCCGAGACGATCCTGGAGCGAATTTCTTGGCATGAGGCAGTCAGGAAAGGCAGGGACTGACCCGAGGACAACCTCGGCTTCCTCCCCAGCCAGCGGCACGGGAAGGGGCCACCTCAGCCCCCGATGTCGCAGGCTGAAGGACGCGTTGTCCCCGGGGGTGCCAGCTCACAGCGATGGGATGGAGCTTGGCTGTCCCTGGAGGGGTTTGAGGGGAAAGTGGCTCCACCGGGATGGCCTTGGGGACATCGCAACGTCGTCGCCATTTGGGGGAGTGGGGGACACACACCAAAGAGCCCTTCCCGAGACAGCCACCCCTCCTCGTAAGGTGCCAAAAGCAGCAGAGTGTCACTCTGAAGTGACATCAGCCCCGCACACAGGAGGGAGCAGGGGAGGGCGAACGAGCTGGAGCTGGGATCTCGAACCCATCTCGGTGGGTTGCTGCAGCTTAGGGGGCCAGGGAGGACATTTGTGTCTCCTGGCCGGACATTTGTGTCTCCTGGCCGGACATTTGTGTCCCCGGGCCGGACATTTGTGTGCCCTGGCCGGACGTTGCTGTCCCCTGGCCGCGGCTCGGCGGCAGGGCTGGAGTGCCACCTCTCGGGAGCGCCGGGACACAGACGGCAGCAGGCAGGCAGCCTCTACTCCAAATTTTAATGAAACAAATAAGTTAATAAGTTAATCAAGTGAGGTAACTACCGCTGGCTCGGGGCGGAGGCAGGAGGTAGGATCCCTACCTTAGGATCCTAAGGGTTAATTCCTGCGTGCGGCTGCGGGCAAAGCTGTCACATGCACCTCGCCCCACTGCCACCCACCCAGCGCTGTCCCCTCGTGTCCCACCGCCCGGGCACCCCCGGGGCGAGGGGAGGGGGCACGGGGGTGGGCAGGAGCAGGGTGGGGGGGTTCAAGCAGCTCTGGCACGGCCCGCGCTGGCCACATGCACTAACCGGGCGAGGAAACGAGCAGGGTCAGGGGTCCCTGCTGCCGAGAGGAGAGGCTCAGGGGGGGCTCGGGAAAAGGGGGGTGCGAATCCCACGGCCCGAAGCCCAGAGAGGGGCGGCGCTGGCAGCGAGGGGAGCGGTGGGAGCAGCCCAGGACAGCACCTGAGAGCCCGCGGGACCCTCGGCTCCAGCCCCAGCCTGGCACTGGCTCAGCCCAGTGCTGCTGGACTGGAAACCAGCGCAGGGGTTTGAGGCAGAGCGGGAGCAGTCGTGGCTCTGCTGTAGGTGACATGCAAGGACACCGCCCTGTCCCCACCAGGCAGGACCCCTCCAGGCCCGGCCCGTGCTTTCCAGACCACAGAGAGGGGACAGGGACACCGGCAGGGACAAACCGAGCACCGCAGGACCCAGCAGGGAGGGAATCCTCTAACGAGGAGCAGGGCCTGGGAGGGACTCTCCTCGGGGACAGCTCCTGTGCCTGCACCCCTGCCTTCCCCACAGCCCCTGCTCGGCTTCCTGGCTCCAGGGCCACCCCACGGGTGGAGTTTTCCCGCTGGCCCTGAACCCTCAGGACCTCCAGGGTCCTCCTGGGCAGCACAGCCCAGCCCCGGGAGCAGGCAGGGAGTTGCTTATTGCCTATGTCCCCTCGGGTTGCTCTTCCCAGGGGTGTTGCATATTAAGACATTATTGCATAAATATATATATATATCTCTTCCATATATATATTGCCCTGGGAGCATGCGCGGGCAGGCAGAAGGCTCTGCTGTGCTTCTGGAGGGGTGCAGCCTGGCGAGGGGGCACAGTGCCCTGCTCCCCACACTGGGCACCCCGAGCGATGCAGGTAAAACCACCCTGGGTCGTGCCCCCCACACCCCTGTGCTGGCAGCAAGAGGGAGGTGGGACCTTGCATAGCTGGTGGTGGCCCCGGCTCAGCTCTGGGGGACCAGGCAGGACCTGTCCTGAGGGCTGGGGATGGGCTTCAAACCAAACCCCAGGGGGATGGGGCCAGCCCGGAGCATCCCCACCACAGCTGGGGAGCACCCAGGACCCCCCCAGAGCTGGGGAGGTGTCATCCCGCAGGAAGCCAGGAACATCCAAGGGGCATCCAAGGGGCATCCAAGGATTATCCCAGGAGCAGCCCAGGAGCAGCCCAGGAGCGTGGGCTGGCCATGCCACAGTGCCACAGACACCTCGCTGCAGCTGTGTCCCCGCAAAGGAAGACTTGGTTCAAGTAACACAGCGAGGGGACAGCGAGGGGACAATCCACGCCGCTCCCAGCGCCCCATCCCGGGCTGGCAGGGTCCATCCTGCTGCCTCCTGCTCAGTCCATGTTGGCGCTTGCCGACCTGGAGATGTTGAGGGTCTGGGCGGACACCGAGATGTCCTCGTGGTCCACGGGGCTGTGGTAGTCGGAGGTGATGTCAGGCTCGCCGGGCGGCACCCGCACCGCGGCCAGGCTGAAGGAGTTCGTGGAGCCCTTGCGGAGGCACTGCGAGTAGAGGCCGAGCAGCAGGTCCAGCTTGTGCTCGATGGATTGCACCTGTGAGGGGAGCAGGGAGGGGCTGAGCCGGGCCCACCCCCATGGGAGGGGTCCCGGGGGGCTCAGCTCTGCCTCCAAAGGGACAGTGACACTCCCGGGGTGTCGCCTCCTGACCTGCCGCTCCACTTTGACCACGCGCCCCATCATGCTGAGCTCGTCCACCAGCTCTGCCTCCAGCGCCGGCTTCTCACCCTTCTCCCGCACCTTCTTGTCTGCGGGGAGCGCCCGATCCCTGCCCACGATCTGGTCCACGCTGGCAGGGAGGGAAGGGACCGATGCCTTAGGGTTTAACTTTTCTCTGTTCCCAGCCCTGCAGTGCCCAGTGTAACTCTGCAGGTCCCTGGAGCTCGTTCAGTGCTGTTCTCTCATGCTCACACTGACATAACAAAGCCTCTCCAGCTCGCTCTCCAAGGACACCCAGACCCTCCTGGGCCCAACAACTGCAAACCTTCATCTTGGGGAGAGGGGGGCAAGCTTGGGCAAATTCCATCCTTGCCTGGCTTCTGCTTGGGCAATTGATGCTGATATCAAAGTGGGAAGAACTCGGGAGCTGTCATTGTCCATGTTGGGATGCACTGAGGCAGGAGCCTCTGGAGCCCAGAGTGTGACCTCTGAAGGCCTTTCCAATCAATCCCTCCTTTATTCCTTTATTCCTGCCTGGTCTCTGTTTTTAGGGAGTCATTTAAGGCATCAGGGCAGAGCCCATCCATCACTCCCAAGGGCTCGGGAGCCCTCCAGGGACTGGGATGGAGCTCTGGAAATGTGGGATAACCCCCAGGGTCACCTGCAGGGCACCTCACCGCGTCTGCAGGCTCTTGATCCTGCCCAGCATGTCCAGGTGTCCAGCCGAGTACTGCTCGATGACATCCTTGACGTCGTAGGGACGCAAGGTCTCCTTGAACTTCCTCTTGGCCACCAGGAACTTTAGGATCCTGCAGGGACAGCCGGGGTGGAGGCAGGAACGAGGTGCCCGGGGTGGGCTCTGTGCACGCTGGGGGACACGGGAGGGGACAGCCTCACCTGACCGCCCGGATCAGGGTCTTCACTGCCGGCATGATGTCCTGAAAGCTCAGGTCGCAGGGGGAGCTCCTGTCCTCGCCACTGTCCTCGGGCGGGCAGTCGGCTGTGGGTGCCAAGAGTGGGTGGATGCCAGACCCCGAGGGTCGTCCCCAACCCTGGAGCCCCCCAGTGTCCCCCCCAGACCCCACCCAGGGGCTCACCTTCAGCCGGGGTGCGCGGTTTGAGCCTCAGGGACGCTCGGAACCGCGTGCGGTCGTTGAAGCTCCAGCTCTTCTGCACCTTGGTGGGGCTGGAGGCCTCGGTGACATCCTCGGTGCTGGGGGAGCGGTGCAGGGGCGGCCCCAGGTGCTGCTGCTGCCGGCCGCGGCTGGCCTGGCGCTGGGAGCTGCTCAGGCGGATGCGCTCCTTGATGCCCATCTTGTTGCTGCGTGGGGGCAGCGGGAGGGCAGCGTTAGGGCGTGGGGTGGTCCCTGGGGTGAAGTGGGGGTGGCCATGCTGAGCTCACAGAGAGCCCTCAGCAGGTGATGGGAGTGAACCAGGCCAAAAGCAGGTGGTTCCTGCAGGGGCAGCTCTGGGGTTGCTCCATTAAACATGTTTATTTTTCTTTAGGTCCCAAGAGCAGAGAAAGGAGGTGACAGACCAGGAGAGAGGGGACAGAAAGGTGTGGCAGCAGGGGACAGGCAGCAGAGCTCAGCTCCTGCTCCATCCCTGCTGGCAAGGGGTGTCCAAACCCGGCCAAGCCGCTTCATCTTCCTCCTCCTCCTCCTCCTACTCTTCCTACTTCAGGCTGCACCTCCCAGTCCAGACTCTGCTCCTGCCCTAACGCGAGTTCTGCTCCCAAACCCAGCGGCTCCACTGGGTGGGGGCGGGGGGAGGAAACACCAGGCATTGTTTACGCAGGACCGACACAAATCCCCCATATTTTGCAAGAGACCCCCAAACACAACCCAAGGGGACACACGGGGAAGGACCCCAAAGCCGAGGAGGACACGGAGGGAATCCCACACCCACTGCAGGACAGGCTCTGTGGAACCCCCGTGTTTGGTGACACTTGTGGATTCCCTCAGCCAGGGGGAGGCAGGGATACAGGCAGGGATACACGCAGGGATACAGGCAGGATACAGGCAGGGATACAGACAGGGATACAAGCAGGGATACAAGCAGGGATACAGACAGGGATACAGGCAGGGTACAGGCAGGGCAGGGGGCTCCCAGCCCTTCCCCATGCAGGCAGAGGGGCTGCCACTCATCCTACTCATCCCACAGATCCCACTCATCCCACTCATCCCACACATCCCACAGATCCCACACATCCCACACATCCCACAGATCCCACAGATCCCACACATCCCACACATCCCACAGATCCCACAGATCCCACACATCCCACACATCCCACAGATCCCACAGATCCCACACATCCCACACATCCCACAGATCCCACAGATCCCACACATCCCACACATCCCACAGATCCCACAGATCCCACACATCCCACACATCCCACAGATCCCACAGATCCCACACATCCCACACATCCCACAGATCCCACAGATCCCACACATCCCACACATCCCACTCATCCTACACATCCCACATATCCCACACATCCCACTCATCCCACACATCCCACAGATCCCACATATCCCACACATCCCACTCATCCCACTCATCCCACTCATCCCACACATCCCACTCATCCTACACATCCCACATATCCCACACATCCCACTCATCCCACACATCCCACAGATCCCACATATCCCACACATCCCACTCATCCCACTCATCCCACTCATCCCACACATCCCACAGATCCCACATATCCCACACATCCCACTCATCCCACAGATCCCACAGATCCCACAGATCCCATTCATCCCACTCATCCCACACATCCCACTCATCCCTCTCATCCCACAGATCTCACTCATCCCACACATCCCACACATCCCACACATCCAGCAGCCGTGCCAGAGGCTGGGAAGGGCTGTGTCCCAGGAATCAGGCTGCAGCACACGGGTGGGATGGGATTTCTGGGATTTCTGGGATTTATCCGAGTGCTGGAGATGGTTGCCCAGCAGCCTGTGCTCATCCGCGCTGCGTGGCGGGGAAACTGAGGCAGCAAGGGACAGCGGGGACAGCCAGCTCAGGCCAGGCCATGCCATGCACAGCCTCCCCTGCCCTGAACCCCCAGTTGAGCCCCCACTCCCTGCACCTCAATCCCAGCCCTCTCCATGCCGCAGGCACACAGGCAGGGAGCTCATCCATGCATCCGCGGCATTCCCGGCGCGGCTCTGCGGCGGGACAGGCAGGTCAGGCAGGACACGGTACCTCCGTCTCCACGTGCCCCACGTCTGCAAGAGCCTCCTCTTACCACTAAAGATGGGGCTGGAGGGGCAGGGGCAGAGACACAGGAGAAAAGAGAGTCAGCCACGGCCGGCGGGGAGCGGAGAGTCCCGGGCCACCTCCTTCCCGTCCCCCCGGAGCGCCGCCGGCCAGCACGACAGCCCCGGGAGGGCAGGATGTTTGTGTAGGTCCTGCATAAACGCCTGCGCGGTTTCTCGGCTCTGCCAGAAGGGTTTGGGGACGGTCCCCGAGCAGAGGGACCGTGGTGGTCCCACCCCGCAAACCCCGCCGGGGCTCGGGGGGTGAGAGTTACCTGAGGCGTAAACACTTGTGGGGCTGCGCGTCCTCCTCATTCCAGCTTGGGGGGAGTTTGGGGGGACGGTGGAGGGATGGAGAGGAGGAGGAGGAGGACGAGTGGGAGAGGGGAGGAGAGAAAGAAGATGAGATGTTATGAGAGGTGATGCTCGCAGGGGAGATGGGTGGGCTCAGGCCCCCGAGGGGGGGTTCGGTCTTTCCCCTGCCAGTTCCTGGTTGGGCACAGAGCCCAGGGAGGAGTCCCCCAAGCCCCGAACTCACCTGGCGGAGCAGGTCCCGCTCAGCCCTGCACCTGCAGCCCCAGCCCTGCTGATGTGCCATCACGGGGGAAACTGAGGCACGAGGCCTCTCCCCACCCCACCCTGGTGCCAGCTCGCTGTCCCGGGGGGTGGCCAGCTGGCATCTCCACGTTGCTCTTCAGGCAGAGGGGACAAGGGACACGGTGCAGAGCAGCTGCCACCAGCAGCAGGGCAGCCTCAACCCCTCTCTTCTCTCCTCATGGGTAGCAGGAGCCCTTCCCAGCCCCAGGCTCTGGGGTTTGCTCCTTCCCGGGCTCTGGAGCGCAGCCACACAGCTCCATCCCACTGGGATGGCATCACTGCCCTTGCCAAGGGATTTCCTGCCACGCTTGGTCAGCCGGTGCCACATGCCGAGGTCACAGCCACAGAAAAAGGGCAGAGAGGTGACCTCGCGAAGGTGCAACAGCCCAGAGTGTCCCTCTGGATCGAATCTGCCCCTTCTGGAGCTGGAATAGAGCTGGGAGCAGAACCAGGAGCAGGAGGGACACCCAGCAGGGTCAGGAGCAGGGTTGGTTCGGGGTGGTGGCACCTCTGGGGTCAGGTCTGGCAGTGACAGCGACGTGGCAGGAGGGCACAGAGGAGGAGAGGAGACAGAGCAGAGAGCAGGGAGAACTCGGGGGCTGCCCCCTCCTACCTTTCCCCTGCACATGTGGCCAGGCTGATGCTTTTCTGGGCAGGGGTGAAGGAGTGATAGGGCGGTGGGGCTCTGTCGGGCCATTTTTTCACCTCTGAATTCCTAAATCCTCCGTTGCGAACCCGGTGCAAATGCTCAAATATAAGGACCAGCTCTCTGAGGTCGGGGTGAAATAAAAACGAGGAGAAATTAAAATTTCCGAAGCAAAGGAAACGAGCAAAGCTAGGCTGAGCAGTGCCGGCTCCTCCTGAGCGCGAATCAAAGCGAAAACGGAGCAAAACAAACAACAAACAAACAAAAAAAAATCAGCATTTTTGTTCAAAAGACGATTTCTTAATTGGGGGTGATGGGGTTGAGGAGGAGTCCTGGGACAGGATTCCACAGAGGGAAGGGTTGGACGTGCTGGGAGGGATGGATCAGGCAAGGACAAACCTGGGACGGGGAGGGGACATGGGGGGGACCTGCCACCATCAGATCCTGGGTGCTGCTGGAGCAGCCAGCAGGGGAAAGCTCAGATCCAGCAGGGATCGAATCTGGCTCCGTCTGAATTCCATTCCTAGCTCCTGGCACAGCAGGAGGGTCAAGCAGGGCCCTCAGTGATTCCCAGGATCCGAGGGTGATGCTCGGGAAGTTGGCACTCGGGGCTGTGGCTGTTAAAAGCCCTGCCCTTGGAAAAATTAAGAGTGGGACAGAAGGATGAGCTGGTCACTCGGTCAGAGCAAGGCAGGACACGCAGGCAGGGCAAGGATGCGGCACAGGGACGTGGCAAACCCTCGGGATCTGGAAGAGAGGTCTGGAAAACCTTTGGAGAGCCTTGGATCTACCCGCAGTGGGAACATCGTGGGGTCGCGGGAGGGAGATGCTGCAGGAAAGGGACATGGGCCACCAGCTCCTGCCCGCCTGCAGCTCCACAACCACACCCTGTCCCCTGTAGTGCTGGAGGAAGGCTATGGATGCGGTGAGAGGGGATGGGATGGGTGCTGGGCGCCGTGACGATGATGAGGATGAAGGAGGATCCTTCAGCAGACGCCGTGCTGGGCTCCCATCCTGGGAAGGCTTCGGTGCTGCTCGACCCCATCGAGCCCCCGGCGGTTCCGCAAGGTCCCTCCTGGTTTCCCAGACTGTTCACCCCCACGGGGACCCCCGGGAGCCTCCCACCCAGCCCGAGCCCCCTCCCACCTACCTGAAGGCGGGCAGGAGGCTGTCGTAGTAACACCACGTGGCCGTCAGGTACACCCGGCTCACGTCGGTGGAGTACAGGCGCCAGGCAGCCTGCACGGGAGCAGATCCCGGGAGTTGGGATCAGTCGGGATGCGAGAAACCAACCTCCCCCAGACCCCTCCATCCATCCCACGGGCAGCGACCAACCCGAAAGGTCTCGGTGCTGGATTTGGGGCCGTTTGGGTGGTTTGGTGAGGGGTGGAGCAGGCGAGGGGACAGCACAGCATTCCCGGGAAGGGGCGAGGTGGGACACGCCCGCCCTGCCCTACCTGGATCAGGTTCGCTGCTGGAGTCCTCCTCTTCTCGAAGTGCTTCTGCCGATGCTGCTCCTGCACTTTGAGGGCGAAGCCGGAGCCCAGGATGCCCTGGGGACGGGAGGGGACGATGGGGCCGTGGGTGGTGGCACACACTGGGCCCTGCTCCTTCTCTCCCCTATTTCTGCAGAGAGAACCCTCTCCTCTACTCACGGCGGGCAGGGCGAAGAAGGAGATGCCGAGCAGGGCGAATCCAGCCGCCAGCATCCGGCCCAGCCACGTCTGCGGCGCCTTGTCCCCGTAGCCGATGGTGGTCAGGGTCACCTGCCCGGGGGCACAGCAGCGGGGGGCCTGGAGGGTGCTCCCCCACCACGGCCCCATCCCACCCTTCTACTCCCCTCCCGGGGCCCGGGGGAGGGCGTGAGGGCACCGAGCTTACCGTGCCCCACCACAGCGAGTCGGCGTAGGTGGCAAACTGGATGTTGGCATCTTTCTCAGCCAGGTATACGAGGAAGGAGGCGAAGATGAGCACCAGGAAGCCAATGTACCAGGCGGTGATGAGCTCCTGCGGGGGCACGGCGGCTCAAGCGGGCACCCAGGGGGGACTCCTCGGGGATGTGCTGTTTTTCCTCACCTTGCTGTGGGCGTAGACGACGGAGCCGAGCAGCTTCCAGGTGCCGCCGCGGCGATCCATGCGCACCATGCGCAGGATCTGCAGGAAGCGCATGCTGCGCAGCGCCGACGTGGCGAAGATGTTGCCCTGCGTGCCCGCGGCGATGACGGCCACCGAGGCGATGAAGACGATGAAATCTGAGGGGACGGCGAAGCTCAGGGAGTGCTGGGGTTACCCCAAATTCCAAAGGGATTCTCTCCCCGATCCCACTCCCGTACCTATCACGCAGAAGGGTTTCCTGGCGAAGCGGAAGCGGCCGCGCCAGCCGCGGTAGCGGCAGCAGCAGCCAGCAGCCCACACGCGGACGATGTACTCCATGCCGAACACCACGATCATCACGAATTCCTACCCGGGGGGAGATGGGGGGAAAGGCGGTGAGAGGGGCAGGGCAGAGCGCTGGGGCTCAGCTTGGAGGGGGAAAAAAATGAATCGGGCTGAGCGCTGGGCGTGGTGTTCCCCCCAAGGCCACCGGAGCCATCCCGGGGGATCAGGACGGCGAGACAGCAGTCAGGGCCTGCCTGAGCATCTCAGCTCTGCTGCCTCACCCCGAGCTGGGTCCTGTTCCTCCTCTGTCAGCATTGTCCTCCTACCTCTCGCACAAACAAGCCCCCGTTCTGCTTACTCGCAGGAAAGTCACAAGGACCTTCCCAATTTAGTCTCCGTCACTCGGGAGAACTCCCTGCGTCAGCTCTTTCTGACAGTTTGGGGGAAAGTTGCCTTTTTTAGCCCCTCGTGCCCTGCCTTCTCCAGCGGTTGGTGCCTTTTCCCAGGGACAATGGAGGGATGTGCCACCCTGTGCCACGGGGACACCCACGGCCGGGCCACCCCCAGCGTGCCAAGCTGGCCACCATCGGATCACCAGCGACATCCCGGCTGGGGATGGAGTCAGAGGGGTTTTCTCCGTGATCCTGCCCCATTCTTTTAGGATATAAAGTGGGGAAGGGGAATCTGAGCCCCAGCCCTGCTCCTGCCTCGCTCACCAGGATGAAGAGGCACTGGTTGGCCAATTTCTGGTGCTCCTGGATGGTGGAGAAGACCGACAGCACCAGGCAGCTGAAGACGAGGAGGAATCTGCAAGGAGAAAGTGTCACAGGGGGCACAGGGACAGCTGGGGGACCCCAGCCCACAGCACTGCCACCCCTTCACAGCCTGAACCCCCCAGCCAAGCCTTCCACGGCCACCTCTGAGCCACTGGGGACACTTTTTGCCCCTAGATGGTGGCATGGAGCCTTTGGGGGAGCCCAGGAGCAGCCGTGGGGCTCGGTGCCAGCTCTGCCGCAGCCCTGCAGCTTCTTAATTAAAGGCAGGGAGGGAGGTGGTGGGGGGTTGGTGCCAGCACTGTGGAGGTTCTGCTGGCGCAGGAAGGAGACCAGAGCTCCTCCGGACTGTCCCCAGCATCACAGCCAGCCTGGGGACCTGCCAGCGACACGAGGACCACATGGGAAGGGTCAAAAGTCCTCAGGAACAGCTCCGAGGCTGCTCATCCCCGAGCACAGGGCTCAGGCACGAGGGGCTTTGGCCCATTTAAAATAAGGAGGGGAATTAAAAAAAAAAAAAAAAAAGAAAAAAAAGACAAAAAGAAAGTCGACTCTGAAGCTGAAGCAAATGAAACCTCCAAAAATACATTTTTTTCCCCTGATCCAGCGATTCTAAAAAAGGAAAGCGGAGGGCTTGTGCCACTGGAGCACGTGATGGCGAGCAAAGGGCCACTGCTCCGTCACTGCGGCTCCGTGGTGGCACCGGGGGCTCCGGGCACCCCTGGCCACGCTGGTTGGCACTGGGACAGCCTGGCTGAGCCCTGGTGGCCCTGGTGGCCCTGGCACCCCATCCACGAGCTGGTGGCACTCGTCTCACCCCCAGCGCTGTGTTCTCACGGTGACAACGCCCAGGGGCCATCAGGGGTGATCCGGAGGGTGAGGAGGGCTCAGGGCCCACTCAGGAGCAGTTTCTCACCTCCTCGTGGTGTTGGTGTGGAATTTTGGGGCAAAAGCACCTGCCTGGGCCATCGGAGGGGTGAAACCTGTCCCAGCTGTCCCAGCACCAGGGGACGATGCTCTGTGCCCTCAGTGGGACCACCCAGGACCCCTCCCCACTGAGCCCACAGCCCCGCGTAGGGCCAGGGGCTCTCAGACCTGGCCGTGGCATGGAGGGGACTGTAGGATGGGGGACAGCTGGGTCCCCTTCCCCCAAAATGCTGCTGGAGGTGCCACCCACAGCAAAAAAACCCAAAACCCTGGGAATGGGAGAGGGGCTGGATCAGAGCCTGGAGGAGGAGGGAGAGCTGGAGCCATGAAGGGGTCAGGGGTGTCACAGCCTTGTCACCACCCTGCCCTCGCCGCAGAGGACACCACCACTCTCCTGGGCACTCCCCTCCCGCAAGGCAGGAGCTTGGAGCAGGTTCCTTCTCCCTCTGAATTATTAATTGGGGTTTTTTTCCCTCCAGCGCAGCACTTCTGGAATTAACCCCCGCTGGGAAGAGTGGCACCCCTGTGGCACGGGCAGGGAGCGCCAGGCCCTGGGCTGAGGAGCCAAAGCCCTGAGCTTTGTGTGCCATCAGCAATGAAGATTATCCGAGCAGGATTCAGCAGGCAATTACACGGGCAGCGGAGCACAAAGCAGAGGAGAAGGCAGAAATCTCCCAGCTTGCAAAGATTTGTGCCTCTCGCCTCATCCAGCGAGCAGGGAGGGAGTCCCTGGTGGCTCGTGGGGACCTGCTGTGGTTGGCCCTGACCCTGGAACCCCACTGGTCACCCACTGGTCTGGCCCTGATGGAAACTTGTCCCCCTTTGTGGGATGGGAAACCTCCCAGCCGGCATCCCATAGGATTTGGGGAAGGATACAGGCATGAGAGGCCCCACGGGGCTGGCTGGGAAAGGAACTTTCTGGGAACACATCACCTGCTAGGAATTAACTTGTAAAGCCTGGGCAAAGGCCCCGTCCCGGCTGCCGGCAGAGCTTAAGCGGCTTAGGGAAGGGTCAGATGCCTGAAGGCAGTGTGGGGAGCCAGGAACCTGAGTTCCCCCATCCCTCCCGGGCAGGAATTCTGCTCTCAGCAGCTCTACCCTGCACCCAAGGGGGAATCTCCTCCTCAACCCTCCGTCAAACACGGCAGAGCCAGGCCCCCATCCCAATTCACTGCTCTTCCCACCCCCCAAGAGGAGCTAAAAACCCCCAGGAATGCTGGCAGGGAGATGGGAAGAGGGCAGAGAGAGCAGGACAGGAGCCTCAGTGCTTCCTCACTGCCTTGCTCCGGGATCCCGGGGGATGGAGGGAGCAGAGGCTGAGCTGCTGCTTCACCTCTCCCGAATAAAATTCCCATCTCCAGCCCCCTCCCGGCGGTCTCCACCCTCTCCAGCACATGGCACTGCCAGCCTGGCCACGGGGACAGGACCCTAGGATTGCTGTCACCCGGCCAGGAGCAGCACCCAGCCCCAGCAGTAATGAAACCTCCCCAAAACAATAATGAAAGCACGGCGGGAGGATGGAGAAACCTCCTCAATTAATCTTCATTAGGGTGGGCTTTGCCATCTGCTGCCGCCCGAGCCGGCCGAGGAACAGGTGAGCTGGAAAGCTGCTGAGCTCAGGGGAAGCAGGGCCAAGTTGGCCTCCCTGGATGGGCAGGCAGGCACCAGTTGGCTCCTGGTGCCCCCAAAACCCCTCTGGGCACAAAGGCTGCACCCCAAAACAGCCTGGGACGAGCTGAGGGACCTTAATCCTCGGAGCCTGCAGGGCGGGATGGGGATGGAAGAGCCTGGCCCACCCAGGATTTGTCCCCAAACCCCCCAGGGTTGGCAGGGGGGTGACAGCAGCACTGGCAGAGCTCTCCCGGTCCCTGCTTTGCCGGAGCCCCGCGGGGATGCCCCAGGGCTGGGCACAGGCGGTGCCAGCGCGGGGAGAACTCAGCGGAAGGAAAACACCACACACCGCAGGATAAACAGCTCAGGCACGGGGTGAGTGAGCAAACAGGCTCAGGGAAGGCACAGATCCCTGCCCTGGGCGAGCCTGGTGGCATCGCAGGGCCCAGGCTGTGCCCCACAGCTGTGCCACCGCTGGAAATTTGGAATTTTTTCGGACCAAAACTGCCCGAGCGCGGCTCCAGCGGGGATGGGGATGGCGTTTCACCCTCCAGGCTCCCCATGCTGCGAGGTTCAGCTCCGTCTGCAGCTGTATAAACAGCGTGTCCCATAAATCGCCGTCCCGCGGCCCTTCAGGAGAGGTGGAGCAGCGGCCGGGGGATATAAATAACCAGGCTGTAGCAGCCCTGTTTGCGCCCGTAACCATGGCATGGAGCGTCCCACACTGCCCAGAAGAGAAGCAGAAAAGCTCTGAGTGTTTCCCCACGGGCAAGGAGAGCTCAGACGGGGCCAGGATCCACCAGAGCCGCGGCAGAGGCACCACAAAGCCTGGCACACAGCCTGGCTCTGACCCGATCATCAGCGCTGCATGAAGGAGGGAGCTGCTCCCAGAGCCCTCCAGAGCCCTCCAGAGCCCTCCAGAGCCCTCCAGAACCCACCAGAACCCTCCAGAGCCCTCCAGAGCCCTCCAGAGCTCTCCAGAGCTCTCCAGAGCACTCCAGAGCCCACCAGAACCCTCCAGAGCCCTCCAGAGCCCTCCAGAACCCACCAGAACCCTCCAGAGCCCTCCAGAGCCCTCCAGAGCCAGGGGTGAGGCAGGACAGGATGTTTCCAGCACCCCGAGGAAGGCTGGAAGCAGAGCCGGGATGCAGAACCCCTCCTGCACCCCAGGGCAGGGAGCTGGCAGCACCCACGCGGTGACATCGAGCGACAGAGCAAAGATGGGAGGCCAAATCTCGCTGGTGGCACCACACAGCCCCCTGGCACGGCACCCCCGTGGCACCCAGCACCCCCCAGGCCCGCCGTGCCCGTGGGGAGCACGATCACAAGGCTCCTGCAGCCAGTGCCAAGATGCTCACACGGAGCAGGCCGGGATAGTTTTGCTCTTGAATCATCTGGCAAGGAACGAGCTGGAAGGGGGGGGAAGGAAGCGGAGAGCTCTCTGATGCACCCCAGGAGACAAATCGGGGCTGTCACCCTCCTCCAGCACCTGGGGGGGCCTGCAGGGTGCGGGGATATTTGGGGCACAGGGATGTGAGTGGCCCTAAGAAATCATCCCAAAGCTGCGACTCTCAAAGCGGCAGCACCACAGGCAGGTTTGGGATCACTGCTGGGGCAGGGACAAAGAACCAAAAACTCTCCAGCATCACCCCTGTACACCCCCGGCAGTGATGCACCCCCAAACTGGCACCTCCTGCGCTGGGCTGGGGGGTCTGGTGGGAGCGGGAAGAGGGGGGAAAGGAAAAAAACCAGAAGGAAAAATCAATGCACCGTTTCATGTTGCGCCGAAGTCGCTTAATTTTATGCCCTGGTGACACCACATGGGGCTGGGGAAAGTGCTGTGCCGGCTTCTCCTCCCGCTGGCATTGCCCCTGAACCAGCTCCCGTTTCAGCCCTGGGGGCACAGCCCCTGCTCGAAGGGCACATTTCCCTCCGGCTGTGGCCATGCCACCCTCCCAGCTTGGGGACACATCGCTGCCGGCGAGTTAAAAGCCTTAAATGAGCTAAATTCAAAGAGGTGAAAGAGTTAAGAGTTGAATTGAAGAGTTTAAGAGTTAAATCCAAGAGTTTAAGAGATTTAGGAGTTAAATTCGAGAGGTTTTTCCAAGCAGGTGGTGGAGAGTTGGTGCTGAGCGGGGATGGAGGGATTTTCCTGCAAACCACGCAGGGCTCTGGCCCCAGGAACTGCCCTGGGGGTGTTGACAAAGGCTGGGCACTGACGGTGGTGGCATTCCTAGCGTGGCAGGGAAGTGTTTCCTGCTCTCCAAGCAGTGCTGGAGGGATGTGACACGGCAGGGAAGTGGGGCAGGCAGGGGTGACAGCCCCATCCTGCCCTCCACATCCCCCTCAAACAGGGGTGCTCCGGGAGGGATGGGCTGCCAACAGCCTGGTCCCTAGCAGAAGGTGACACATCCCGCTGCCACCGTCCCAAGCTGGGATTTCCCACCTGAGGTCAGTCCCAGGTAGGGAGAGCTGGCCTGGCATTGCTCACCCCGTGCCAGGACTGCCCTGGGACCCAACCAAGAGCTGCCACCCCTCTGTCCCCACAACAACCCCAAATACCCAGCGGGGACAAAGCTGCTCCAAGCTCCCTCAGGGAGATAAAATCTCCTCTCGCACATGGGAAATAAACCCCAACAGCAGCGGGCAGGGAGTTGGCCTGGCACGGGGGATGCTGCTCCAAGCAGGGGATTGCGGTTGTTCCTGGTGCTGCTGGCTCAGTCTTCCCTAATTTGCTCCAGGTTAAACTGTTCTGGATGGAATTGTTCCTCCAGGACCGGGAAAAGTGCTGAGCTGAGCTGCTGGTGCACCCAGCAGCCGTTTCATAACCATCGGCACCAGCTCCCAGACCCCGGGAGCCGCTGGGAATGTGGAGGGCTGGCGGGTGGGGAGGGATAAACCACGGTGGGCTGCGGGAATAGCTGGAATGGGATGTGGAAAGCCGCGTGGAGCAGCTCCAGGCTGCGGGAGACCCCCTGGCTGGGCAGCCCCTGCCCACGGGACACACAGCCGTGCCCGTGCCAAGTCCACGGGAGCTTTGCCGGGAGCAGGGAAGGGCCTTCCCGCCGGCTAACGAGCAGGAGATTGGAAAAAAGGAAGTTCTTATTTTGCCTCCTGGCTCTAAAGCCTCTGGCTTAATGCTCTGGGCTCCCTCCCGGATTTGCTCCGTAAGCTCCAGGGCTGGGAATTCTCATTCCGAGCTTGGGCTTGGTGAGGCTGGCCAGAGTCAGCGTGGGGCTGGAGGAGCTGGGGGAGACCTCAGAACCTTGGGTTTACACCTGCACGGCTCCCATGTCCATGCTATTCCCTTCCCGGAGCGTTTGGGGAACACCCATCAGACCCCAAAAGCAGCTCCAAGCCCCGGGGTGGGCTGCAGGAATGATGCAGCCACCAAACCACTGAGCCCGGAGCAGGAGCTTAGACCAAGCTTCGGGATCAATTCGCCGACAGAACGAGGCTGAAGTTGTTCAATAAACGGGATGGGCTCGGCCCCGCTCGGCGGCTCCGGGAGGGACGCGCGTCACTTCTCAGCGGGTATTTCCATTTTAGCAGCTCCCGGCCCTGTCTCGGGGACCCAACCAACGGGGGAGGCAGCGCGGCCGAGGTTCAGGGGAGCTGTCCTTGTCACCAGCACTGCCCCGACCCCGGGCCGGGGGCTCCATCCCCTCCCCCAGTGCCTCAGGGTGGGGTGTGCGGGGTGGGGAGGGGGTAACACCTTCCTCCTCTTTTGTTAAAACCTGCGGATTGCGGCACACAAATCATCCCCGAGAACTTCAGCGCCGCTGCAACAGCTTCGCAGCTCCCATCTGCTGCGGGAGAGAGAGAGAGAGAAAAAAAAAAAAACCCAACCCAACAAAAAAAAAACTTGGAAGAAGCCAGAAATGAGCAACATTACGGGAGAGGCTTCGCAGAACAGATGTCTGCACCTTGCACCCACTGCGGCGTCTTCCCACAGGATTCGGGGGGTCCCTGGCAGGACTCTGCCCTGCAGCTGCCTCAGCCCTAAAATTAAGCGAGCAAGTGAACAAAAAACCTCCCCAGCGAAGGCTGGAGACGTTTGGCTCCTGCTGCCGGCGGCTGCACATCTTGTGGAACAAAGCCCAGCGCCCAGGAGCTGCGGGCCAGGCACGCCGGGGTGGCAGGGGAGGGACTGGAGGGGCTTGGGGGGGCTCTGCAAAGGGGGCCGCTTGTCCCATGTGGTTGTTTTTGGGGCAAACCAGGCTGGAATTGGGAGGAAGAACTGGTGGAGGGCACTCAGGGGTGGATATCTCAGCTGGGAGATGAGCAGGGGCACATCTCTTCCACATCCGATGGGTACCCGCGCCGTAAATCCCGCTTGCCTCCCCTGGCAGGGGGTTTGGCCACCTTTCCCTGCAGGAGCAGCTCTTCCCAGGGTGGTATTTTCCACGCAGGGATCCTGGCAGGTGCCCGCTGTGGAGGTGTCGTTACAAATGGGCCCCGGGCTCGTGTCCCGGCTCCCTGGGGAGCTCAGGCGCCCTTTCATCCAGTGACAAATTCCCGCTGCCAGCTCGATGTGCTAACTTAGGCAAGACCCATTTTCCTGCCTCTTAACGAGCTCCGGCTCCCGCACCCCAGAAACGACGCAGCCCCGCGGCACCGCTCCAGGAGAGAGGGGAGGAGGTAAAATTTTGGCTGGTGGCCCCAGAGGGGCTCTGTGCCCACACCTGGCACACGCGAGGCAGAGAAGGGAAACACCTCCTGCCCCATGGCTGCAGCGGTGATGCCCCGGCAGTGTCCCCAGCAGTGCCACCGGGCCCTGGCTTGGGACAACCCCCCAGAAAGGAGCCCCCTCTGTCCCTGCAGCCTCCAGGTGTGTTGGGGATCCCCTAACTCCCTGCCACAGCCCCCTCGAGGCAACAGCCCCGGGGGGCTGAGTCCTGAGCTGAGCTCCTATGCCAAGAGCCTTGGGATGCTCAGGGCCGGCGGGGAAAGCTGGAGCAGCAGCCGCACAGCGCCTGGGAAATCACAGCGAGCAGGAAAAGGAGCAGGTGCGCTCCCGAGAGCATCCCTCGGGCTCTGGAGAAGGATTTCCATCGCTGGGGATCGGCGGTGACTCAGGAACGGGCGCAGCTCGGGGGGTACAGCAGGGACAGGAACACTCTTGCTGTCCCCATGCCACCCGGACACGGTTCTGGGGTGGCACTTCTGCCTTGTCCCAGCGCTGCTACAGGTACAGGACAGCAGAGGGTCCCCCGTCCCACCCAGACCTGTCACCCCTCGAGGGTCTCCTGCCTTTGAGGGTCCTCCCGAGCTCAGGGACAGCGGCAGAGCGGGACGGTGACGCGGCTCTCCCTGCGGTGCCACCGGGAAGGGGCTCTGGGCCACCCCGGAGATTGAGTCCCACCCCCGGGGTCGCGCTCAGCTCCTCGCATCGCACCCACTCCCACGGACCGGCCGCGGGACTCGCTCCCCCTCAGCGGCGGATCCCGGCACCAGGACAGGGACCGGCGGCAGGACCGGAGCCGNCCGGAGCCGGCTCGCCCCCCCCGCCGAACGCAGTGGAGAAACTTCCCGGTGGAGCCCGGGGGGGCTCGCTGGGAGCCCCGCGGCTCTCCCGGTACCCCCGGGGCTCCTTCCCCGGCAGCACCCGCTCCCCGCCGCCTCGGGACCCAGCGGCCAGCCTGGAATCCCTGCGGCCCCCCCGGTGCCCGGTACTCACATGAAGACGTGGTAGATGAAAGCCCAGCCGCGGGGCCGCTCCAGCACGTT